>GL379826.1:392716-419419 GCA_000143925.2 Caenorhabditis brenneri | reverse complement strand
GGCCGCGTTGCGTGTTCGCCTGCGCCAATCAGTTTTCTGAAATTGAGTTGCAGGAATTGATGATTCAAATCGACAGAAACGAAATCGGAAAAGTAGCAAAACAGAGATAGTGTGAGATCATATTATTTGATTTAATCTTTGGGAATTATGAGTTGGTGAAAATGACACAAGAAGGACAGATTTTGGTACGAAAAATAGAGCAGATTGTGCTAATAAACACAAAGAATGGATTTTCGGTTATCACATAGCAAAAAGATACAGAAAGGTTATAGAATTAGGAGCTTGTTGATGCCGGTTTCGCTCCTTGGCCTAGTTCTGATCGGCGACTCTAAGTCCCCTTTGGGCAAGAAGAATACCATCCGGATTGCCATCCTGAAGTGGATCATAAGGACGTCGCACTGGTGGTTCGCTCAACCAAACTTCGATGGCACTGAACAATAAAGAACGTTTAAGAGAGAATTAGTATTCGAAAATTTACAAAATGCTGAGCATAATGGAAGCGGCCCATCCGAGCAGACAAACGACTGGGAATATATATTTGAGATTCGTAGGAGCTTCAGGATTCACGTAGACGGCGATCGCCGCCGCAACCCATATGATGAAGAAGAATGCCGTGATCACGCCCATCAATTGAGTGAACCTTTCGTTGTACAAGCTTCTGACTCCTTGTCTTATTGTGTCCATGTTTGGAGGCTGTAAACATGTGATTCAAAGTGAATTTCTGGACTAGAAATTCAAAAGGAAGGCGAAATAACATAGAAATCGATAGGAACGAAATCAGAGAATCAAGAAAACAATCGAGTGTTTATTTACTCACACTGTTATCCGGTAGAGGTGGGGTGTGGGGCGGTTGAGCTTGTTGCGCTTGTTGCTGTTGTTGCTGCGGCTCCAGTTCCAAATCGGCATCTGGTGGCGAATCTTCGTGACGATCTCTTCCCTCCATTATCCAACCGGGTACACGAAAGAGGAGCGAGCGGTTTCGAGTAACAATGTTTCCGTGTCCTGGATTGACGCGTAGTCTCTCTCTTGTGGTCGCCATCCGCTCAATGTATCTGAAAAATCGGTGATCTTTGTTGGGAAACATTGAATGAATGAAACTCACTGATAGCTGATTAGCTGGATAACAGCAAACGCAATGATATGCTCCTCCTCGTCCACTTCTTCCTCTTCATTTTCATAATCCATTACCTCTGCTTCGTCTTCCTCCGCATCACCTTCCTCCATGTCCGACTCAATTCCCTCATCGACAATCTCCTCCTCATCGTCATCTGAATCCTCCTCCTCCTCGTCTTCCTCTACGATCACTTCCGGCAAAACCACTTCTTGCTCTGCTTCTACTATGGGTGCAATCTCATTCTCATCGAAACGGTTATTAGCTAGCGCCGCTTCAATAATGTGCACCAAGAGTTGTCGCGCCCCGTCTTCGTCTATGTTTATATGGTATACCACCTCGCCGGCACTCATGTATTGGAGGATAACTCTGGAAGAAAGCTCATGAATGCAGCTAATAAACTCAAAAACTGACACTCACCGAAGAAGAAGTGTGAGCCAGACGCACAACAGGAATGTAATATAGGCCAGCGAGCCAAACGTTTGTGATTTATCATTAACGGGAAACACGTAGTAGACTATCAGTAGAGAGTAGGCGGTGACTAGGGAAACTGCGCCGCCGAAGGCGACAAAGCCGAGCGGATGGAGCTTCATCATGTTTTTGGTGTGCTGGTACACGCACTTGATGCTGTCGATATCGCACATTTCTGGAAAACAATGATGGTTGATTTTTTTTTGTTGTAGAGAAAAGAAATGAGAAGAAACAAGGATTTTCCGAGAAAAAAACCAGTGAAAAGCATCACGAGAAATCGAAGCCATTTTCGAGCGGCACAGTGAAAAACTGAGAACGCATCAATTTCTGAGTTGCTCTGTGTTCTTTTCTTTGCGCTTGAAACACATTTCGAAACGTAAAACAGCGGAAAAACACGAGAAACGAGCCCTGAAAACGGTTGAAACTGACTTTTTTTGAAAACAGAGCTGCTAAACAATCCCGAGAGGCGGGATTGCGGAGCTTCGTTGTCAACGTTGTAGATGGGCGGTTTCTCGTTTTTGATGCGAAAACAGAGGAAAAGCAAGGATTTTCAGGAAAAAAACCATAAAAAATATCAAGAAAGAAAACGAGAATATTCAACTTTATCCAATATATCGTAATAGTTTCGAGAAACGATATTATTGTATGATATAGAATTGATATACAGAATTATTAATTGATTATTAGGTATTTATAATACAGAATTATTAGGCATTGTGAGAAGACGGTTCATCGACTACTGACGTTGACATATCACTCATTTCAAGGTGACCGGGCGGGTTATTTCCCGGGGCTGCAGCTCCTGCTCCACCGGCTTCAGCGTGATTATTCTGCCCTTGATTCCCTCTCAGGAAATTCATGAATCTGTTCCATGCTTCTCCGCGTGGGGGAACTTTTCGTTTGATGATGTTGTCCATGTTGACACAACAAAGGCTAAAAGAGAAAATTGCATAGTTTTAGGAAAACCCGTCAGCTCACAATATGCCGATATTGAGGCAACCTAGAAAGATGATGCTTACAAAACCAATGGACCAGCACAGAGCACACCAACACCAGTTTTTAAAAGCAATGTATCCACAAATAAACGGAAGAGGGCAATAAAAAAGGATACACGCTAACAATTGTAGATACCATTTGCATTCCTTCACACATCCGCACCATTCGGCTCCAAGAGCGATACTGAAAAAGAAACAAATAACAAAAGGTGACTGAAAAGTGGGGTTATTACTAAAAAGCAACGGCGACGATGGGAAGAATGACAGAGAGCACGGCGAGAGCTATTTTAGTGGTAAAACGGAATTCGTAATGTTCCGATTCGCTGGCTTCGACTCCACTGAAGAGTATGAGACAAAAGAGAATGGAGGCGGGCAGGATCGAGTATGCCATGTGGAATCTGAAAGTTTGGAAGCTCGTATGAGCTGAAAGAGGCCGATTTGGAGAGCTGAAAAAAAGAGAAAATATATAATGGATAGTTTGACCAAGAAACGCAAGCAATAACAGAAACATGTGGTAATAGAAATTCAAATATTCATTTTTATGTGTTCATTGAATGAGTGGAAGGGGAGAGGGAATACTTGGAAAAGTACAAATGAACAGAAAATTATTAATTGAATTATTAATATTGTTATTATTAAGCTCCTACAAATGAATTTTATTAGCGTCCGCCACAGCATTATAGGCGATTCTCTCCGTGTCGCGTAGTCCTCGTCGAATCAGACAGCACAGAATTCTGAAAATTCGGGCGGTTAATTGGAATTTTTTCCCGAGCAACCCACACAAGGAAGATGACTAGAAATACAGAAGCTGCGATGAGTTTGAGCATATGCTCCTGGCCAAATTTCCACGCAGAATCCATGAAACTGTCCTTTTTGAAGGTGCCAAGCGGAGAAGAGTGAGCGGCGTAGGCGAGAAGAATTAGTGCGCCGAGGGTTAGTTTGATGAGAAAGGAGGCCATTTCTGGAAATTTCTGCATATTTTTTCAGCCGATAAGGAGTAATTGAGAGATAAGCATCATCCATTCGACCTGAAGTTTTAGAATAAATAGAATTGGTTGGCTCAACCAAACAGATATACACAGATACCAATAGCAGTTGTTATTCATTGAATTCAGCAAAATAAGAAGTTTACAATATATAGTCAACCACAATATCACAATAAATACAATATGATAAATTCAAATAGGTGTTATTAGTTCTGTGGCGGTGGGACAGCTCCATAGTTTGGAACAACTGGTTCTTGAGCGTTTGCAGGATTCAGAGGATTCAAAGGAATCAGTGGTTGTCCCATGTCACCTACTTTCCGTTTTTCCTTTCTGTATGTACAGAACCTGGAGAGGGAAATTGAGAAATTTTCGAAAGGGACTGAACTTACATATACAAACAACATCCACCAATGCCAATACCAATCACGACGCCGGCGGCGGCCATATATCCCCAATGAAAGGTGGTTGGAGCTGCTGCTGCTGCTGCTCTAGCATTGTGAAAATCGGTGAATGAGCTGTGCTCCAAACCTGATAGATTCATTGTTCTTGTTGTTTTGAGAGCTGAAAAAAAGACGAAGTTCAATTTGAAAATTTGATTTTGAACGAGTGAAAACAAACTGGTCAGAGAATCAACGTTATTGGAAAAGATTAGGCTGATTTTCTGTTATAACAACCATCACATATTCATTTACGAATTAAAAGCTTTGAAAAAACCAAAAAGCTATGACAAAATTGACGAAAATCATGAGAAAACGAGCAAGCTACAAATTTGAATTCAAAGTCATCATTTGTGCATTCTGACGTGGCGGTGACTGCACACAATGGACATTATACAGCTGTCGACAGTAGTTTCGTCGCAGAAATGTTGAGACCTCTCGAAATGTTGAGCAGAAACTCGATGACTACATGATAGAAACGGATCAATTTACTGAGTTGTGTCAAAACTAAAAAAGAATCGAAGAAAAAGCCCTGAGAAAACGAGCCATCTTTAAAGTCATCCTTTTTTAGCTGTGCATTTTGACGTGGCGGTGAATGCACACCGTTGACATAATGCCGCTGTCCACAGTAGTTTCGCCACAAAAATGTTGAGCAAAAAACCGTCTGATAGCATGGTTGAAATCGCCAAATAATCAAAATATAAAAAAGTTGGAGGGTTCCGACCGAATAAAAAACAAAAGTTCAATTGGTAAACTTTAACAAGTTCATGAGCGAAATATACAAAATAGAGCGATAAATGGTGAAAATTACATGAATTATCCGACAATACTGAGTATAATAATGAAAATTTGTCGAGTTGCGCGAAGAAAATCAGTGTAAAATCAAAAACTGATTACAAAATATTAGTTTAAAGAAGCATAGCGAAATGAAGGAGGAGGTTTGGCTAGTGGGATTTGACATGAAAGCAGCGGTTTTAGGTCCAACTTTTCGGGAAAAAACGAGAAATATAACAGTAATGTAGGGTAAGAAATGAGAAGAAAAATACAAATTATAGCGAGAGGTGTCCAAAAAATTAGAATCTTTGTAAAGGTGATTGCTGCCGTCGGACTGCTTGACCGCCTGCTAGCCGTTGATGCCCTGGTGGAGGAACTGCACCATACGCTTGTAACTCGATATCAGCAGCATTGTTTCCAACTTGGTTCCTACCAGGACACCAACTATCCCGAAATCCACCGATATTGAAGACGTATAAAATGGCAAGCACGCTAGAAAAATAATGATCTTCTTTTAATTTTAACCTTGAAACTCACATGAGGAAGATAACAACGCATGCGAGAACAATCACAACTGCATTGAAGAGGGTGATTTCAATTGGGCTTGGAAACTGCTCACTGGCACCGGCTCCGGGGACCAAAGTCAAGAAATTGACAGCTAAACTGTCGGTCACTGAGAGAAATTGACCTAAAATGCTCGAAATCCGTTTTGTGTGATTATTGATTATCAGATCTTTCAGTCTATCGTGTCCGATTTGAATGGCGGCTAAGACGAAACTGAAGACGCGCGCGCCGATCCACTCGTCGCTCCACACTGGAATTGTCTGCAGTTTCAAGTCATAGACGACGGAAATTCTGGAATTTTGAAACTATGAAAAAAAAATCAAATTTTCTTCGATACTAACAGAAAAAGCAATAGAAAACCGTAGAATAGATTGTCCCATGACACTAATTGACTGATGACTAAATCCACGGTGATTGCGGCGACAGCCAGGAAGAGGACGATCATTTGTTTTTGGGAGAGTGCAACTCTGGAAATTTCAGCACTTCAAAACGTCAATTCGAAAGCGATTTATCGGTTTCAATTGCTCGAAAACTAACGCAACCAGGATTAGTAGTACGGCTCCCATCGTAGTCTCTTCGTGATTTCTTCTACTGGCTCTTTGCGGAGTTTCGAGCCTTATGAAGGGGAGGAAATAGAGGGAGAGCACCAGAATGGATATGAGTAAATTGCGCATTTCTGAAACGATCCAAACAATCCAGGCGGTCTCAAACATCAGGAAAAATAGAAATAGAAATGTTGGATCAACCCAACAGATATAAAAACAACAGAGTGAGTTGCTATTCATCGAATTCAGCAAAATAAGATCTTTTACAATATATAGTCAATCACAATATCACAATAAATACAATAGGGCAAATTCAATTATTGATTCGGTGGGTTAATCGTTCCATAGTCTCGAGCAACTGGTCTTTGAGCGTCTGCAGGAGGCGGCCCAGGCGGTCCCATTGGTTGTAGTTCTCCTGGTTGTGGTTCTCCTGGTCGTACCCTCCGCCTTGATTCCATGATTGTACAGAACCTGAAGAAAGCGATTGAGAATCTTTCATGAATAAAATAAGAACTCACAAAAAGCCAGCAAAACTACCAAGACAGAATGCACCGAGACCGACGCCGACGATGATCGCTGGCCAATTCACATCTGAACTGTCACTCGAAGGTGATGACATTCTTAAGAATGGGTTTTGCAAATCTGATGGATTCATTGTTCTTGTTGTTTTAGGAGCTGAAAAAAAAAACAAAACTCGATTCGTATGAGAAGAGGCGCGAAATCGAATAAGTACAAAAAAAGTCGATTTTATCAAGAAAAAACTATATAAATAAGCGGTGTTTCTGTTATAATGAAGACAAAACTTATATGCATATGAAAATATCTGAAAAACTGCAAAAAACTAGACAAAAATCGACGAAAATGATGAAAAAATAGGCCAGCTTCAAAATCATTATTTTTTTGGTGTGCATTCTGACGTGGTGGTGTTTGCACACAAGTGACATTATGCAGGTGTCGACAGTAGTTTTCAATGAACAAAGTGACAAATTGAACTAAACTTTCATTGAACAAAGTGATGAAAAAAACAAAAATCACACAAAAAAGTTCAGAAATTCTTTAACATTCTTGTTGGTTGTCTCTTGATTGATAGCAGTCTCATTCAAGAATATTCCCAAATTGAATACAGTTCCATTATGCTCAATTACATACCTTTTACCGATAAACTTCAATTTTTCCCCGTCTTTTGGGGAGTATATAGGATCCGAAGATGGGCGATGGTAGACAATAAATGACGGCGATTTTGAGTTGGAAAATTCCTCGAGAACATCGAAATAGGTCACTTTTTCCTGCTCATTGTTCGAGCAGAACTTAGAAAAATCGGAGATAAAAATGAAACATTCAAAATTAACGATTAAAGTTGGTAGTTGTTCTTGACAATCAGTTTGAATTCTTCCAGATTTACTAAGAATTTTCAAAATATTGCAAAACGTACTATAAATTTCTGACAGTTTTGTAGAATATCTAAAGAAACTCTTGATAGTAATCAAGTTTGTTGAGAATACTTTTTGAATATTCTCTCTCTCACCAATCCTCTTTTGTATTTATGTCAATGATCTGACATCAGTTATTCCAAAGCCAAAGCTATTCAATGCTCTCACAGTCCAAACCCTTATTCCAATTTGTGTCAGCCTTCTGCCCTGTCTAGCTGTATGGTTTGGTCCAGTTTTCCTCATCGATTTCCGTTGGCTGTACCTATCCGCAGTGATTGCTGTGTCTATTTTCCCTTGCATCGATCCAATCGCTATTATTTTGTTCTTGCCAAGTCTGAGGAAACGAGTCAGCATTGGAAGGATCTCCAGTTCCCCCACTAGGGAGTGAATTGAGTCTGGTCAAAACACAAATACATAATTTCCGTTGTTTTTGATCATTGTTATAAAGACAATTTGTCGTCACTCTCGTCTTAATTTGAATTCACACTCATCTTCATGTCAAAAAGTGACAGGAAACGAGAAGAAAAATAGAGGACAGGAGCACCTAATTAAATTGGATTGTGGGAAATTACAGTTCATTTTGTACTGAAAATTTTAGTGGACCAACTTCGAGAGGCCATAACTTTAGAGCCAGATGAGATAGACAAAAGTTTTCAACTAATAAAATGTGTAAAAATTAAAAATTTCCAAGTCATTAGTTGACTGTTTTTTGATATCTTGTACAGCTCAAGAGTTACACGCCGTGCAATAAGAAGTTAACCTTTGGAAATCGTTCAAACCTCAGACCACCCTTGCTAAGAATGGTCCTATCTCAAAAACCGTTGATGCTAGAGAAAAGTGGTCAATTGAAAATCAATAGAGCATGCAATCGTCTACATTTTTGTAGTACATGACATTTTTCCAGCTATCATGCCTGCTCAGTTACAGCCGACAGAAATAACAAGTTTTGAAAAAAATACAAAAAGTTGGAAAATCAGATTTATTGCACAAACTTTGAGAAATTAAAAAAAAAATTTAGTTAACGACATCAAGCTCTTCATCACCATTATCATAATCACCATCCGAAAACTCATCGTCTGCTTCCTCTCCTTCACTTCCCTGGGTCTCTCCAATCATCTCCTCCCTCTTCTCATCCATCATTGGCAGATACTCTAACTGACTGGAAATCTCAAAACGGGATAATCTGATCAAATAACGGAGGAACATGTCCTCTACAAAAGTATTAAGACTCAATCGATACGCACGCTCCTTGTCATAGAAGTAGCTGCTGACTACACTCATTTTTTGACCGTTTTTAGTTTGAAGTGCAGCACCGACTGTGACATTATGAGAATTCAAAATATATTGTTGAAAACAAAGTCCCAACTCAACATGTGACACCTCCAAATTCTGAAAAAGAGGTCTGAACTTTCTGAGGAACTCTTTGTACTGTTTCTCGTAGTTCCAGCAGGAGGAGATGTGGTACTTGGTGATCTCCTCGGCTTCGAACTCATCTTTGCAAATTGGACAAGTCAGAACAGGGGCGGCCCAGATGTTCCCGCAGATTTGTTGAATTTCGTAGAGGGTGGAGATCAGGCGGTTTGCATATTGATGGGTTTTGTACTGAAAACAAAATAATTGGTGTAAAAACTACCCAAAATTCACCAAAACTACCAAAATTATAATCGTTTTGAACTTTTCAGGTAGATACTCAACTGCTATGGGGGTGATCTACTCCTAAGTTGTAACTGTTAGTGTCTCAACTGCTATATTTGGTTCTTCTGCTATGGATCAACTGCTATAGCTATGAGACATCAAAAGTGGCGAAAATAACAGTTGATCCATATCAGAAGAGCTAAATATAGAAATTGATCAATATCATAGCAGTGGAGATATACAGTACCGTGCAAAAGTATACGAACACCCCAGTTTTTCAGTTAATTTTCGCTGGTTTAGGCCTACTTTGAGCAAGCGCCACGCAGTAGAAAATTTTTCTACGGCTTAGAAAAATTTTGAGCTTATCAAGCATAGCTAGAACTTTATTTTTGTAGTTGACAACTTTTTTCTACAACCACTCTCCTGGCAGATATATCTCGTCCAAAACAGCTACCTCTGTAGCAGTAGATTTCATAGCAGTTGAGTAGGGTGTGGTAGCTTACAATTAGCCTTCTTTCTTATAGCTATCAGAAAACTCACATTCAAATCCTTCTTATCCACTTCCTGATGACACTTCTCAATGTGAATCGCAAAACATGTCATATTGTCGAACTGTTCCTGGCACTCTGAGCATTGCAGTTTGTGTTTTTCTGAAACATCCCAAAGTCAGTAATTATTCCTTTTTCGTGCATTTTTGTGTGAGCTTGTTGCAGCGCTCGGTGTTTGCGAAACTTGTATTAGTGTATTAGAGAATTTTTCACGCAAAAATACATCACCTTCAAGTAGCTGCCTATCACTGTTACTTACGGAGTTGAAGCCCGCAACTGCTCATGGCAAGTGGTGTCTCCCAGATGGTGAGTGTTCGGCGTGGAATGTCAGAGGACATTTTGAGAAAGAGGTCTGAAAATTAAACGAATTGGGATTAAGGGAACAACTGAGGAGAGGAGAAATAAACGGGCGTCTTAGAAGACCAGAAGACGAGACAATCGATAAATAACTCTGAGGCCTTCCTGGGCTATCCTCTAGAACAATACACGACCAAAATGTGGGGAGAGAGGGATGTGAGAGGACGAAAAGAACCAAGGAGACCAGGGGGCGTGGCCAAGAAATACCCAGAAGACAAGGGACAAGAAGGGTCGAGAAAGGGCAGATGCAGGGGAAGATATGAGGAAGATTAGGAGTTGTAAATTTGTCGTCTGTTACTGTGTACATAATAAAAATGTGTGTATAATAAAAAATCAATAGCTCAACTATGGGAATACTCGAATTATTGGGATTGGGTGTGTTGGAGGGGTCGAAATGCCGTAAAAACTTGGAAGATGACAAGAAGTCGCTGAAAAAAAACTGAAATCAAATTGGAGTTATTCAAAATAAGCTGATAAGTATTCAGAAAATGTTTTAGGTTCAGATCAGGGACGAGCGGCAACAGAAAATTTCGGCAACCCGACGGCAATCCGGCAATTGCCGAAATCGAAAATCGGCAACTTTCGGCAATACAAAACTTGTTTGAATTGTTTGAGTTTTGAATCAAAAGAACAATAAAAATCAAATTTTCCAATATTCTTGTGTCTTCCAGTATTCTCGTTTATAAGACAAATCAGATTTGAACCTTATTAGCCCCAAATCATCAATTTTATTCAATTTTCATGTAAATTTTGTCAAAATTGATTGGACACTTTATTGAACTGTTTCTGTTGTAACTTTTTTCAGCTTATTGCAGTTTCTTACATTCATTCTCGCATAATTCTCCAGTCTTCTTCCTCGAGAACCTGTTCGGTTTCATTTTACTACTGTAGTTGACAAAGTACGCAGAGGTGTTTGCACACTCTTCGGAATTTTATTTTTTTTTTTGGTTTTTTGGCTTGCTTTTTGGTTGTTTTTCGAAGCAAAATTATGTGAAAAAAGCGAGAATCAATAGATAAAAAAAGTTTAAAAAATAATTTTGGCAAAAAATTGAGAAAAAAGTACGTTTTACTCGACGAATTATCGAATTTCACCTCAAAAATCATTCACGAAAAAAAATTCCGACATGTGAGGACACAACTTTTCGCGAGAGACGCAGACAAAGGCACATGTCGGAATCTTTTTTTCATACCATCGAATGATAAATGTTTCAATTTTTGCACTTGTAAAATGCTCGTTTTTTCCATTTTTCCTGAAATTTTATATTCACACTTAACGTTCCAAACTTCAGACCTTCCTCTCTGAAAAATGGGCAACACAAAACGACTTTGCTTAAATTTCATCTTGTTAACTTTGTTGTGTTTTTTTAAAATTTTGTTATCACATTTAAACTCGTACTTATTTGTTTTCGATTTCTTACCTTCTTTTTTTGTTCTAATAAATTTTTATTTCGCTTGTTTCAAAATTGTTATTGATTGAAATGCTTCGTTTGTTATCGAATTTGTTTATTTCAAAGTCATATTGAACGAAAAAGATCAAAATGAATGATTCAAAGCTCAAAATGAATTCAATCAAACTGGAGGAGGAGTCAGATGATGAGATGCCAGTATTGGAAAGAATGGATTATTGCTTCGAGTATCCAAATGAAATAAAGCTCGAGGAACCTGATATTGATTTGGAATGGTACTTTTTTAAAAATAAGCGAATTATTCGAAAAATGAAGCGAAGTTTCGCTGCGTCGCGACAGGCTCGTAGCAGCATTCAATTTTTAACGCTGCGTTCCAGCGTTCAAAAGTTTCAACGCTGCGTTCCAGCGTTTCATTTACGATTTCAATTTCATCGTCCCACGGCAGAGTTTAAACTAAAATTGTTTTTTTTTCAGTTTCCCAGCACAACCACCGCTGCAAAATGAATACGTCCAAGAATTATTGAAGAATGACTGTTATAAACAAGAGCTACTGGTGCCAAAAGAAGAAGAACCAGATGATCATCAAAACTTCAGACAACTAGATCCAAGTGATGATGGTTCTTTTAGTGATTCCAAGCGAAATAGCCAAGTTTATAGAAAATGCCAGGTGTGCAACAGATTGATGAGCATTGAACTTATGACTAAAACTGAATTGAACGATTCGAAACTGGTTCTTTTGGTTGGATCAATTCTCGGCGGAAGCATGATGTTCAAAGAAGCCAAATTGCTCATTTCCGAGCCCGTGATTAACGCATGCCACGCCCATTTCTCCGATGCTCTCGATAAAATATTCGTATATTTTGGTATCGGAAATAACGGTCAAATGCAAGATTGCTCTGATGCTACTATCTCGGAAGTAATAAAACTTACTGCCAGACTGAGCCCATCACCTATTTCAATCGAAGAGTTCTATTATCTTCTGTCAAACTTCACTCAGAAGTTACGTCCGTTACATAACACGGTTCTTGAAACCAAGGAGAGAATTTCAGACCGACTTCCAGCAAACAATAATCAAGGGATTTATGGGTATGTTACTAGGTGAATAGGTGTAAAGCAAGTGTGTTTTACTGAGAATCGTTTTCAGCCATTCAAAAATTCCATATCACGTTTCCAAAAAGTTTCCATTTTTTTTCTTCCCGAAAGTTGAAAACCGAGCCGTTTGGATTCCTGACAGGTGACTAAATCTGAAGTCAGTTTTTGCGAACGAGACTAATTCTCTAGCTTTCTTCCAGCCGCCCACACCTACCAGTGCCACGTCGTTGCTCGCCGAAAATTGACTTCAATGAAAGCTGTTCCATTTTTTCGCCTGAAAGAAGTGTGCTCCATCCCGAAATTCCAAATCAGCAGAGTTTTGCAAAAGCTGGACGCTGTATTATTGAAAATCACCTGCCAAATGTTGTGCCGCCGGTTTTGAATTTTCAGAAACCCATGCATTTTGTTCGGGGGAGGTAAACAAAAAAGAAATCCCAACTAATGATTTGTAAGCTTCAATTAATTTTTTTCAGTCTCCCACCGCCACCTCCTCGTGTGAGATCATACAATAAAAAGTGCACGGTGTGCCACGAGGCCCCAGGCAAAGATAAAATCATGACTACGAGGTCGAGAGATAAGCAGCTCGTTCTCTTCGTTGGCTTAGTTCTTGGCGTGCAAAAATCGATCATTGAAGCTCAGAAACTGTGCTCCAAATCCGAACTCATTTTCTGCAAAACTCACCTGAAGGATGCGGTGGTTGATATTCTCAAATTTTTGGAAATCGAACATATACACCATATGCGTTTGTGCTCTGCGGACAAAAAGGAAAAGTTAATGGCAGCTGTTCACTTTTTCAACCCCGGAACCACTTTTGCGGATTTTGTTAGAGTTGTTAATGATACTAATAGGAGACTAACGTTTATTTGACTAATGCTATTAGAGCGTAGACCACATTGTTAATTTGTTGCAATAAAATTGTTGTTTTTCAGTGTTTGAATTCATTTATAAATCTCGTTTTCCAACGATCAATATATTTTTTTTCAGTCTATTGGCATTATGTATTCAAACTTCATTTCAGACCGAAAATGGATGAGGAAAGGGAGATCAAAAAAGAACCATTGGATGACGACGATTGTATTCAAAATTCAATTAAAACAGAGCTAGTGGAGCCGAAAAAAGAGGAGCCTGATGATTATGAAGAAATGCCACCAAATGATATCGTGGAGCCAAGAGTTAAAGAGCAACCAGTATATTTGAAACTGGAGACAACTGAATATCCCGAAATCATTGATAAAATGTAAGTGCTGGCGATGATCGGCTGAAACGAGAACTGCGTCGCGTCTGACAGCACTGAAAACTCAATGTCGTCGAGAGTGTTGCGCACGGCGCGCAAAATTTTTTTTTCTGTAGAAAAGATTTATTTACATGAACACGCTGAATTTGAAAAAAAATGGCTCTGATAGGGCTTCATAATTTAGTTTTTGAGGTAATAATTGTTGAAAACATTGATTTTCCTTCGATTTTTTGTTTTTTGTTACAAAAATCGGATTATCTCAAAAACTAAAAATATAAGACTCGTCAAAATCAAATTTTACGGATTCAGCGTGTTCAAATACATCTTTTCATTTAATAAGAGCAGAAAAATTTTAGAAAATTTGGTTTTTTCATAGTTGTACCTTCGATTTCGCCGGTCCGTGTGCGGTCGCGACGCGTCCAACCTAACTTCCATTTGCCATGTTTGAGCCAAGTTTTCGCTCTATCAACCAAACTTTTGCAGACTAAAAATTCAAAGTGCAATCCCAAGACTCAGAACACTGAGATGCGCGGTGTGTTCGGAATCTGTCCACGTCAAGAACACCACTCGACAAGCTTCGAAAACGCGTCAATTGTTTCTCTTGGCTGGTCTGGTTTTGTGTGGACGGATATCAATGGAGAAGGCTCAATTATTGTATTCTAAACGCACATTCACCTCATGCAAAGTTCACGTATTGGAAGCCATGGAGGAGATATTCCGAGTTTTGAAGATAAAAAACCTCCAAACACGGTGGGCCAAGGAGAGCATGGAGACTCTTATGAATACGGTTAGAGAATTGCATCCGGAACACTCATTCGATAGAATTTATCCGCTTCTGTTGGATTTTAATAGGAAAGCTGATACGATTAGGCAGGGTGAGCTGGATGTTTTGTTTTTCACAAAAAAATCGATTTTCAGAAGGAATATCAATTTTCTCTCGAAGAAACTAGGATTATTTAGTGATTCATTCGTTTTACTTGTTTTTTTTGTTGATAAAACTGTTAGAATATTTTTTCTTACGTTTCAATTGCCTCTCTGCTGCTCGTTCTCGAACGATTTGTATACTTTTTCATTCTGTTCAACTAGTTCTAGCCCAGCGATTTCAGACCACAAAATGGATCAGGATATGAGAATCATAGCGCTAATGGATCATGATTATTGTCTGCCAAATCCAATAAAAACAGAACTTGTGGAGCCGAAAATAGAAGAGTTGGATTATATTGAAATGCCACCAGAGGATTTTATCGAGCAGAAAATCGAGGAGCCGGATCCCAGGCAATTAGAACACATGAAGCTGAAAACAACTGTGTATCATGAAGCACCACCAAAGTTAGAGCTCGTGGAGCCGAAATCAGAGAAACTCGAAGAACAACAGCAATCTCAGGAATCTGTGCTTTTCGAGCCAAAGCTAGAAGAACCGAATTGTGACGAAGACTATCCAGAATATATCAAACTGGAGCCTGTCGATGATTCTAATGAACACAGGTAAACCAAACAAACCTAAACGATCACTAAAACTACCGAATTGAAGCAATTTGCAGCGACTATAAAACTGCAAAAAAACCCGTTTACTCTTTTGAATTAGAAATGCTGCGTTCCAGCGTTCAAAAGTTTCAACGCTGCGTTCCCGCGTCCAAGTTTTCAACGCTGCGTTCCAGCGTTTAAAGTTTCAACGCTGCGTTCCAGCGTTCAAAAGTTTCAACGCTGCGTTCCAGCGTTCAAAAGTTTCAACGCTGCGTTCCAGCGTCCAAAGTTTCAACGCTGCGTTCCAGCGTTCAAAAGTTTCAACGCTGCGTTCCAGCGTTCAAAGTTTCAACGCTGCGTTCCAGCGTTCAAAGTTTCAACGCTGCGTTCCAGCGTCCAAAGTTTCAACGCTGCGTTCCAGCGTCCAAAGTTTCAACGCTGCGTTCCAGCGTTCAAAAGTTTCAACGCTGCGTTCCAGCGTTCAAAGTTTCAACGCTGCGTTCCAGCGTTCAAAGTTTCAACGCTGCGTTCCAGCTTCCAAAGTTTCAACGCTGCGTTCCAGCGTTCAAAAGTTTCAACGCTGCGTTCCAGCGTTCAAAAGTTTCAACGCTGCGTTCCAGCGTCCAAAGTTTCAACGCTGCGCTCCAGCGTTCAAAAGTTTCAACGCTGCGTTCCAGCGTTCAAAGTTTCAACGCTGCGTTCCAGCGTTCAAAGTTTCAACGCTGCGTTCCAGCGTCCAAAGTTTCAACGCTGCGTTCCAGCGTTCAAAAGTTTCAACGCTGCGTTCCAGCGTTCAAAAGTTTCAACGCTGCGTTCCAGCGTCCAAAGTTTCAACGCTGCGTTCCAGCGTCCAAAGTTTCAACGCTGCGTTCCAGCGTTCAAAAGTTTCAACGCTGCGTTCCAGCGTTCAAAGTTTCAACGCTGCGTTCCAGCGTTCAAAGGTTTCAAATTTCAGCGCTCCCAAACAAAAAAAGACGCACAACCGAACATGCAGGATTTGCTCCAACTTGGTGGCGGAAGACGAAACGACACGTGTCACCCAGAAAAGTCGACTGCTAATTCTGATGACTGGACTAGTTGTGGGAAACAGGACAACATTAGAAGATGCTCGCTATTGGATGTATGAGAACTCTTCAGTGTTTTTGATCTGCAAAGCTCATATTGAAGAGGCGGTGAAAGCGATTTTCACTTTTTTGAATATTCGAAAACTGGATGAGATGACAAACCGCTCCGACTGGAATGCGCGAAGACTGATGCAAATTGTGAACAATATTGGCGAAAGACACGATTTCAGCGTTTTCGCTAACTTTTTGTTGGCGTATGTTTTGAGAATGGAGTCTAAGGATGCCTACCTTGGAAATTTGAGCAGGTAACATAAAATACATGCGCGCTCCACGGCTGATTTAATTTATAACTTTTTGATGTGGCTATTCGTCATTTAAATGTTATTCATGTTTTCAGCGGTCTATCAGAACGATTCCAAAGACGGAAATGCGTGGCGTGTTCCCAACTTCAACCTGCCGGCAGAATCATCGTTCTCAAGTCCAAATCTAGAAAGATATTCCTGGTCGTCGGACTGATGTTCATTGGGAAAAGAACAGTGGAAGAGACTCGGGAATGGTATCACTGTCCCATTTTCTATATCTGTAGAACTCATGTGACGGAGGCGGTGAATTCGATTTTTGAAGTGTTGAACGTCAGAACCGTAAATGAGATCGAAACGTGCTCTATGGAGAGTCGTGAGACGTTGATGGCTACTGTGAATTTATTGGAGCCGAGTATGTCCTTCGCCTGTTTCTCTTCTTATTTGAAAAACTTCATACGGAACGATCGAAGAGCACGATTTTAAAGAACTATTGATTATTTATTTGTTTTACTTGTTTTTTTTTGTTGATCAAAACCTGTTAAAATTGTTTTTTCCTTACTTATCAATTGCTTCTTTGCTGCTCGTTTTCCGACGATTCGTGTACTTTTTCATTCTGTTCAACTATTTAGTTATAGCTCTTCGATTTCAGACCACAAAATGGATCAGGATATGAGAATCATAGCGCTAATGGATCATGATTATTGTCTGCAAAATCCAATAAAAACAGAACTTGTGGAGCCGAAAATAGAAGAGTTGGATTATATTGAATTGCCACCAGAGGCTTTCATCAAGGAGCCGGAACCTGTGCTTTTCGAGCCAAAACTAGAAGAACCGGATTGTGACGAAGCCTATCCAGAATATATAAAACTGGAGCCTGTCGATGATTCAAATGAACACAGGTAAACCTAACAAGCCTAATAAATCTCTAAAACTACCGAATCGTAACAGTTTGCAATTTAGAGAAGCGACTAGAAACTGCAAACAACGTTTACCATTTTGTATTAGAAATGCTGCGTTCCAGCGTTCAAATGTTCAAATTTCAGCTCTCCCAAACCAAAAAAGACACAGAACCGAAAATGCAGGATTTGCTCGTGCATGGTGGCGGAAGACGAAACGACAAATGTCACTCAAAAAAGTCGTCTGCTGGTTCTGATGACTGGACTTGTTGTGGGAAACAGGACAACAGTAGAAGATGCTCGATATTGGATGTATGAGAACTCTTCAGTGTTTTTGATCTGCAAAGCTCATCAAGAAGAGGCGGTGAAAGGGATTCTCAGTTTCTTGAATATTCGAAAATTGGATGAGATGACAAACCGCTCTACGGAGAAAACGCAAAGACTGATGCAAATTGTGAGGGATATGGACCTAAGGCACAATTTCAGCGCTTTTGTTAACTTTTTGCTGGCATTTGTTTTGAAAATGGATTCTAAGGAGGCCTATCTTGGAACTTTGGGCAGGTAACTTATTATAATCTACGGCTAAATTCAATTTTTGGTTGTTTGATGCGGCTATTCGCGATGAAAAACATGGCGTTTTTATTCAATTTTTCAGCGCATTCCAAAGTTGGAAATGCGTGACATGCTCCCAACTTCAACCCGCCGACAGAATCATCGCTTTCAATACGAAACCCAAAAAGATATTCCTGGTCGTCGGACTGATGCTCATTAGTAAAATAACACTGGAAGAGGCTCAGCAATGGTATGACTGTCCCATTTTCCATATCTGTAGGACTCATGTGACGGAGGCGGTGAATTCGATTTTTGAAGTGTTGAACGTCAAAACCGTAAACGAGATCAAATGGTGCACTATGAAGAATCGTAAGACGTTGATGTCTATTGTGAATTTGTTGGTGCCAAGCATGTCCTTTGCCCGTTTTTCCGCTATTTTGGGAGACTTTATACGGAACAATTGAAGAGCTCGATTCTGAAGAACATCTAATTTTCTCATGACGAAACTAGAATTATTGGTTATTTATTTGTTTTACTCGTTTTTTTGTTGTTGATAAACCTGTTAGAATTGTTTTTCCTTACTTTTCCATTGCCTATTCGCTGATCGTTCTCCGACGATTTGTATACTTTTTCATTTTGTGCAACTAGTCCTAGCTCTTCGATTTCAGACCACAAAATGGATCAGGATATGAGAAACATAGCGCTAATGGATCATGATTATTGTCTGCCAAATCCGATAAAAACAGAACTTGTGGAGCCGAAAATAGAAGAACTGGATTATATTAAAATGCCATCGGATGGTTTTATCGAGGCGCCGGAACCTGTGCTTTTTGAGCCAAAACTGGAAGAACCAGATTGTGACGAAGACTATCCAAAATATATTAAACTGGAGCCCGTCGATGATTCAAATGAACACAGGTAAACCTAACAAAAGTCTAAAAATCTCTAAAACTACCGAATCGACCCAGCGTTCAAATTTCCAAATTTCAGCGCTCCCAAACCAAAAGAGCCACGCAACCGAGTATGCAGAATTTGCTTCTACGCGGTGGCTGAAAACGAAACGATAAATGTCACTCAGAAAAGTCAACTACTAATTCTGATGACTGGACTAGTTGTGGAAAACAGGACAGCACTACAAGATGCTCGATACTGGATGTATGAAAACCCTCCAGTGTTTTTGATCTGCAAAGCTCATCAAGAAGAGGCGGTTAAAGGGATTCTCAGTTTCTTGAATATTCGAAAATTGGATGAGATGACAACCCGCTCCGAGGCGAAAACGCAAAGACTGATGGAAATTGTGAGGGACATGGGCCGTAGGCTCAAGTTCAGTGCTTTTGTTAACTCTTTGCTGGCATTTGTTTTGGAAATGGATTCTAAGGATGCCTACCTTGGAAATTTGAGCAGGTAACTTATTATAATAAAGCGCGCTCCACGGCTAGATTGGCTGTTCACGTGCTCCAAAAAACAAGTAAGCGCGCTCTATTGAACATATTCATTTTGGCGCGCCGTTAAAATTTCTATAATTTTCTCCAGAACGTCGGCTTCTTAACCATTACGCGGCGATACGTAGCTTAATATTTTGGCGAAATAGATTTTCCGTCTTTCTTCGCCAGTTTTATGAAAATTTAGATTTTTCCCATTGTTTTCAGTCAATTTCGGACTGAAAAAAAGAAAAAAAATATTCAATAAAAATATAGATTTTTTTCGTTTTAAAAGCAAAAATAAAAAAGAATTTCGCAAATATTGATTTCGCTTTCAACTCCTTATTGCGCTAGTGTCCTCAATTTACTGAAAATACAGCTCCTGAAGAAAATCGGAAAACATAAAATTTGAGTTTCCTCCCGAAAAATCATATTGTTAGCATTAGGGCGCACTTGCTTAATTGGACGCTGCAGGAGCCCGTGGCTGTTTGATGCGGCTATTCGCGACAAGAAATGTTTTTTTCAGCGCACTCCGAAGTTGGAAATGTATGGCATGCTCCCAACTTCAACCTGACAACAAAATCATCTTTTGCAATATGAAAACCAGGAAGATATTCCTGATCGTCGGACTGGTGTTCAGTGGTAAAATAAAAGTGGAAGAGGCTCAGCTATTTTATCACAGTCCCATTTTCCCTATCTGTAGAACACATGTGACGGAGGCGGTGAATTCGATTTGTGACGTGTTGAACGTCGAAACCGTGAATGGGATGAAATGGAGCTGTACGGAGAATCGTGAGACTTTGATGTCTGTTGTGAATTTGTTGGTGCCGAGCATGTCCTTCTCCAATTTCTCCGCTAATTTGAAAAACTTTATACAGAACAATTGAAGAGCTCGATTTTGAAGAACATCTAAATGGTTGTGTCTGGTTTTCTTCTCGCTTCTAAATTAAAATGTTTTCCTCATATTTGTTAATTTTGTTATTAATTGTTGGAATGAAATTTCAAAGTTGTTTTTCAACTCCCTATCAACCTATCCTCTGATAGAAACGAAGACAAAGTTGTAAAGAACGGGGTTTCTTTCAGAGCTGCGTCGCAAGCGCAACGCGCCTAAAAGTTTCTAGGCAGCTTTTTTGATGACGGAAAAGCCGAGTCGAACCCAGGTCATCCAGTCCAGGGCTATTCGAAAAAAGATTTTGAAAAAAAAACCAACAAAAAAAAAAGATTTTCAAATTTTTCCGAGCGAAAAAAAATAATTTTTCGGGATTTTTGAACTTTCTTTTCGAAATTTTTGGCTCTCTTTCAGGACAAATGGATAACACGGTAAAAACATAAAAATATACAACTTAAAATTTTTTTTTCGCCTACAAACCGAAAGTAAAACGTTTTTTTTTCCAAATATTTTTCGCAAAGCACTGATTCAGACCCAAACGGCTCGGGAAGTAATTATCACACAAAGATCAATTAACAGTGACAGTTATATAGATCAAAAGAGAAGAAATTTCGATATGCCGAAGGAAAAATCGGTTTTCAAAAATATCCGGCATCAAAAAGCATGTTTTAAAAAATAAATTTGCTGGGAAACATGAAAAAATTATACTTTACCAGAATTTTACTTCTAATTTGTATATTTACACCTTTTTATCGAAGAAATTAACGTGTTTCCGAGTCAATTTCCGACCAAGGTGAGCGAAAACACGTGGCAACACTTTGCGCGTCATTTTGAATGCCCGCCAAGTCCGCAATACACCGCCCGATGTCTACCGTAGTCCTTGCCGAAATAATTATTTTTGAGCCAAAAATCCTACTTTCTTTCCTATTTTCGTGGGGAAAAATGGATTTCAACCAAATTTCGGCGGGTCTTTCCGCAGCAAAAAATCGGGAATTTTCATTCCAAAAAGCGGTGGAATTTATGAAAATTCTGAGTGAACAATCCGGAATGCCAGGATTGGACATAAATGAACAGGATACTAAAGGAGAAGAAGCAGGACCGTCGGAAGCAAGGTTTGTAGGGGATATCTGGACAGACAGGTGTACAGACAGACAGAATTTCAATAATTTGAATGATAAATCATCGCGCTTTTCGGTTTTTTATTTCAGAGAACTTCTGACTCCACCCCCTTCTCCACCGCCTTCAAAGACGTTTAAATGTTCAATTTGTTCGGAAATTCAACCAGAAGATCGCATCAAAAAAGTATCGATGTTGGAGGAAAAGCTGATTTTCATGACGGCGAAAGTGCTCGAAAAGGAGTTCACAATCCAGCAAGCACAGCAATTTTTGAATGCTCCCGCAGCACGCAAACCCATTTGCCGTGCTCATTTCGCCGAGTGCCAACAGACATTGTTCGGTGCTCTGAATATTCAGACGGCGAAGGAAATAATCACGTGTTCGTTTGATTTCGCAAGAGAGGTCATGAAAACAGTCAACAAGATCAAAGAGGACGTGAAGATTTGGCAATTTTGCAACTTTTTGAACAATTTCGTCGTTAGAAATATCGATCGTGTCAGGTAACCAGCACAATTAAGGGTGTAAACTTAGTGGGGGCACCAAATTCTGGCACTGGGTCTATTAAATACGGAAAATAGCTTTTTCAGGCGAAAAAAGTCAAATTTTCTCCAAAAATATCGATTTATAGTCAAATTTGGCTTTTTCTGAAAATTGGTTCGCAAGTGTTTTCTAGAACGTTTACAATAACTCACGAGCAGGGCTATGCAAAAAATTTTCAAAAAAAAAAATTTTTTTTTTCGATTTTTCCGGTCATTTTCCGAAAAATGTTTCGTCTTTTTTCCAAAAAACCGGAAAAAATTCAAAGAAAACGGTTCTTTAGTTAAATATTTTTGTGTTTTTACCGCATTTTTATTCATTTTTACTGAAAAAACCAAAAAATTCAAAAAAAAAATCCAAAAAATCAATTTATAGTTTTTTACGCCCTGAAAAATTCGAAAAAAATTTTTTTTCGTTTGTTTTTGGTATTTTTTTCGCACAACCCTCCTCATAAGCGTGTTTCTGTAAAAAAAGAGCCCCGAATTAACTCCCTTGCGATAAAAATTTGGTGGTCCCCCAACTACGTTTACACCCAGTTAAAAGACAAACGTTAACAAAAAATTTTCAGATCCCAAGAAATGGCAAAAGAGCGCAAAACGCCGACCCGTCGTCCTCACACTTGCTCCCTCTGCCAACAGAAAATGGAACGTCATTTGTTGAAAAATGTGACCATTAAAAATGAGTACCTGATTCTGCTGATCGGTCGCATACTTCGCAGAGAATGCTCTCTGGAAAATGCGAAAAAAGAATTCTCCAACACGAATTACGTGTTCGTTTGTCACGCCCATTTCAACGAGACGATCAATGAGATTTTGAAAATTTTCGATTTGGGAAATCCGGTGAGACGTGGCGCCGAGGAGATGTTCAAAACGATAATGGACTCGGTGAAAGCGATTAACCCACAGATAACTGACGAACAGTTCGTTGAGGAATTCTTGCAATTCTCGAAACGCGCCAAAAAATATTTGGGAATTGTAAGTGCGCTCTAATGGACACTCGCGACGCTATCCCTTTTTTTCCGATTGTATCCATGATTATTTCAAATCTCCCACTTCTATTGTTGACCTGTTGACCTACTGATTGTTAAGTATCCCCTTCTTGTTATTTTTGTCAAGTTTTATAAAGTTTGTAAACTCCCTCAAATGCAAATGTGCTCTAATGCAAAAAATGAAAACAACAAAGAAACAGTAACAATACACGAAAATTAGAACATAAAATCCGCCAAAATCGTGCGAAATTCGGGAATACTGCACCACGGAAACAACGCGTTCACGATGATCATCACCTCTTGGAGTTTCGCATAGGAGCACGTTTGCACCTCGCTTCTCTCGACGCCCAAAAATTTCTCGAATGTGTCAACGGCCTGAACCAAATGGATTCGACAGAATTCCTTAGAGTTTTTCTCGCTAAGCCATCGTGCCGTGTGAATATCCATTGTTTTGCCGAGAACCATTCCCACGGAGAGCACCATTCGGTGAGCAGGCGACGTTAATTGAGTACAGAGTTCTGTGGAGACGAGCGACATGCAAATTTCGCAATACTTTTTTGATGCACTATCGATTAGTTGTGACGTCGCGAGATCCGCGAACTCCACGGCTCTCATCCGTGTGGGCGTGACAATTGGTACATGAGTTACCTGCAAGAAAAGAGAGTTGACAGACTATAAACTACAAAGTGTTTCCACTTACAACTTCTTGAAAAAGCGTATACCTCTGACTGAAATCATTTAATGCTACTTTGAGCCGCTCCAATGTGAACCCATGGCACATCTTCTGCGCATAAAACAAGACTTTTTGAGCCTGTTCCTTTGTCAAATTGTTGATTTCTAATGTGCCTTCATTGCGGAACTCCCTAAAAATTGCAAAAAGAGACTCCGTAAAGTGTCGTTGACAACTGAAAATCGAGGCGGCACGAATGAGACATCGGGCTTCTTTTAGATCCTTTTGGCCGGTTAGAAGAGTGCCGAGCGCCAGAATTATCAAGGAATCTTCCAGAACCACCGGTGTCATTTCCTGTTGCCAGCTGATCAATTGACACACTGAGCAGTGTTGACTCAAACGAGTTGGTAGTCTGGAATATTAAGAATGCTTGGTAGATACTCAACTCTACTGCTATTTTTCAACTACTTTAGGGGTGATCAACTGATATGTTGTAACTGCTAGTGTCTCAACTGCTATATTTGGCTCTTCTGCTATGGATCAACTGCTATGGCCATAGCAGTTGAGACATAAGCTGAAGCAGTTGAGTATTTGCCAAAAATGTATTTACCCATACGGCGTCCTCTCTTCTTTCCCTCTATTCCTTTTGATAAATTCTGCGAATTTTGTGAAAAACTTTTCTTTGTTAATACGCGGTGTCAGTGATTTCATCACTTCAATCACTTTTTCGGGGTGACTCTCGTCCAAATCCTTCACATCTTTCACGCCAATTTCTTGAAAAATGAGATCAATGGCATCCGGATAATGTGATCGACACACATTTTTTGTACTTCCATCAATGAACTTTCGCGCCATCTCCAGGCTGGTTTTGTTCTGGAGGAGATAAAACGTGGCAAGAAACACGCGTTCGTGTTTCATTGTGACGTGCTTGATGACTGAGCAAGACACTTTTCTCAAGCATAGGTGACAGCGTCGACCATTTGCTGAGTTGTCTCCTAGTTCCTCATTGATAACAATTCTGGAATGAGGGAGATGGAGAAACACAGAATGCATCTCAAATTTCAACCTGAAAATTGCTTCCATTTTATCGTCTGGTTCGAATTGCGGCTCTTCCTTCACATCTTCAGTAATTTCCAGTTTGATTTCACTGGGAACTTCGTCCTCTGGCTCCAGCTTGATCTCTAGCGGTTCTTGTTGCTCGTCCATTTCTGAAAATAATTGAATAGTGAGGACGGGAATACAGCGTTCAAAACTTGGACGCTGGAACGCAGCGTTAAAACTTTTGAACGCTGGAACGCAGCGTTGAAACTTTTGGACGCTGGAACGCAGCGTTCAAACTTTGGACGCTGGAACGCAGCGTTCAAACTTTGTACGCTGGAACGCAGCGTTCAAACTTTGGACGCTGAAACGCAGCGTTCAAACTTTGGACGCTGGAACGCAGCGTTCAAACTTTGTACGCTGGAACGCAGCGTTCAAACTTTGGACGCTGGAACGCAGCGTTCAAACTTTGGACGCTGAAACGCAGCGTTCAAACTTTGTACGCTGGAACGCAGCGTTCAAACTTTGGACGCTGGAACGCAGCGTTCAAACTTTGGACGCTGGAACGCAGCGTTCAAACTTTGGACGCTGGAACGCAGCGTTCAAACTTTGGACGCTGGAACGCAGCGTTCAAACTTTGGACGCTGGAACGCAGCGTTCAAACTTTGGACGCTGCAGGGCTGCGATTAAAACTAAAGTTGCAGCTGAGCACATTGACATATTGAAGAATGATAAGTATTGGAATGCAACCGTTTAGAATGATAAGGATAACAACACAAGCATTAAAAAACGACGAAAAATTTATTTTTTATTTCGAACAATATTTACGAATGTACTCTTTCAGAGCTCTAGAAAACCCTTCGAAACATGCCCGCGGATACGTGTATCGTTGCAGAGAATCCAAAGTTTTCTCTAACTTCTGCCGATTCTCAACGGAGAAATCTTTCATTTCATCAACACATTTGATATTCAAAAACTTGAAAATTGCATTTATCGACTCCTTTTCATGAACGTCGCAAATGTGGACATAGGTTTTGCAGAACATGTTCCGTGCCTCGACAAAAGTTTTTCGGCCACTCATGTAAAGCCCAACGATAGCTGGCAATTTATTGATCCTTGACCTCAAATGGTTGATTTTATCCGAAACTTCCAACGTCTTGCACGCCGAACAACGTGCATGGTACGGGATTCTTGGTGTTTTTTGCGTTGAACTGAAATCATGGAATTTGTAGAGTTTTAGGCAGGGAACACTTACTTCACAGATATTTTCCCCGTAGCATTGCTGTCATCATTTACCGGATCGTCGAAATCCTCAGTGCTTTTGGAATTGCATTTTTGAATATAGTCCTCCATTAGAGTACAAAACTCGGGAAATGTTAGATGCGACGGCAGCTTCTCCATGAGACGTTCGACATTATCACTGGAGCATTTTCTCATCTCATCCAGATTCTTGACGTTCAAAAACTCGAAAATCGCATTGGAGGCCTCCGGAATATGTGCACGGCATGTGTAGATAATTGATGCACAGAAAACAGATCTGGCATGTTCGATTTGCTTCTTTCCCTGCACAACCATCCCACTCAACAGCACCAGTTGTTCATTCTTGCATGCAATGCCGTACAGTTTTTCATGTTTGAAGCAGATGACACATTTTTGCTTCTGTTTGCTGAATAAGTATCTGAAAAGAAGATTGATTTTCAAAGTTTGTCCAAATTTAAATGGCGAAACCACTAGGGTGCTCTTTGGGAATAGAACTGTCCCATATCTCAGAAGTGGGCGGAGCTAGAAAAAAGTTGACAACTGCAAACTTGCTCAGAATCCGATTTGGAGCGAGGTTGCAGTTGACAACTTTTTTCTAGCTCCTCCCAATTAAGAAAAATCGACTATTTCTATCACTGAACGATTCAAATTTAGGAATCGTCTAAAAAAATGGGACACTGTAAGATTGACAACTGCAGCGGCCTCTCTTCATCAAACGATTTCAGCAAGAAGGCCTTATGCGGGAATCTTACCACCATAAGACGCGACTGAAGTGATTTTTACATCTTGCGATTGAATATTATAAGACATCAAGCTTTTCGATCTACTACAACATTGAGACATATCTTGCGGGTGCGCACTTACGCAGCAGCGCGGGGAGTCAGCAGCGCAGTAGTCAACAATGAAAAATCAGTCTAGGAC
>GL379826.1:357097-392626 GCA_000143925.2 Caenorhabditis brenneri | reverse complement strand
CTTTTTTCTAGCTCCGCCCACTTTTGAGATATGTGACATTTCTATATCGACACGGTTCTATTTCGAAAGAGCGCCAAAAAAAATAAAATCGTAACTTTGCCAGTTTCAGCGGGTTCTCTTTCACTAAAAGATTAGAGCAAGAGTACCTTTTACTGTAATCATCCAATGTTTTTATAGTGGTCTCTTCCACTTTCGGCTCCAGAAGCTCTGACTTTGGTTGTTTTTCATGCTCTCCAGGTTTCGAATTCACGAAATTTGCCTTTGGTGGCTCTAGCTTCCGCACCGGGATCTGTGAATTTGGAATGCAATAGTTATGATCCAATAGTTCATCTAGTTCTGGTTTTTCCTCAGAGTTCATTTCGGAGCACTGAAATTTGCTGTTTTATTACATGAAATATGGAGTTCATTATAGGGTTATTCATTCATGACGGATGTGAAAACTGTAAAAAAAAAATCAGCATCTTGGGTCTCGGAGCGATTTGCAAAAAAAAAGATGAGCAAAGAATGTATGCGAAGGAAAAAATTTTTACTTTTTTTTGAACATTTTTTGTCATTTTTTAAAATCCGTGAATAAGGAAAAAAATTATTTCAACCAATGGGCGCGCCCATTTACAATGCTGACTACGAAGCTCCGCAATCCCGCCTCCCGGCATTGTTTAGCAGCTCTGTTTTCAAAAAAGGCATTGTTTCCAACCGTTTTCCGCGCTCGTTTGTCGTGTGTTTCCGCTGTTTTACGTTTCGAAATGAGTTGTAAGCACAAAGAAAAAAACACAGAGCAACTCAGAACTTGTAGTGTTCTCAGTTTTTCACTCTGTCGCTCGAAATTGACTTCGCTTTTTCGTGATGCTTTTCATTAGTTTTTTTCTTAGAAAATGCTCATTTCTTCTCTCTGTTTTCTTTCAAAAAAAGAGAAACCACCAACCAATATTTTTCAGAAATGTGCGATATCGACAGCATCAAGTGCGTGTACCAGCACACCAAAAACATGATGAAGCTCCATCCGCTCGGCTATGTCGTCTTCGGCGGCGCAGTTTCCTTAGTCACCGCCTACTTTCTACTGATAGTCTACTACGTGTTTCCCGTCAATGATAAATCACAAACGTTTGGCTCGCTGGCCTATATTTCATTCCTGTTTTGCGTCTGGCTCACACTTCTTCTTCGGTGAGAGTCAGTTTTTGAGTTCATAAGCTGCATTCATGAGCTTTCTTCCAGAGTTATCCTCCAATACATGAGTGCCGGCGAGGTGGTATACCATATAAACATAGACGAAGACGGGGCGCGACAACTCTTGGTGCACATTATTGAAGCGGCGCTAGCTAATAACCGTTTCGATGAGGATGGGATTGTCGATGAGGGAATTGAGACGGACGTGGAGAAGGATAATGTGGAGGTAGACGAGGCAGAGGTAACGGATTATGAGGATGAAGAGGAAGAAGTGGAGGAGGAGGAGCTTCTCTAGAATGCATTTGAAGTCATCTATAACTAATATGTGTACTCTTGTGTCATTTTTTTTGCTAAATTTTGTACGGTCATGTTGAATAATAGTCTTTCAAATGCCTCTTTAACATTTGTTATATTCGTCTCTATCGATAATTTTACTTATTTTTGCTTTGGATTAGTTCAATTCAGGCGCTTTTTTCCCATTCCAGAATGACTTGTTGCGGGATAACCGTCGGAAGAGCCAAACGGTTTGTTGGTTACTGGTTCGGTTGTCTCGTCTTCCTAATCGCTGTGTTGCATCTCTTCATGGGTGCCGTTTTGGCGCTTGCAATCTTCGTGATGTTCGGACTTCTCGAAATGATTTATGACGACTACACTATTTTTGTCATCGCGTTTGTCCCATCAATTATTGCTATCATTTCCTTTCTGATATGCGTTACGTGAGTTTGTCTGTACATCTTTCTTTCCCGAAACCCTCTTTTTCCAGTAAACTCGATCGATGGGCGAAGCAACCCAGGCAATACTCTCAAGCACCGCTGAAAAATCAGATCCTCACTTTCGATGACATCCCTGTTCGCTTCAGAAGATCAATCGACAGAGTCGAATTTGTATCTAACCACCTATAATTCTGCAATTCTATGTATTTTTTCCGCTTTATTCTGTTCTTTAAAACTCGCTTTTGAGTATGTATATCGTCTAACTCGCTATTTCAGTTTCAAAAACCTGTAATTTTGTGCCATGTCCCTTTGATTTCACCACTGTTTTGTACGTTTCGATCGAATGATAAATTCACACATTCACCTATTTTTTCAACTTTGTGTTTCGTTTTCAACGATTTAAGTATTTATCTTTCTTGAAATCAGCCCATTTTTGCTGAAAACAAAGGAATTACAGAGGAATTTCCAGGTTTACTTTCAGAATTTTTTGTTGCAAAGCTGCAGGTGAGCACGCGACGCAGCCGCGACGCGCTCAATATTTTTGCGGGATCTTTGAAAATTTTCAGCATTTCGGCGCCAAAGTCGCTCATTTTCTTCAACTCGCTCCTGTTTTTTTCAAATTTATCTATTTTTTCCTGTTCGCTGACAACAAATTTCAAATTTTTTCTCTTCCAGAACTCACCAAAATGGGATGCATGGAACGCGTGAGCTACATAATTTTCGCGCTTTTGAGTATCATCGGAATGGGACTCGTCATGTACGCCTTCACCTGGATTCCCGAAGACTCTGCCTTCAACTTTCCTCTGCCAATACGAATCCTCACCGCCTTGATCATCGGTGTCTTTATCATGTCCGGCTGCTTTTTGTAAGTGCTGAAGGACCTCGAAAAGTCAGGTTTCAAGTCCAAATTTTCAGTTGCATCAGGATAACGTATTCGCGAGAGAGACTTCGTCGTCGTGAGGAACATCACCTTGACTACGCGACTGTCCCAGGAAGAATGGCTGCAATTCACCACGCCGCCGAGAGCAGAGCCAGAAACAATACGAGAAGCGGCCGCGACGTCTACTAAACCATATTGTTTGTCTATTAATTCGCATAATTTGTCCTATTTTCTATTAAAATCTGTATTCTTGTGTCATCATGTTCACCAATTTCGTCAATATTTCTAATTAATTAATACGATCTCAAACCTCCCATTTTTTGTATATCTTTTTCTTCGTTTCTATCGATTCATATCTTTCTGCTCCATGTTGCCACATGGCAGCTCAAATTCCAAACCCAAATGTTTTCAGAATGGATAACGGCGCTATAGTAGTTGGGCGCCTGGATAACTTCATAATTCGCATGATGAACATGTACGACGCAAACAGACATCGATTCTACTGCGCGCTCGCAACATTGAATCTCATATGGGTTGTTATCCTTCTTGGCGGATCCGTGCCGGCCCTCTATTTCTTGCCTTACTCGGAACAAGTGAAGTTTATAGCTTTTATGAGTTATTTTGTTGTCGTTATCATTGCTTTTGCTGTTATTCAGGTAATCAGCTATCAGTAAGTTTCGTTCATTCAATGTTTCCCCCAACAAAGATCACCGATTTTTCAGATACATTGAGCGGATGGCACTCACAAGAGAGAGACTACGCGTCAATCCAGGACACGGAAACATTGTTACTCGAAACCGCTCGCTCCTCTTTCGTCAACCCCCACCACCAGTCCCCACACCCAAGAACTAATAACTTCTAATTCTGTCATTTTCCATGTACAATTACTCTGTTCATGTGTAATAAGTAGCACAGTTCGCTATATTTTCGTACTAAAATCTGTATTCTTGTGTCATTTTCGGCTAAATTCATCACTATCTCTTACGATTAAATCGAATAATAAGAGCTCACATTTTAATTTTTTTTTTCTCAATTTTCTGATATCGTTTCTATCGATTACTATATAATCTTGCCGTTGATTAAATTCGGACCTTGAAATTGTTCGAAAACCCACTTTTTACAGCCTCCAAACATGGACAGAATAAGACAGCGAGTCAACGACGCGTACAACGAAAATTACGCTTACTTGCTCATGGGGCTCTGGGTCTTCTTCCTCATCGTATGGGGTGCTGTGGCGATCATCGGCTACATGCATTCTGAACAGAAAAAAGCTCATCCAGCATTTCAAATTCTATTCGTGGCTTGTTGTGCGCTCGGATGGATCGGTTCGGGTATTGGCAGCATTTTGTGAGTTTATGAATTCCAATGCTCTCTCAAACGTATCTAATTGTTCAGTGCTCTCGAATATTGGTTGAGAACACCACAAGTGCGACGTCCTTATGATGAAGATAGGGATCGATATGGGAATGGTCTTCCGCTTTACGAAAGGGGACCTCTAGTCGCCGCTCCTCCAGCCGCTCAGAACTAGACCGGCATCAATTAACTTCTAATTCTATAACCTTTCTGTATCTTTTTTCCTGTTTGATAGTCAAACATCCATTCTTTGTATTTATTAGCGTAACTTTCTCTATTTCGTACAAAAATCTGTCCTTCTTGTGTCATTTTCACCAACTCATTGTTCCCAACGATTGAATGTAATAATATGATTTCACACTATACCTGTTTTGCTAGTTTTCTGATTTCGTTTCTATCGATCTCATTGGAAAAATCCAATAGAATTTTATGAAGGGTCTCAATGAGCCCGGGTATTTTGAAAATAGTTGATTGGAAATTAAGAATAACCTCGAAAAAATGCAGCCCAAAAGTAATGGAATCTGACGCCGAGGATCTGATTTATTTTGCGCAAAACAGTAGTCGATCATTCGATAAACGAGATGATGTTGAAGATGAGGAGTCATCGGAGGAGTGCCATAAAATGGAAGAGTTTGATGTGAAACCTGAAGAAGTTCCTGAAAATATCACTGAAAACTCTCAAAAATCACCAAAACAAGAGGAAATCGACGTGAAACCTGAGAGTTTTCATGAAAATTTGGCTGAAAATCACTTGGAACCAGAGGAAAATGAAGCAAAACTACCGGAAAATGACAAAATACTTGATAATGTTCATGAGAATTCGACCGATAGTCAAGGAAAATTGAAGGAAGATGAGATCAAAATAGAAGAAAAAGACGAAACATTTGAAGATGTCCACGAGAATTTCCTTGAAGATCCATCAAAAATCGAAGAGCAGTACGAAAAATCAGGTGTTTATCTTGGTGAATTCCCTGAGAATACAATAAAAATGGAAGAAGAGCGATTGAAATTTGAGGATGGAGACATCAATGTTGAATCGTATGAGGAAGTGTACGCCGAGGAGGAGCAGATCGAAGATGCGAACGAAATAAGTGTCGCGATGGAACGGCCGGAGGAAGAAATAGGACAGAAGCAAAGCTATGGGATAGCTTCGAGGTTAGTAGTTGCTTTCACTTGGAACGCTGGAACGCAGCGTTGAAACTTTTGAACGCTGGAACGCAGCGTTGAAACTTTTGAACGCTGGAACGCAGCGTTGAAACTTTTGAACGCTGGAACGCAGCGTTGAAACTTTAGACGCTGGAACGCAGCGTTGAAACTTTGGACGCTGGAACGCAGCGTTGAAACTTTGGACGCTGGAACGCAGCGTTGAAACTTTGGACGCTGGAACGCAGCGTTGAAACTTTGGACGCTGGAACGCAGCGTTGAAACTTTAGACGCTGGGACGCAGCGTTGAATCTTTTGAACGCTGGAACGCAGCGTTGAAACTTTGGACGCTGGAACGCAGCTTCGAAACTGTAGACGCTGGGACGCAGCGTTGAAACTTTAGACGCTAGGACGCAGCGTTGAATCTTTTGAACGCTGGAACGCAGCGTTGAAACTTTTGAACGCTGGAACGCAGCGTTGAAACTTTTGAACGCTGGAACGCAGCGTTGAAACTTTTGAACGCTGGAACGCAGCGTTGAAACTTTTGAACGCTGGAACGCAGCGTTGAAACTTTGTTGTCTCCAAAACCTGACTCATTCCAGATATACTGCTCCATTGCTCAACAACAACAAGTACGACATTCCACAATCCTCCTCCGCTTCCTTTAACATCACCAACTACACCCAACCGAAACGTACCACACCAATCGCCAACAATCGTTGCTCTCTCTGCACTCGCTTCGTTGCCCGTCCGGCTCTCAAAACCATTCAAAAGACCGAGGAGAAGCTTCTGATCATGACCGCCTACCTGATAAAAAATCATCTCACCATTACTGAAGCCCGTCTATTCATTCACAAAACCAGATACAAATTGATCTGTCGCTCGCATTTTCCAGAGCTGCTCGACACCATTTTCAAGGCTATTGGCATTAAAACCATCGATAAAATCGACTCGTGTTCCAGAGAGCTCAGAGATAACGTGCTCAATTTGATGAAGCCATTGGATGCAAGTTTTGATCCGAAACGATTCGAAGAAGTCGTCAAGGACTTTGTGAAGAGAAATTTCAAGCAGGACAGAAAGTAGGTGCAAAGACAGACACACAGACAGACGAGTCCCTAATTTTCAGTGATGTCTCCCTTCCGATCACTCCTCGCCGTCGTTTCCCAACTAAAAATTGCGTAATCTGCCATAAAAACATTCCCGCCTGCGATTCTACTTCAGTGACCGCCAGAGACGTTCGCGTTGTGTTCATGCTTGGGAGTATGCTCAAGGAAGAGAAAACACTCCACCAAGCCCACGAATTTCTGTTTTACGAAGATCGTTGCGTTTTGTGCCAGAACCATTTCTTCGAAACCCTCCAAGAAATCTCAAAATACCTCGGAATCGACAATTTCGAATCGATCCATCTAGCCCCATCTGAGAAAGTTCAAGAGTTGATGGACATTTTGAAACAGTTGAATCCGTATTTCACTGTCGAGGACTTCTTCGCCGCTGTTCGCATCTTCACACTCCGCATCTACAATATCTACAATAAGACTGTTAGACAGAGTTGTGAGTTTTTAGCTGAAATTATAGAAATTTCGGCTGAAAATTCTCACTTACGGAAATATTTCTTTACAAATAATTAATTTCCAGAGCGTCTTCTAAAGCCACCCACAATTCCAACTATACCGTCGGTTCATCACCTCCATCATCACCTATTTTAAAAATAATTAAAGTTTGCTCTATCGCTTTTTAAATATCTTGTTGCTCTACTCGTGTTTTTTTAAATGAATCCCTGTTTTGTTGTTGAATTTTTGCGTGTTTTCTGTTTCGTTTCTTGTCGAACTTCGATATTTTTTTCATAATGAGTTTCATTTTCGAAATGAAACCAAGAGAAGTGAAAAGAGAATTCTGATTTTTTTTTTGTACAACGTCGACCACTAATTCCAGATCAATAGTTATGAATCAAGAGAAAGAAATTAAGACAGAAGAACTATTGCATTATGATTATTCTGTGGAGAATACATCGGAGAATGAAAAACCGAAACCAGAAGAGCTGGGTTATTTTGGAGCTCTTATGGAGCAAAAAGTAGAGGAGCCCGGTTCTGAGAGTTCTGAAGATTTCAAGTTGGAGTTCGTTAAAAATCCTTATGTTGCCAGGTAACAGCTTCGCGATTTCCTGATGGATCCAAAGTTTTTTTACAGAAAACCAGGCGGCGCCCTTTGGAGACCAAGCTCCCGTAGATGCCTTGTATGTTACCGATTCGAAAGCTCGGAAAACTTTAGTTATCTCACATCGAAAAATAAAAAGTTGCTCCTCATCGTTGGATTGATTCTTGGCGGACAAATGACAGTGGAAAATGCTGAATTGATAATGAGTCTGTACAGAATCTACACTTGCAACATTCATTTAACGGAGGCTCTCGATCAAATTTTCAAGAAATTGAATATCAAAAGTGTGGAAGAGTTGCGAACGTGCTCCAAAGATAATGTCAAAAAGTTGATGAATGTTGTGAACATGTTGACGGAGAAACCAGTGGCACTTAAAAGAATTTTACCGGAGTTTGTTCAGCGAATGTAAGTTTAACATGAGGTCTGCTGGTTTCAAGCTTAGACTCTAGGGATCTCAGCGTTCAAAAGTTTCAACGCTGCGTTCCAGCGTTCAAAAGTTTCAACGCTGCGTTCCAGCGTCCAAAAGTTTCAACGCTGCGTTCCAGCGTTCAAAAGTTTCAACGCTGCGTTCCAGCGTTCAAAAGTTTCAACGCTGCGTTCCAGCGTTCAAAAGTTTCAACGCTGCGTTCCAGCGTCCAAAAGTTTCAACGCTGCGTTCCAGCGTCCAAAAGTTTCAACGCTGCGTTCCAGTGTCCAAAAGTTTCAACGCTGCGTTCCAGCGTCCAAAAGTTTCAACGCTGCGTTCCAGCGTTCAAAAGTTTCAACGCTGCGTTCCAGCGTCCAAAGTTTCAACGCTGCGTTCCAGCGTCCAAACCCTACTTTCTTTGTAAAATTGTGTGTTTTTTCAGCAAAGCTCTCTCCAAGAAACCACAGAACCGCATCTGTATTGTATGCTCCAAATTCAGTACCGATCCAGATGACGTGACGACGATTCGAAGCGAAGTGAAACGTCTCATCCTATTGACTGGAGCTGTGCTCACCGGAAAAATCGAAGCTGACGACGCAAAGTTCATGATGGTGAAGTATGATTGCTGGACGTGTCGAGCTCATTTATCAGAGGCTCTCGATAAAATTTTCGAAATTTTGAAAATCGAAACGTTGGATGGGTTGGAAGAGTGCATCGTGGATAATGAGTTGTTGAGAACTTTCGATGAGTTGGCAGAGAAGGAACACGATGAATTGGAGTTCAAAACAGTTCTGAAAGATTTTGTTCTGAAAATGGATCCGTTGGAGGCGGAGAGGTATCTCGGAAGTGGTTGGAGGTACGGTTCAATGATACTATTCATAAAAATCAATTTTTTCATTCCAGTAAATCCCGCAACAAAAAACCGAAAGATCGGATGTGTGACGTATGCTCTTCAATTGTAAACATAGACACTACAATCGAGATCTCTTGCAAAACTACCCAATTAATTCTGATGATTGGTAGAATTCTAGCCAAAAAGAAGACTAAAGAGGAGGTCGAATCGATGACTTCTAGTCCAGAGTTCCGTAGCTGTCAAGTTCATTTGTTGGAGGCTGGCGATGAAATTTTCGCATTTTTGAATATCAAACATAACTTTGAGATTTCTTTTTGCTCTGAAGAAAATAAGCGGAATTTGATGGCAATTGTGAATTCGTTGCATCCAGACTTCAAATTTGTTGACTTTTATCGGTTTTTAGATGATTTCTTCTATGATTTTCCCGTGAATAGTTGTTAGATTCCAAATTATTATTTCTATATTAATTTTAGTTATAAACTATTTTAAAAAATTTTTTACTTTTCATCAGCAAAAAGCTCTTAAAAATTCTTTGAAAATCGGGAAAAGTTGGGAAAAAAACATCACAAAAACAAGGAGCAGTGGTGGGAAGGCACATTTAAAACTGAGAGAAATCCTAAAAAAAAAAACTAAAGGTAATTAAAAAACGAAAACAAAGTGATAATAACTGAGAGAGACAAAAATATCTAACTAAAACAAAAAACTATTTCAATATAAATTTACAAAAAAAAAGAAAAGAATCGAATCAATATGATTCCTCATTCTTAAAACCAAAAGTCTGTTTCTCAACTAATTTCCTAAAAATGCCGTCTTTAATGGACATCAATTCGTCGTAGGATCCACACTCGGCCACACTTCCCTTATCGACGACGACGATTTGATCGGCGTGTTTGATGGTGGATAATCTGGAAAAAAAATGGGTTTGGAGCACGGTAAATGCATTAATTTTAGAGAAACAATCTCAAATCTCAGCTAATAAACACTGGGCTCAAAGTACTGGAAATGTGGGGAACTGGGGGCGTTATTCCGGAGCTTCGTAGTGAACTATAAACATGTGTAGGACCAGGTCTGTGCGAAAAAAAATCGAAAAACAATTTTTCGAAAATTGTGGTCCGAAGGAATTCTAAAAACTTTGTTTTCGAATTTTTCAGGGCGATAAAACGAGAAATGATTTTTCGGTTTTTTCTGAAAACAATTTTTAGGAAAAAGGCGAAATTTTTTTTTGGAAAATGAACAACAAACCGAAAAAAAATTGTTTTTTCGATAAGTTTTCACACAGCCCTGGTTGCGAGTACAGTTGCAAAATGTCACGGAGTCCCCATCACGCTACTCGTATCCTAAGATCTCCCTCACCGATGAGCAATAATCATGACAGTCTGTTTACTATTGGCAAGCAGTTTGTTGAGTGCAATTCTGACGAGATACTCTGATGAGGCATCCAAAGCGGAGGTGGCTTCGTCCATGATTAGGATATTGGGTTTCTGGAAATTACAAGTTCAGATTCCTCTGGGGAGCCGTCACTTACATTCACCAGAGCCCTGGCAATAGCGATTCTCTGTTTTTGTCCTCCACTCAACGTCGATCCGTGCTCTCCAACCTTTGTGTCATATTTCTGTGGGAATCGAGTGATGAATTCGTTGGCATTGGCTTGATCCGCCGCCGAAATGATCTGGAATGGGGGGAATCATTTTCGGGTTAAGGGATCCTCTAATAAATACCTCTGCCTCGGAAATCTTATCCGGATCAATACTTCCATAGACGATGTTCTCCTTGACAGTGGTGGAGAAGAGCACGGGCTCCTGTCCGACAGTTCCGATGTGACGACGCCAATACGATGGATCCAGATCCTTCAGGTCGACGCCGTCCACAAGAATTCGGCCTGATGTTGGGTCGTATAGTCTGGAAAACGGGGGAAAATTGCGATTTTAATCAGGTTTTTGAGCTAAAAGGTAGCCCAGATTGTGTTCTTTTTTGTTATGAAAACTACGAAATTGGGGCTTTTTGCTAATTACAGTTTTTTAAAAACTAATTTCGGCTTTTTTTGCAGCATTTTTCATCAACTCTTGCTCCAATCTGATAGTCGCTTACCTCAACAAAAGTGACGCAATTGTGGACTTTCCGGATCCCGAAGGTCCAACAACAGCGGTGATCTTTCCGGCTGGAACATCGAATGAGATGTTATGGAAGAGTGGATCACGATCCGCGTATCCGAAGGCGACGTGCTCGAATCTGGAAAATATTTGGATTTTTGAGGATAAAAATGGAGTTTTTGATGCAGAATTAGCCCTCTAAGAATACAAAGAGAGCTACAATACAGAGTCAAAATTAGACTTTCGACTCAAAAATGTGGATTTTCAGCGGGGAAATGTGTTCTGAACCAGGGCTCTGCAAAAAAAATTCCGAGAAAAAATCGAAAAATTATTTCGAATTTTTTTTCGTTTTTTACCGAAAAATTCTTCGGAAAATGACCGAAAAAACCAAAAAAAAATTTTTTTTCGGAACTTTTTCGTGCAGCTTTCTTCCAAACGATACCTAATAGACTCCTTAACATTGGCCTTCTGAATTCCACCCTCCAACGGAATCTTCGGCTCACGGTCTTTGAGCTCAAAGAGTCGCGAACTCGCGCCGAGACCCTTCATCAACTCCAGATAGAATCCAGACATTGCCGACAGACTTCCAGCGGAGAGAACTGCATAGAGACAAAACGAGGAGAGTTCACCTGAAAAGAAGAATTATGGAACCGTGGTCCTCTAGCAGTCCTCTCACCATAAGTCAATAATCCCTGACTAATCAGATTACTTCCATAGAAAAGAATCGACGAGAGTGCCAAGTATCCGGTGAATTGGAACGATCCAAACATGCATCCCTTGGCAATTCCCTCCTTTTTCGAAATCCTCCAAATCTCGTTAATTTTGTCAGAGTAGGCGGCTAACTCTTTCTTTTCGGCGACCAACATCCGGACTGTCCGTACAGAGGAGAGACGCTCTGTGGCCACTTGATTCGCACCGGCGACTGCCTCTTGCATCATCAATGTGTATTTTCTTTGGAGTTTTCCGAAAACGGCGAATGTGCCAACGATTACTGGCACCACTACTACAATCACTTTGCACATGGCGAGCGAGGTGTAGACCTGGAAAAGAGCTTTATTAGAAGATTTTTTTTTGGAAAATTAGGGGTGTTTTGAGCGTTTTTAGATTAACAAAATAGCACTTCAACTCTGTTTTCATTGCAGTTGAAGGAGGAAGTCACAAATTTTTATTTTTGATTCCGGTAGACTAGCACATCCTGAACATTTTTCCTCTTGAAGCACATGTCAAAAATTGCTCTGAAACAAGATATACCGGTTCAAAATACACGAAATCCACTTCTATGGCCGAAGTTTCTCCACTACGTGGCAATACGTGGAATTGATTTTTACCGTTTTTTTTCACTATTTTGATATGCTTTTCATTAATTTCCATGACTTTTGGCCCTGAAAATTGAGGTCCCTACTGGAAAAAAAAAGTAAAAATCAATGGCCACGTGGCGGGGAAACTCCGGCCACAGAAGTGTATTCCGTGAATTCTGAAGCGGTATATCTTGTTTCAGAGCGATTTTTGACATATGGGCTAAGAGAAAAAAAGTGTTTAGAATGTCATAATCTACCGGAAACAAAAATTTAAAAAACTGGACTTTAGCCCTGTTTTAAAGAATGACCGCATCAAAAAGAGGTTTTTTGAGTTTTTTCATAGTAAAACAAAGACATTTTCCATCTTTTGATGCTCTTTAACCCACCATAAGACCACCAGAACCTAGACAAGTGAGTAATGCTCTTGCTCCATCACTCAAATTCATCGAAACGGAATAACCGACGATGAGAGCATCTGTGGAGAGACGGGAGACGATCTCTCCCACTTTATTCTTGTCGAAAAACGCCATATCTTGTCGGAGGACACTGTTGAAGACGGTTTTACGCAGATCGTTGATTACTAGTTGTCCTGGAAAATTTTTTTGATTTTTTCAAGGTTTTGGGTGGGAGTTGTGTTATTTTTGAAGCTAAAAACCGCTGAAAAAAGGTTGCACAGCTAGAAAAATCCGCCGTTTTCTTCGTGATTTTCGCATCATTTCTATCAGTTTTCCACCACAACGAACCTGCTGTGTGCATACAATAAATCCTGGCGGCAATCGCCAACGCTCCCAACATCAAAACGCCGACAAGTGCCACGGGGTGCTCTTTAAAATATCTGGCAAGTATGAGGGATTTGTCAGTTTGATCCATTTTATCCTGTTTCGTCTCGTCCCACTCATCAATCAATTTACCCAGCACTCGCGGCGTTAGGAGGAAAATTGTGCTGCTCACGCCGAGAAATGAGATTCCCACTGAAAATTTTTTCTTATTTTTGGCATTTTCAAAAGATATTTACACATGATTCTCCATTTATAAGGTCCTGCCAGGGATAAAATCGCTTTTAGATCCTTCCAACTCGCATTTTTCAGCTTATACGACTCTCGTTTCGTCTCCACAACACTGACCTGAAAATTATTTGTTTTTCGAATATAAAAAGCTTAAAACCCACATTTCTGAACGCCTGTTTCGATTTTATCACTGTACTTCGCAAAAAGCCCGTCGTCCTACCCACTTGTGGCGCGTAACAGAACAATCTGAATTTTTGAAGATTATGATTGTGAAAAATTCATTTTTGCAGATTTTTCGGCTATTTCGCAAGAAAATCCGTACCTTGTAGAGCTGGAGGGTATTGAGGAGCATCTGGAGCAGCAAAACCTGCTCAAATGTGATAGAAGAGACATGGAATGTGCTGAAAATTTTACTTTTATAACGCATGACGCAATTCTCAGGAGAAAAGTGTTTTTAGAAGGGTTTTAGGTGGTAAATGTAGGTTTTCAAGAAAGAATTTTTGATTTTTTATGATTTTATGATGAAAGAAGCACGAAATTTGGTAGAAAACTGTCCAAAACAGTGAGGAACAGGAAAAAAGAAATAAAATGCGCGAAAAAATGGGTAATGCGCAAAGGGGCGTGTAGACGCAATTCTCGTGACGGGCTGACGCGCTTTCGGTTTTCGGAGGGAAGTTTGAATAAGGGAGGGCGGTTGCAACCGACACAGCCTCCTGCGGTGTAAAAAAATCGAGAAAACGTCGCGCCGCTTTTTCACCTCTCCTTTACGCGCACTCTCTCGCCTCGCACAAGCTGAAATTACTGTGCACCGTCATTTATGATCATTTTCAGCAGAATGAGAAAGTATCTTGGCATAAAAATTTGCGAATACATAGAAGAGAACTCAGGGAACAAGATGAATTAAATTTTGTACGATAAAAATCTTTTTTATTCTCCAACAGATCAAAACTATGTACATATTGTTTGAAAGGTCCTATCTTAATGAGGAGTGAAGGTACAAGAAAGTGATCAACTAGAAAGTTGTTCTTTTTTGTATTTGCCACATTTCATCAGTTGAAAGTTTTTTGCTAGCGAGACCGTCAGTTGAGTTATGCTGCTTCGAAAAGAGGCAGCCTCTTTTTGAGCGACATTCACGTTGATTTTATGCGCACTCACACTGAAAAATGGAACTACTCAGCGAGTTCTTAACTAAATTCGATGCCCGATAGCTTAAAAGATAAAAAACTTGATTTAGAAACTTTTGTCGGGGCTAATTTTCCGATTTTCGGTTTTAATTACGAGTGGAACGTCAAATACTTGAAAAATTCTCGTTTTTCAGTGTAAAATGTTGTTTTTGGTACTCGTCTTTCAATTTTCAACGAATTTAAACAGTTGAAGTCGCAAAATGAAGCTCGAACAAAACTCTACAACCTGTTGGAATTAGTTTTTTGAAAAAGAATCGTTTGAAGAAGATCGACAACGTTGAATTTTCAGAAAAAAATTTGTTACAGTATGCTGCGAGAGAGCGTACGCAGACGAGAGGGTGCGAGAGCAACTTCGATTTTCAATTTTTTTACACCACAGGAGGCTGTGCCGAATTTCGTCATTTTTTTGCTGAAAGTATACAAAATTGTTGTGTTTTTTTTTGTTTGAGTTTTTTCGGAGATGTCTTAAGATGATTCTCAATAATTTATTTCATCAAATATTCGAAAAAAAATTCAAGTTTCAAAATAAAATCAGTCTTCTTTCGCTTTGATGAACTTCGGAGCTGCTGACTCGTCCATTTTCAGTAGCCAAAACGTTTTCATGACTCCTTTACCCTGAAAATCTTTTGTTCGGGCTTCAGTGAAAAATATTTCAACTTTACCTTCACAACAACCTCTCCACGTGGCTCAGTGGTAAATCCTCCCAACCTCATCAACATGGCGTTGGCTTCCTCGGAAATATGGACGTGTCCAGCTGGAAAATTATATTTATAACTTGATTTTTTAAGAAGGTTGATCATGAACAAAAAAATTGCAAAAAATTGAATTGAAGTCCAATTTTTGCGATCCGAACTGTCCTATATCTCAAAAGTGGGCGGAGCTAGAAAAAAGTTCTCAACTGCAAACTTGCTCCAAATTTAATCCTGAGCAAGTTTGCAGTTGACAACTTTTCTCTAACTCCGCCCACTTTTGAGATGTGGGACAGTTCTGATTCAGAGTACCGCCACAATTTTTCGTGAATAACCAAATATAGAAAACCCACGTTTAGAATTGCTCTCCATTCGACTGGCAGTGTTCACAGCATCACCAAAAAGGCAGTACCTTGGCATTGTCAAGCCAACGACACCTGCCACTACAGAACCTGAAATTACGAGCGAAATATCTCGGCTCAGAGGAGAGATAGAAAAAAGTTGTCAACTAATAAAATGTGTAAAATTTTGTGCTGAGTATTTTGTTAGTTGAATGTTTTTTGCTATCTGTAACGGTTATTGAGAAAACTCACCACAATGAAACCCAACTCTAATATTGATCTTCTCCCCGGGCAAGTGTGCCACACTGTATCCTACCATCGCTTTGACAAATCCCAATGCCATACTCGCAATATTTCTCGAGTGCTCATTCCCATTTCTTCTTGGAACTCCAGAAGCAACAAAGTATCCATCACCAATAGTTTCCACTTTATACACATCATGCTGCTCAATAATTCCATCGAATATTGTGTACAGTCCGTTCAGAAGATTAACCACTTGTAATGGAGTACATTTCCCGGCTAGAGTAGTGAAACTAACGACATCAGAGAAGAAAAGAGTGACTAAATCAAACGTCTCCGGCTCCACAGTTTGCCCAATTTTCAGTTTATCCGCCACCTGTTGAGGCAACATTCTATACAGAAGAACGTCACTTTTCTTCTTCTCCTCCACCAACTCTTTCATCCTCTCAGCCACCTCATCTTCCAGGGTGGAAGCGTAGGACTCGAGGACATTGAAGACGTGATCCATTAGGTTGTCATTACGGTTTGTGTTCATACTTCTCAGCTGGGAGGCCACTTGTCGGATATCCGGACGTTCAGAGGGACGCTCCGTCCAGCAGTCACGGACTAGGTGGAGCTGGAAGAGGGAATTTCATGTTCTGATTCTCTGCAATCTAGCATGCGCTGGAACGCAGCGTTGAAACTTTTGGACGCTGGAACGCAGCGTTGAAACTTTTAGACGCTGGAACGCAGCGTTGAAACTTTTGGACGCTGGAACGCAGCGTTGAAACTTTTAGACGCTGGAACGCAGCGTTGAAACTTTTGGACGCTGGAACGCAGCGTTGAAACTTTTAGACGCTGGAACGCAGCGTTGAAACTTTTAGACGCTGGAACGCAGCGTTGAAACTTTCAGACGCTGGAACGCAGCGTTGAAACTTTTAGACGCTGGAACGCAGCGTTGAAACTTTTAGACGCTGGAACGCAGCGTTGAAACTTTTGGACGCTGGAACGCAGCGTTGAAACTTTTAGACGCTGGAACGCAGCGTTGAAACTTTTAGACGCTGGAACGCAGCGTTGAAACTTTTGGACGCTGGAACGCAGCGTTGAAACTTTTGGACGCTGGAACGCAGCGTTGAAACTTTTGGACGCTGGAACGCAGCGTTGAAACTTTTGGACGCTGGAACGCAGCGTTGAAACTTTTGGACGCTGGAACGCAGCGTTGAAACTTTTAGACGCTGGAACGCAGCGTTGAAACTTTTGGACGCTGGAACGCAGCGTTGAAACTTTTAGACGCTGGAACGCAGCGTTGAAACTTTTAGACGCTGGAACGCAGCGTTGAAACTTTTGGACGCTGGAACGCAGCGTTGAAACTTTTAGACGCTGGAACGCAGCGTTGAAACTTTTGGACGCTGGAACGCAGCGTTGAAACTTTTAGACGCTGGAACGCAGCGTTGAAACTTTTGGACGCTGGAACGCAGCGTTCAAGAAAATTCTCCTCCTCTGTAACTTACCAACGCCGGATTGATCTCTAACGCTTCGTTGTGATTCAATGATGGCCTAGGGGATTGTAAACCGCCTTTCTTCAGTCTGTAGACTATTTCTTAACATTTTTCAGATTAATAAAACGTTTTCAGACTATCATTTTACCCTCGGCATCCTCCCTCCTATTCTCCAAATCAAACACAGAACTTCTCGTGATCAATTCTGCACTAATTATACCCAAACTGTAGATGTCTCCCTCCCGACTTCCCATCAAATCATCATTTCGTAAAAGTTCAGGAGCAGTCCATAAGCGATCTGAAAATTTTTATTCAGGTCAAACAAGTTGGTTTGTATGCCAACCTGCTTTAGTATACTGATCATGAGTTCTGAAATTTTTCAACCCAAAATCTGTGATTTTCAACTGCCACCTATCATTCAACAGACAACTTTTGGATGTTAACATTCCATGGAATTCATGTGATGAGTCATGAATCCATGTTAATCCATTTACAATATCCTTCATCAAAGAATAAATGAAAAATCCATCCATCTGAAGACTAGCCTTTCGGATTACATCTGCCAAAGACCCCCTGGAACAGAATCTCCAAATTGAATAAAGTTGAGGAGCATCCAGAGACATTCCGATGAACTTGTTGAGGTTGGAGTGGTCAATAAGGCGCATCTATTTCATTTTTGTAATTTTTTTCAGTTTCTAGCCCCTTACCTGTCTCATATTCGCACAAGTTTTATCATCAAACAACATTCGAATCGTATACTTTCTCGCCGCCACCTTCTCCATTTCCACATCATTTTGCAACTGGAAAAACTGATAATTCCGAGTCTCCCCAATCTCCGAAAACTGGGAGGATCGTGTGGAGGATACGGTACTGGGGACACTACTGATACTCCGCATACTATGCTCTCCACGAGCTTTCTTGGCCATTTGGACCATCGATTTGAATGGGATTTGCCAGAGGGCGTTTTGGCGCTCCACTTCTTGACGTTTGGCACTGAAAATAGGTCAACTGGAAGATGATGTTTTAAAAAATACAATACCGTATCAAAAAAACAAAAGCCAGAATTGCACCAAGTACAGTCAGCACTATAACTCCAATCGCTGCAATGAACCATCCCAAATATTGATAAAAGACATTTGGAGGACACAGAGAGCCGGTATATCCACAAATTGGCTTATCTGGAGGACGTTTTCCATGGCGATGAGACCAGACAGCGGTCGCTTCATTGGTGTAGAGTTTTGAGACCTCAGCAGATTGTTGATCCACGTCCACAGTCATTATCATTGAGGCGGTGTTGTTAGAGCTGAGAGTGAGAACGAATAGGGTAGAGCTGCGACCTCCACTGTCGTCAAGAACTATTGTGCCACCAATTCCTAGAATTTTTTTTGTAGAAATCTTAGTCTGAGCAACAGTTACCTTCGAAACTCCCCACCAAAAACGGCGGAAACGCCGTGCCATTTTTGTACTGTTTCGGAGACGTTTTCATCATTTTATCCATTGCAATTCCATACAAATAGACAGCGTCATGCAGTTGTCCGGCGTATGCTGCTGCCTGAAATTTGAACGTCTGAAAATTTTTTTTTCCAGGAAAAATTTTCAAAATAAAAAAGTTTTTTTGTTGTACATTTGTTTTTACCGCATTTCCATCCATTTTTCCTGAAACAAAACCAAAAATTTCGAAAAAAAAATTGGAAATTCCCGAGAAACCATTTTTTTCGCTCTGAAAATTCGAAAGAAAAATTTTTTCGGTCCAAATTTTTTGAAAAGATTTTGCACAACCCTGATCCGGATGTCCAACTCACCATCTGATACTGAGGCGCCGAGCACAATTCTGTGCAATTATAGGGCGTCTGCTTCATTCTTTTCACCACCTCATCCTCGAAAACCGAGTAGTTCGAACCCACTTTTCCTTGACCTTGCATCTAGAACCACAAACTACAAAGACTACAAAAAACAAGAAGCTTACATCCACAATGAACATAGATCTTTGAAAACCAATCAATGCATCTTGATCTCCGGGTGCCGGGCCACTGCTATCTACCCATGGGTATCGATAGGAGCCATCGGATTGGAGGACGGCTGAGCAGAAAATTTTAGGAAATTGGAGGAACAAAATGTTTTAATGGGTACCGTATCCCTTAGAACGCAATGACGGAATTATGTAGACGTATTCCTCAGTAGCGAATCCATTCTGCGCCGCCACCATCATCCATCGTCGGTGAAGGCCTCGAGTGTTTCCCTCGTGGAAGCAAGGGACGATTACTTAAAGGAGGACTGAAGTTAGATTTTTGCATTGTTTTTATTTATTATTTAGGTTCATTTGCTTTTTCTATGAACATTTTCCTCTTGGAGCATATGTCAAAAATCGCTCTGAAACGAGATGCATAGCTCCCAAGTAAATCTAGTCTCCTCGACTCCGAGAGGAGTACAAGGCGCTAATCAATGCGATTTCAAATATTTTATTTTATTTTTGCTCGTTTTTCAACTTTTTCCAGTATTTTATCTATTGTTCCTTTTGTTTTTAGTGTTTGAAATGAAGAAATAACATATTAATACTTGAAAAAGTTGAAAAACGAGCTAAATTAAAATAAAATATTTGAAATCGCATTGATTTTCGCCGTGTACTCCTCTCGGAGTCGAGGAGACTCCAGTTACTTTGGGGCTATGCATCTCGTTTCAGAGCGATTTTTGACATATGCTCCAAGAGGAAAATGTTCATAGAAAAAGCAAATGAACCTAAATAATAAATAAAAACAATGCAAAAAATGTGACTTCAGTCCTCCTTTAAAGGAGGACATTTTTTTCGAAAAATTCGGACCAAAAAAAAAAATCAAAAACATCTTTTTTTTTTCGGAAATTTTGGTCCAAAAAAATTCGAAAAACTTTTTTTTCGAATTTTTTAGGGCGAAAAAAACGAAAAATGATTTTTTTTTTCGATTTTTCAATCTAAATTTTCGGCTTTTTCAGGAAAAATGGATGAAAAGACGGTAAAAACATAAGAATATACAACTAAAAACCGGGATTTTTCGAAAATTTTTTTCGATTTTTCCTGAAAAATTTTTCGTCGAAAACTTTTTTCGGAAAAAAAAACGAAAAAAATTTTTTTTTCGAAAGCTTTTCACACAGCCCTCGTATGAACCTACGACAGGTATCAAATATTGTAATTCCAGAGAAATAAGTTTTTTTCATGTTCTACCACTTTTAGGAAAAATAATCCTTACTCCTCCCCCTAGTAGACACATCCTGAAGCACTGCCAGCAGTCCTGCCTCACTTTGATCCATGATCTGTACCGTATAGGACAACACAATATCCCCGTAGTAGGCTATCATATTCTGAAAGTCATCTCGCATTGTCTCGCACTTCTCATCGTCTCCCTCGAGAGAGTACGCGTAGACAAACTGATCCCATCCGTATTCCAGCATCACTTCACGGAAGGTTACTGCCAAGCTGGAATGAGGGTACTGTATGTTTGGAGAATTATTAGAATCATATAGCAGATGAGTACTTATGACGCCGTCCGCCGCGTTGAAAAAAACTAGGCCATTTCAGCTGGGAGGGCGGTATGCTGAATCAGAACTGTCCATATCTCAAAAGTGGGTGGAGCTAGAAAAAAGTTGTCAACTGCAAACTTGCTTCAAATTTAATTTTAAACAACTTTTTAGTTTACAACTTTTTCCTAGCTCCGCCCACTTTTGAGATATGGACAGTTCTGATTCAGCATATCGTCGCTGGGAGCGGTTGCTGGCCGAGATTTTTCAACGTGGCGTCCTCAATAGGGCGCGTAATCATCTGCTATATTTTTCTGGAATACCTTCTCGACCCAATAGATATTATTCCAGCGGTGGGATATCTCGTGGCATCATCCAACGCAGCGTAAGAAGTCATTCCCCAGGTGACCACTGGGATGTTGTAGTAGGTGGCTAGGGTGAAGACTTGCAAAGCAGCTAGAAAGTTTTTGAATGTGAAGTTTTAGAAAATGAAAGTGCTCACGAATATTAGTTGCCGGTCCTATGAGCGCATCGACTTTATGCTCAGTGAACAGTTTCACTGCCATCCCAGCAGCAATATTCTCGTCACATTGATCGTAGAGGATTGTGAAGCTGGAAAAGTTGGAGCTGATTTTTGCAGATCCAAAAACCATACTTGTGACGGGCCGGCAACGCTCGGCTCGGAAAACTACCGCAAATTTTGAAAAATCGAAAAAAAATATGCCTACATTTTGTGCTCCAGGGTTATTTATATTGAGCATAAAATCATTAGTTTTGGGATTTGAAGTATTGTACACTGTTTTGATATTTTCAGTCAAAAAATTTAAAATTTTCTAGAAAAGGGCAATTTTTTTCAAAAAATAAGCCAAAAAATTTGAATCCGGGTCGCCGGGCCGGTCCAATATTTTCCAAGTATAAAAAACTTATTTGTAGGTCAGAAACACGAAAAAAACCCAGTTTTGAGACCTCAAATTTCAGAAAGCTTCCATAAAACCCACTTAAAGTCATAACCAGTCAATAGTCCCTCCCTCTTGATCCGATCAATTGCAATACTGGCAGCACTGGCTGACGTACGGTAGTTTATGTAGGAACTGCTTCCTTCCACATTCTGTAGAAAGTGAACTGGTTAGATAAAATATGTTTCTTCCCAACCTCTGGCAACAAGTCACAATGAAGAAAACCCAGGTGGAAGATGTTTCCTGGTGGTTGACTGGTGACCTGAATTTTTGAGTTTTTTTTTCGTTAATTTTTTTGGGAGGACCTTTTACAGTCCGTTTGAGAAATTTCTGAAATTTTTCAGGTCAACACTATCAAGCATGCTGAAAACGAATCTGAAATTCGTTTTGCAAAATTTGTCTAGTTTAGCCACGAAGGACTTTGAAATGACCTCCCTTGTTAAAAATACATTGTTCTAAAGGACTTACCGCATTCAAAATCGTTAAAACAGAAAATAGTAAATTCAGTTTCCTCATAAATTGTGAGAGATGTCTGGTTTTTTCATAACAAAAATTATTTATATAGTCTCTTTTCAAAAGGAAAACAAATTTCTCATAATAAAAATTATTTTCCGTTAGATCTCAGGTTTATTAATCTGTCTCCTATCTGGAAGTAAGGTTTCTCTGTGTTCGTGTTTTCTGGTTGGATCATGTTTTGATGAATGTACCCAAAGGGATTAGAGGGTGGAGAGGTGTTCCCGGATATTGGAAGGGATTTTCCTTATTAGATCACTTTTTGGTCTGAATATATGAAAATTGGTGTTGTGGGGTGAGTCAGTTACATGAGTAAGTGCGCTCCATACCAGAATTTTCAAAACTTTTTTCTCTTTACAGCACAGCCAGTGTTCAGAGCAGTTTATTTCGGTTGCTTTCAAAGCTATCAAAACACTTTTAACTAGTAAAATGTTTAAAATAATTTGTTCAATATTTCTTTAGTTGGCAACTTTTTGATAACTCCGAAGACAACCGAGATATGCGGCTCTGAACATGAGTGGGTCTCTATTACAGGAACTGATTCTTACAAGGAAACCTCAACACCTTGTAATCCTGGAACTGGCTGAAAAATTTTTCACATGTTCATATCAGTTCAGGTAGATACCAATAAATTTTTTAGGATCCGCTGATCACTTTCAGACGAGTTATGACGCCTGGAAGTCAGAATCAGTTGGTTTTGGCTTGGAAAATTCGATTTTCAGGAGACTTTCAGGCTTCTATTACAGTGTTTTTTGTAAAGAGGTGTCTTTCAGAAATCTGGAAAACATATTTTAGAAGTATTGGCGAAAAATTTTTTTTTCTGAAAATTCGAAAAAATTGTTGGTCATTTTTTTCCGAATTGTTTTTTTTTCAAATGTTTTTCGTCACATTCGATGACTCAAAATCAATTATTTATTCAATTTTATTTAAAAAAAATTCAAACTCTCGTAGTTCTAGTCCTCCCTGTAGTACTTCTTCCAGTAGTAGACGAGGTCCTCTTCTTCCCCTTCTTTCTTCTTCCACGTCTTCCTCCACCATCTCCACTCTCCAAATAATAATCATCTTCCCTTCCTCTCCGCTCATTGTTCCTCTTCTCATTTTCCATTCTTTGATTCTGAATAAACCAGAATCCCACTCCTCCAGCCATCGATAAAATGCACATGAAACCGATAATAGCCAGGAAAATGATAGAAATGGTTGTCAGAGATTCTTGAGTGGTGGTCGGTGGAGGGAATGTGATGTAGGCGGTTTGAGCTTCTGCTGGTGGTTGGTTGGGGCGCTCGGTGACGTAAACAACTTCGGCTGGTGGTTGTGGTGGAGGTGGAACCGGAGGGGGTGGTGGGGAGCCAAAGAGACTGGGCAGGACTGCGGAGGCAATGTTGATACCGCCTATTATGGCGGGCTGCAAAAAAAGTTTTGGATGAAAAGTTGTTTCAAAAGTGAACTTACAATAAGTGGGAGAGGCATTGATGATTCAAACTTTCCAACAGATGAAGTTGAGATTGAAAAAAAAATATTTGAAGCAAACTTAAATATAGAACCCGGTTGACTCCATGGCAGCTGGTTGGTCAAGGCTGGGGTGGCGTGAAAAAAAAAACAATTTTTATCCCGAAGATATTTTCGGAGAAACTAACAAAAAAAGCGTGAAGAACAAAAAAAAAAGAAATCTCCCTAGCCTCACCCAGCCTCTTTAGCCTGACTGACCACTCTATCCTGTTTTCCCTTCGTATATAACAACAAAAAATCGATTCAAAACGACTAGATAAAAAATTGTCAATCAACTTCTCAATCAGTTGTCTTCCTCACTCTACTGCATCGTGTCTAGTGCATTGGATTTTGTTCAATGTGGGGTGTAAGTTGATTTTCATCAGGATAGAAGTTTCAAGGCACATCGGTCAATCTTGCGTTCTAGCGTCCAAAATCGCAGCGTTCAAATTACAACGCTGCGTTCCAGCGTCCGAAGTTTCAACGCTGCGTTCCAGCGTCCAAAAGTTTCAACGCTGCGTTCCAGCGTCCAAAGTTTCAACGCTGCGTTCCAGCGTCCAAAAGTTTCAACGCTGCGTTCCAGCGTCCAAAGTTTCAACGCTGCGTTCCAGCGTCCAAAGTTTCAACGCTGCGTTCCAGCGTCTAAAAGTTTCAACGCTGCGTTCCAGCGTCCAAAAGTTTCAACGCTGCGTTCCAGCGTCTAAAAGTTTCAACGCTGCGTTCCAGCGTCCAAAAGTTTCAACGCTGCGTTCCAGCGTCCAAAGTTTCAACGCTGCGTTCCAGCGTCTAAAAGTTTCAACGCTGCGTTCCAGCGTCTGAAAGTTTCAACGCTGCGTTCCAGCGTCTAAAAGTTTCAACGCTGCGTTCCAGCGTCCAAAAGTTTCAACGCTGCGTTCCAGCGTCCAAAAGTTTCAACGCTGCGTTCCAGCGTCCAAAAGTTTCAACGCTGCGTTCCAGCGTCCAAAAGTTTCAACGCTGCGTTCCAGCGTCCAAAAGTTTCAACGCTGCGTTCCAGCGTCCAAAAGTTTCAACGCTGCGTTCCAGCGTCCAAAAGTTTCAACGCTGCGTTCCAGCGTCCAAAAGTTTCAACGCTGCGTTCCAGCGTCCAAAAGTTTCAACGCTGCGTTCCAGCGTCCAAAGTTTCAACGCTGCGTTCCAGCGTCCAAAAGTTTCAACGCTGCGTTCCAGCGTCTAAAAATTTCAACGCTGCGTTCCAGCGTCTAAAAGTTTCAACGCTGCGTTCCAGCGTCCAAAAGTTTCAACGCTGCGTTCCAGCGTCCAAAACTTCAAAAAATTTCTTTCAGCAAATAATTCAAGGCTGTGTTCAAGGCTTCAACCTGTTTGGCGGCTTCGCCGGCAAAATGGTCGGTCAAACACCACCCCAACCGGCACCACTCCCAGCTCCACCGGCTCCAGCACCAGCTCAACAAATCATCGTGACTCACCCGGCAAAACCTCCAGAAATCGTCTACATCACTCAGCCACCGTATCCGCCAGCCACCCGTGGCCCGGAGACTCTTACCACCTTTGGAATTGTTGGCCTGGTTCTGGTGATCCTTTTCCTTTTGTGTTGTATTGCTGCCGGCGTCGGATTCTACATGTGGCAGAGTCAAAAGGCGGAACGAGAGAGAAGAGACGCAGATAGGGATAGGGATTTCGTGGAGATGGAAGGTGGTGGTAGACGTCGAAGAGGAAGACGTGGAAGACGTGGAAGTGGGACGACAATGTCCACAGGGACTACACGGACCCATCGGAGACGTTAACTTTCTTTCGATTTGGTGTTGAAAAATATGAAAAATAAACTTGTTACAGTAACCCTATAGTACCCTGAATCCCTGAACCACAATAACCTTTAATAACCCTAGAAACATTACATGAAAACCACTACTCAAAATAGAACCAAATCGTGATGGTCGCATTTATGGTAAGTCCGGACATCTAGACACACAGACAGACAAAAACGTTTTCAGCCCTTGCTTGCCATGGGCATGAACATTTTCGGTGGTTTCTTCGGAAAAGGAATGGGCGTGCCACCACCCCAACAACCACCTCTTCCACCTCCACCGGCTCCAGCACCACCTCAAATCGTGTACGTCACTCCTCCCAATCAACCATCATACACCCAAATCTTCACTCAAACTCCCTACCCGCCACCGACTCACGGTCCTGAAACTTCGCTGACCACCTATGGATTCATCGGAATCGGTGTGATTCTGTTGTTCCTTATTTGTTGTGTTGGTGCCGGAATCGGATTCTACATGTGGCAGAGTCAGAAGGCGGAACGAGAGAGACGAGACGCAGAGATGTGGAGGGAGCGGGAATTCATGGAGATGGAGAGGGGAAGAGGAAGAGGAAGGAAGAGAGGAAATAACACTTCGAGTGGATCATCCACTGGACGTAGTGGCACTACAAGGACTAGAAGAACTCGGAAAAGATAACTTTTTTTTTATTTTTTCTACTTGAGTTTACAGTATTTATTCTCAAATACCAAATAAAAAAATGTTGAAGTGTTACTTATTGCCAACTCATTCACGTTTTCATGAATTTTGATTCATGGTGGTTGAGTAGAGGAGAGGAAGTTGACTGGAATGCGACGAACACCTGAAAAAATTTGAAAGGAAAAAAGAAAAAAAAGTTTGACCCCAAGTGGGATCGAACCTGGGAACCCAAAATTGGTAGGCGGCAGCGTTAGCCACTACACCACGAGACCGCAACAGGGCAGAGAGGAGGAGGGCGTAGATAAAAGCGCCGAGAGAGGGGGGAGGGGGGGGGGGGAGTGAAACGTAGACACTCACCTTCCGCCTCCTTCAAATCCTTCCAAAGGGGCGGAGCCTGTCTATGATTCGGAGAAGCCGTCTTGTGATAGAACGCAAAATAGTGTCGCTTCTCCAACTTCTCCAGTGGTTGAGTGGTGTTCGAACACCAAATTGTGATGTTCATCGTTCCGTTCGGATTGATGAACGCCACCGGCGGTTGGACACGAAAGATGTCGGCGGAGGTGCAACGAATTTTGAACGTGATTCGAGTCGCCGTCGGATTGTGAAGACGAAGAATGACGGAGGTGGATTTGCCCGGTGGAGTGTACGGAAAGTCAATCTGAGGATGGGAAAATAGATTGAGTAGTTTCGTGGGGGCTTAAAACTGGAAAATTTTGAAATTTAGCGCTTGGGAATTTCTGGGAAAAAAAGAAAAAAAAAGAAAAAAAAGGCTTGACCCTAGATGGAATTGAACTCGGATACCCAAAATCGCAAGACAGCAGCGTTAGCCACTTAGCCACCGCGGGGCAGCGCTGAAAAAGGTGAAGAGGGCGCTGAGAAGAGTGAGCGACATAAAAGGGGGGGGGGTATTGGGAAGTCACAGATAATATCGCCACCCAGTCCGGCATGATAGGAGCAGCATATCTCGGTTGCCTTAAGATCTATCAAAAAGTGTTCAACTAAAAAAATGTTTAGCCAACCATTTTGAACATTTTACTAGTTGAACGCTTTTTGATAGCTTTAAAGACAATCGAGATAAGCTGCTTTGAACATTGAACACAAAAGACTGCATGGTTCATCTAAAACGGCATGTTCCAAGCAGTATATCTCGGTTGCCTTTAGAGCTTTCAAAAAGTGGTCAACTAAAAAAAAGTTAAGCAAATTATTTTAAACATTTTAGTAGTTGAAAACTTTTTGATAGCTTTCAAGATAACCGAGATATACTGCCATGAACATATGGTACGCCTGTATTACAGGATTGACTGTATTCCAAGCCAGAAAATGCCTGAATTACAGGATTTTTGGCAGTTTTTCGCTGCCAGCATCTCGCGTCTTCTTCACTCACCTGCTTCATATTCATCCACAACTTGAACGGCGGCTCATCACTCTTATTTCTCATCGCGACGTCGTCACTCGGTCCGGCATCGGCGAACGGCAACGGGGTGGGCGGTTTGGACGGTGTAGACATGAGTCAGGTGAGAACTGGGAATGAATATAGGAAAGGGGAGCGTGGAAATAATTTTTTGTTTTTGGAAAAAAATTCTGAGCCGAAGAGCTATTTCACGCTGAAATTTGAGTTCGAGTTCAAAATCAAAATTACTTTTATTATTATTTCAAAAAAAAAACATTTCTTCCAGTTTCGAGTTGTGCCTCTCTTCCTTTTCACGGTCCTTCTGCAGTATTCATTCCGGGATCCTCTGCAGGAGGTGCCCCAGGAATCGCGAAAACGTTTGGAGTGGGTGGAGTGGGCGGAGCTTGAGTGGGCGGAGCTTGAGTGGGCGGAGCTTGAGTGGGCGGAGTCTGCGTAGGAGCCTGAGGATCAAAGTGGACCGGGGCAAGTGTCGGACCAGCTGGGCTAATGGGATGGAGCTCCGGTGGTGTGGGTGCAGGTCCAGGAGATGGGGTGGGCGGAGCCACGGGTCCTTGGGGAAGGGCTGGAGCCGCAGGACCCATTCCGGATTGCGTCGGGTCTTCGGGAAGTTCGGCGGATCCAGCTGGACCTGCTCCAGGGCCTCCAGGGCCTCCAGGACCTCCAGGAGCCCCAGAAACCACTGGAGGTCCTGGAACACCTGGAACTCCAGGCACCGCCTTCTCACTTTTCTCGGACCGCTCCGACTTGGATCGCTTCTTCTCCTTCTTCCTCTTCTTCTTCTTCTTTTTCTTATCCTTCTTCCCACCCTTCGTCCCGGTACGAGTGGTTCCTCCTGTCGTTCCGGTTGTCCCGAATCCGGATGTCGCGCCAGTGGTGCCAGAGGTTCCTGAAGGAAATAGTTTTTGTAGTTTGTACCAGGGCTGTGCGAAAAATTTTCGAAAAAAAATTTTTTTTTTCGGTTTTTTGGAGAAAACCGAAAAAAATTCGAAAAAAAATTTTTTTTTTCGATTTTTCTCGGAATTTTACCCACTCATACCTGACATAGTAGTTCCATAACCACTCTCAATGGATCCACTCCCCGATCCACCAAATCCCTCTTGACTCCTCATCGCCTCCTGCTCCTTCTGCTTCTTTCGGTGCCAAAAAAAGAAAAATCCGGACGCCGAAAGCGATAAACAAATCGCCACAAAACCTCCAACAATGATCACAGCTCCAACAGTCACATCCAGCTCGGTAGTCGTCGGTGGACGTGTCGGTGGAGGTGGCATAGTGGGAGGTGCGGGTGGAAGAGGCGGTTGACCGGGTGGAGCCGTCGGTGGAGGAGGTGCCGGGGTGGGCGGTGGGGGTACAGGTGCCGGAGCTGGAGCCGGCATTATGGCTTGAGTGATGGTGGTGGCCAAGGTGAGGAGGGGTGGGATGAATCCCAGCCACTGGAAATATAGGAAATTATCGTTTCAGGGTTCGGCAAGTTGCCGGAAGTTGCCGAGTAGCGGTTCCGGCAAGTTGCCGCACGTCCTCGGCAACGAGCTTCAAAGCAGTGAAAGTGGCCGGCTGCCAAGAGTTTTGGCAAGTTGCCCAGGGTTGCCGCTTCGGTACAAAGACTACAAACTACAAGTTACTCACCGCCATTTCAATCGATTGATTTCCACTGTGATCACCGTCTCAAAGTTTGGTTTATTTTTGGTACTGATCAATTTTTGCTCCTTCTCATTGACCTTCGGCCCTCCACCCGCCCCCGCCCCGCTCTCCCAGAGGTCACCCTGTCAATGGAGCGCCCTTTACCCTCTACCCCTGGCACCGAAATGTCAATGGAGCACTGAAGGGGACGTCATTCCACGAAAACTTTATTGACAAAAGTGTAAACTTTGGACCATGCCTTCCTTCGCTGAAATGCAGGTGAGTCGAGAGGGAGAAAGCGCGCTTTTCTCTATGGCCGCTCCCCCTTCTTCTCTTTATGTGCGTCGTGGCCTAGTGGATAACGCTGCTGGCCAGCGTTCTGAAGGTGACGGGTTCGATCCCCCTTGGGGTCAAACCTTTTTTTCTTTTTTATCCAAAGTGGAATTTTTCCAGCCAATGATCACAGCTGGGATCAACACGCTCGGCACACTGCTCGGAGGCATCTTTGGTGCCAAACCACCACAACCACCACCGCTTCCACCGCCTCAACCGGTTCCACCAGCAGTGACGCAGATCGTCCAAGTACCGGCTCCTGATTCAGGCAAAATAGTAGAAAAGGTCATTCATATTACCCACGCACCCCTGCCACCACCAACCCATCCACCGGAGACCCTTCACTACCTGGGGATCATCGCCCTCGTCATCATCGTTCTGTTCATTCTGTCGTGCTGCGCATCGGGCATCGGATTCTTCTTCTGGCAGAGTCAGAAGGCTGAGCAAGAGAAGCGACAGAATGAGTTTAGAATGAGTGGAAGTGAGAGTTATATGGAGAGTGGAAGAGGGAGAAGACGTCGTGGAGGAAGTCGTTCCAGTTACTCCAGTGGCACCAGTGGAACCACCGGAAGAAGTCGACATGGGCGGTCGAGAATGCGATGATAAGGGCCAAGAAAGAAAGGAACTCTTTACTTGTTTGATTGAATTATCGAAAGGAATAAATAAATTGTAGTTTGTAGTCTTCAGAGCGCTCAAAATCCTTCATTTCAACTCCCAAATTTTGACAAGTTGCGCTGTACTAACAGCAGTGACAAACTGATTTTTCTTCCGTATTCCTATCAAAATTGCCACTGTATTCCGATACTGACAAGACATCAGAAAACAAATGAGGCAGTGAATAATGGCGTTCGTTGTGAAAATTGCATTGAAAATGTGATTGATGTAGGAGGCAATGTACCTGGAAAACGAGGAAATTGCTTCTTGAACAAGTATGATTCTGACTTACAAGTAACCCAATTCGGTGTATGCCACCTGAAGGACAGACACTATTCCGATGGGGAGTTCGACGATGAAAAATGAGGCGGTCATGAAGATCACCAAAGGTGTGGTTTTGTCGGATCTGGAGGAATTTTTTTGTTGAAATCGTTAAATGTGCACTTTTGATGTATGCGTTTAGACTTATTTAGTGGCTAGAAAGAGAAAGAGATATACAGAAAGAGAGGGAGAGGCGCAGGCAGTCAGACTGTCTAGCTGTCTGCTCCCTCTCTCCCCCTCGCCTCAAAGCCTCGACCGTGCGTTTCTCGGCTCAGAGAAGAACTAGAAAAATTATTCAAAAGAAAAATACGGTCAGAATTTTATGGGGAATCTTATGACATGATAAAAACTATAAAATTCCAGTATTTTTCTAGGTTGAGCCGCACTTTCTCAGGTTTTCCCATGTTTTATGGGATTTTTGATGAATTTCTGTATAAATTTTCGTGTTGAAGCATGTTCCTAGGGCTTCTCTGAGCTTAGATATGCGCAGTGGAAGTTTTGCGGCGGGAGAGATAGAGCGCAGGCAGTCAGACTGTCTAGCTGTCTGCGCCCTCTTTTCAAAACTTCCACCGTGCATATCTCGGCTCTGAGAACAGCTGGAAAAATGCTTCAAAAAACGAAAATAATCAAAATTCAATGAAAAACTCACTTCCTCCTCTTCCCCATTCGAATTTTGTCCGCTCTCTTCAGTTCCATAATCAACAGAAAAGTCAACAAAGGCATCATAACACAAGGTATAATTTTCGATACAATTCCATTAATCAACATGTAACTTTTCCCGAAAAATCCATTATAAACCGTAAATAATTCCGATGCAACTTGCGTCCATTTTTCCAAAGGGGGTGATGAATAAGCACATCTTTTAGGGGGTGAATACATCCCTTCATAAATAATATCATATCGAAAATAATAGATAATTGAAAACGGAATACTTGTGAGTAGACTCCAAATAAATGATTTATATCCGAAAAGTGGGAGAGAGTATTTCCGAAATTTCGGTTTTGTCCAAAACTTTAAATTGATAAATCGAATAAGTGCCATGATTACACCGAGCCATGTGGAACACCGACGGACCAGTTCACGAATATTGATGAATATCCAATAGATGTATAGTTGGGTCAATGGGGTTGGGGGTACGCTGAATTGATTTTACATAAAATTTGGGTCAGATTTGTTTTTTGAAGCGTTTTTCTAGCTCTTCTCTGGGCTGAGATATGGGCTTTGGAAGTTTAGTGATGCGGGAGAGGGAGGGGGAGAGTGCAGACAGTCAGAGTGTCTAGCTGTCTGCTCCCTCTCTCCCTCCACCCTCAAAGCTTCCATCGCTTATATCTCGACTCAGAGAAGAGCTAGAAACTTGGTCCAAGAGACAAATATGCTCAGAATTTCATGGGGAATCTCGATTCAATGCTAAATTACCAGTCATCCTCCTCATTCTCATTATAAATAATCCAGGTGGCACCGATTGTGGCGATCATCGCCACCAAATCACATATCCCCACACCGATCATAATTGATATCACTGAAGTTGTCCGCATAGATTTTCTTGTGAGAACTATCAAATGGAAAAACGTGATCACTAATCCAACGGTTGCCACGTAGAACTGAAACCGGACAGACGGGTGGGCGGCGAGTCAGGAAATTGATTTTTTGAGATAATCCATTTGGTCAAAATTGTTTTTTGAAGTATTTTCATAGCTCTGGTAGGAGCCGAGATATACGCTTCGGGAGTTTCACGGAGAAAGGGAGAGGGCGCAGACAGCTAGACAGTCTGACTGTCTGCACTCTCTCCGGAAAAATGAAACATTTCAGAATCTAGGCATGTTCATACTCATTTCGAAGCATTTTTCACCCTGATTCAGAATCTGTTTTCAGAAAATGCAAAATTTCAAATTTGACCAAGTTACGGTAGGTCCATGCGCCTTTAAAGTTAAAAAATTTTTTTGAAACCTAGTCATGATTATATTCATTCGAACCGGCTTGGATTGCTGATTCAGAAAAAAAAAGAAAGAAAAAAAACTCACTCCACAAAATTCACCAAGTCATTCAGAAACAATTTCGACGAATTTCCCGAATTCGGGAATAAATAAGTGGCTTGTTCATAGATCGTCGTGCTGCTCTCCATTTGGGGGAAAAATAGAATAAAAAAGGTGATAAAAAAAGGAAATGAGGAAGTCATAAACCACCAATCATCAGGGTGCATAGAGAAAGAAAAATAGGAAAACAATAATAATAATTTTTTACATTTTTTTATTCATTCAATTTTTGATCGAGGAGAGGTGGCGAGAAAAAAAGCGAAAAGGTATAAGAAAAAAGAAAAAAGCGGAAATTTTTTCGGTTGTTTTTGTCAGGGGAAACCAAAAAACAACGACGACTAGACACCTTGCTCTCATTATTTTTTGTTCATGACTTCTCAGAAAAGATGTGTTAAAGGACGTCATAAAAGTCTGTTTTTGTTTCAAATCAGTCGATTTTTGTAGTTTGTAGTATTTGTAGTCCTTGTAGTCCTGGTAGTCTTTGTCGCCATTGTAGTATTTGTAGTATGTGTAGTCTTCGTGGTCTTTGTAGCTATTGTAGCCTTCGTAGCCTCCCTTCACTCCAAAACTCTCGGTGCAAAAATCTTTGCTGGCTGACTATGAACAGTCACTGTGGGGGTCCTGGTGCCGAACATATTCGATGGATTATGGAACACTCCTGAAAGACTACAATGACTACAAAGACTACAAAAACTACACTCGAACCTTTCAATGCCTTTCGATAGTCGGAGACAATAAGCATGAGAATCAATGAGTCAATTGGTGGATAAATGGAGAATGAGCATACAATTAGACCAGTTGGAAGACTCCATTTCAGATTTAAGAACGGGACGGTGAGAATTGCAACTGCCGGAATATAGAATGTCAGTGTTGGAGAGGTTATCTGCAAATTAGATTGCGGGGATTGGTGGGCTAGACTTCATGGAAAATTCCTACAGTACTCATTTCAAATTTCTCTGTTTTGGAGCTACCGTGACTCTCAAAATTTTGAAAATTAGCAATTTTCGAAAACAGATCCTGAATCAGGACGTTAAATGCTTCGAAATGAGTATAATCATGCCTAGATTCTGAAGAGGCCAATTTTTGCGGTGAGAGTGCAGACAGTCAGACTGTCTAGCTTTCTGCGCCCTCTCCCTCTCTTTCCACCGGCGCCCTCTCCCCCCGCGTTCCCACCCACAACCATGACTCATCCCCCTCCATAAAACATGCGCCTAAAGTTTTATGTCCACATTTACATATTTTCCAGTCTCTTATAGCGCCCCTAGGCCTCCTATTCTTCACCAGAATGCTTCCCATCATTCGTTACTTCGTCTTCTTTGCTCTCATCATCTCAATGGTCATTTGTGTGGAGCCGACCCATAACTTGCTCCAGAGAAACAAACGTGATATCACTGTCACTACTGAACCGCTTCGCAAGATTGTGAGTTTTTAGAGAAAATCTAGGCCAGGGGCTTAGAAAGTCAGGCCACCGGAACTAGGTCATCATTCCAGCCATCCTCCCGTGCCGCCCGTACCCATGATCACTCCGGTCACACCCATGCTGCCCGCCGTCACTTCGTCACCCGCCGCCCGTCCGGAGGACAGTTCAAGCTCAGACATTAATTGATTCTTTGTTTGAGAATAAAGTTACTTGCATCTAGAAAGTGTAGGACACCCAAACACACAGACAGACCCACCTGCAACACTAGGCTCTTGAAGAATTGTTTCTGAAGTCTCCGATGCTCATCCGACACATTTTTCAGCATATCATTCATCTTAAAATGCATCTGAAATCCACAGATTCCGACGATGGTGAACTGGATTCCCATGAGGAAGATGATGCCGAATGAGAAGCCAAAGGCATTCCAGCGCAGCTTTCCCAAGTCGTCCTGGAATATTTTTAGCTTCGGGGGATACTGTAGCTTCGAACTCACGTAGGCTATCACAGTGTACCCGGATATATGATTCACATCCATATCATAATGCTCTTTCATCACATCTCTGGAAAAAAATTCAAGTTAGATGTGCAGGTTATCTTACTGTACCTCATATAGTCTCTTGAATAGTCGTCAATCCATCCGAAATACAGAACCACTCCACCGCCAATAAAGCCAAAGATAAGGGACCAGCTAAGGAGGATAATGACTTTCCAGCCTTTGAAGAAGTTGACCAAGGGGTTACTGTAACGACAAGTGATAGTGAGAGACAGCAGGCAGAGAGACTATCTAGCTGTCTGCGTCTCTCCTGCGCGACACAGAAAGCTAGAAGCTCTCAATACCTCGGCTCACCACGCTAGAGACAAAGAGACGCGGACAGCTAGACTCTCTCGCTGTCTGTGTCTCTATACAGGTGTCTGCGTCTCTCCCGCGCGTTGAAGAGACACAGACAGCTAAACTCCCTCGTTGTCTGCGTCTCTCCTATGGCTGCAGACAGAGAGACGCGGATAGCTAGACATTCTCGATGTCTGCGTCTCCTTCCAATCTTACCTCATCATAGTCCAATACCTGAACATGAACAAAATCGTGAAAAAGGACACAATCCCGACATAAACTCCCGAGTACGAGGCAACCATTACAGTAATCCAATCCTCATCCCATCCATCCCATTTGACCATATTAAAATTGATGAGTCCACCATTAAACGAGTGATAAAACGGATGAACAGCCATCTCAATAAACGAGAAAACAAGGCAAAGAGTGGCAAATACCACAATGAGAATTTTATAGGTGCTATGCACTTGACGGATATGGAATACGGTGAGGAAGATGAGAAGGGAGTTGAGGATTACGGTGGCTAGGAATCCAGAAGAAGAGAAGTAACTGGCCATCGAGTAGATGTGGAGGGAGGACATGGTTAATAAAAAATTTGTTTTTGGATAGAGAATAATTTTTTTTGCCAAGGTGGTGGCTTTTTTTAATTTCCGGTACGTCAATGAGATTGTAATTAACTATAAACATCGGTGACAAAGTCTTGTGGGGTGTGGTTTGTGCTTTCCTCACCCCATTGAACACATATCCGGCGGAAACTGGGAAAAAAAATCTAGAACTTTCTCGAGCTCATCTCCAATCTTCAAAAATACCTCAAAAAAACAAAAATTTCACGATTAAAGGCGTAGTAATGTCTGTGGGGAAAATTTGTAAAATTGTAGAGAGAAGGTCCATTAGTACCCTAACATCAATAAAAAGTTATTTTAAAAACGACGAAAAAAAGTAAAGACCGTCAAAGAAGCTATCTGGTCATTGGGAATGTTCTAGAAGGAATACAGTCTTTCAGCTTTTTTGTCAAATAGGGACGGTTTTCTGAAAAT
>GL379826.1:316832-356151 GCA_000143925.2 Caenorhabditis brenneri | reverse complement strand
AGCGGCGAGGGCGACTGACGAGAGAGCGAGGCGTCGGCGCTTGTCGAGAGAGAGAGAGGGTGCAGACGAGAAAGATGAGCGACATTGGCGGCGGCGGCGGAGAGCGGCGCCGGTCCGATGGAGCGAAGTTGCATTAATCTTTAACGAAGCAGGTCTAAGCGATAAATAAAAAGGGGAATAATTGGGAAGGGAAAGAGAGGGGAATTGTGACCTAACAATAATTAGTACGTAGCCTGAAAGTAATACATTAAAATAACTAAGGGAAAGAAGAACAAATGGGTGGGGAAAAGGCTACGTTAATATGAACGAAGAGAATATATTATTAGAGTGAGTCGAATACTAGGGGTCGTGGTTCCAGTGGTGCTGGGGCCGCGACATTCCCGGGGGAGGGGGGTCCACTTATTGGAATGGAGAGGAAAGAAGTGGACTACTGACGTCTTGCTGTCTGTCCTTATCCTTCGACGAACGATCCTTTGTTCTTTCTGCTTGCTGGGCTGAGGTCCCTGCTTGCAGCGATTCGTCTTGGACAGGATTCAGGTAGGCTATTTTGTCCTTTGATTGAAACCATTTCCAGAAGATGTTGGATAGGTATGCGAAGTCCACCTTGGGGTCTTCTTGGACTTTTATCTTCATGAACCATATCGTTGCTTGGGGCGAGGTTCTGGAGATGATTTCGTAGGTCTCGTTGAAGACGTACGACTTTCTTTGGATTTGCAGGTCCAATTCGATATCCTTTGATCCGTGCACAATTAGAATTTCTCCTATTTGTGCTGAGGTGCAAGATTCCTGGATATATGATGTTATTAGACGGCAGGCTTGGGCGATGATGGTCTTGATTGAGAGCTCTTTCGACTCTTCGTCGTTTGAGATGTAGTCGTGTTGAAGAGTTCTCAGCCTGACGTCTTCGGTGTCTTCGTGTCTGGCGAAGACTTGGACAGCTGTGGAACTAAACTTGTCGCTACAGATCACCACAAAATCACATTTCCTAACAAAGGAAAAGGGATCATGATCGACATCTGTTCGGCAAGCTCTATCCACGCGTCTATTCAGTTTCCTGAATCTAGGGGACTTGAGATTCCATTCCACGTAGAGTCTTTCAGCAATCTTGTCGTTGCTTTCGGTCCTGTTCGGTGGATACTCCGTTTGTTGGATGTACACGTAGGGGAATCCTTTGTCCATGACGATCCGTTGAATCTCCTCGAACGGCTCCTTGTCTCCTTTATCGAAGGCTTTGGTAAAATCCTCGCAGCTGTGGAAGAAGTTCACTGTTGTTGGGATGAGAGTAGCTTTGTTTTGAAGGCTGAATCTCTTGATGACTTCCGCTGCTTGGATGATTCCTTGTAGAGTTTCGGATTGCTGGCTGGTTCTTTTATGAATCTGCCTGGTGTTTCCGATCTTGATCTGTTTTAGGTTACCATTCTCCCGATATCTTGTGTAGGCGCTTGACTCGAGATACTGTCCGCATCGCTTATGGAAGCTAAGGACGTGGCATGGTAGTGGTCCCAGGTGGCTGCTTGAATTGGAATCCGAGCTGCCTGGTCTAGATGAGGTTGAGCTGTGTCTGGACCATAGGGACCCTTGGTTCTCCGGTTCGTCTTCTTCCGTTTCGTACTCTTCATGATCCGAGTATTGATGTTGTGACGGAAGCTGGGGGGATCCACTGAATGTGCTTCCTCCTCTGTAGGTGAACGTGGACAGATCTGAATCGCTCGAGTCGCCGAGAGCACCGCTTTGTACAACAAGTACTGTTTGGTGACCGGGACGAAACGAACTATCCAAGGGATCTTCCTCCGGGATGAGGTTGGCATCGTCGAGTTGTTGACCAGTCGACGCTGCCATGTAGTATTCTCCTCCGTCTTCGGTAGTCGATTCCGGGGAGTTGGGAAATGTTTGTTCTTTTCCGCTTGTAGTTGTCTCTGCTCCTCCGATGTGGGCTAAGGCTTCGCAGTCTTTTTCCCCTTCTTCTGGAGCTGAGTTGCTTTTGTTTGTGTTGGTTTGTTCGCTTTTCCTGGATTCGATGCTTTGGGTGGTCTCGTTGATCTGGGACGTGATGTCGTCGTCGTCGTCGTAGTCCATTTCGTTGAGTTTTTTGAGCATCTTATCCAAGTCGTTCTGGAACCGTTGGCGTAGTTCCTCAATTTTGAACATTCCTTGTGCTGCGGTTTCTTCTCGTAGCGAGCATTGTTGCTCTTTATGGCCTATCAAAGAACATGCATGGCATACTATCGGATCTGCTAGCGCAACAAGCACTAGCCCAATCTTTGTTGCTTCTGCACGAGCTCTGGTGACCAATATCCCAAGCGGGATGTCGCTGGTGGCTTGGATTCTGATGGTAGGTGGCTGTGGAGCTTTGCGTAGTCGCTTGGCTCTTGCTTCCCTGTATTGCTGAAGAATCCAATTGCCATCCTTTGATGATTTATCCTTCTTGAGTACGTTCATTGCGTCGTTGAACGTTTTCCCTGCTCGTTCAATCGTCAGCTTGAATCCGATCAACTCCATGTAGTAGTCCACATGTAGGATCAGCTGAGGTGTGCTGGCGATTTTGTTGGAGGGCGCTGCTTTGTTGATCCATTGATTGATGATGGTGTCTGTTGCATGCGTTTCCTCGATGAATGTTTTCAGGGTGAGCAGGGCGTTCTTGATGTACTTCTTCTTCCATCCGACTTCTTCTCCTTTGAAGCCTTCCAGGTTCCGGATGCTTGTTGCTATCTGGATTTGATCGAGGCAGAGCAGCTTGACAGTTGTATCCGCGATCGTACCGGGAGGCTGTGGGGAATCCATCTTGGCCAAGGCGATTGACTGAATTTCTGCAATCACTTGTTAGAGGAGTACAATGACTTTAACGGAGAAGACGAGCGAAAAGGTTTAAAGCAACAAATAAGGCTATGATAATGTATTGCTTATTTTTTGGATGAGGGTGGGGGGAGGGATGGGCTGAAGGAAGAGGTTGAGAGACTAGGGTAGGGAGCTAATTTGCATCTACATTAGCTTTCATGCGCTAATCCGACTGACGCATGGGTCTTAACGTCGTCCAGACGCCTGGAATCCTCCTCTTAGGAGCTGTCTCAACCCGGTATCCAACCCAAACGTGATGAGAAGGACCGGCTCTATCGTTAAGACAGCACACATGATGCAGACCGTAGATCGCTGAGCCTCATCATTCGAGAGAACAGCATTCAGGGTGGCCAGTGTAACCAGGATTGTTTACATAAGTTGCCTGAGTATCGTGGTGCAAAAGACAGAACACGTGGCTGCGTGGCAATCTCGATCTGAATCTCTGAAAACTTGATTGGATGTTAGAATTTTGTGCTTTGGGTTTTTGCGCGCTTATAGCCCTTTGGAGTGTATTTTTTGCAGTTAAAAACGCTCATTTATAATGCCTTTATTTGAAAGAGCATTTAACATGGTTGACGAGTTGGTGGCTTTTAGATGAGGTTCTTCGCCAGCTTGACGGTCCAACACTTGTAGAAGTAGTCGGCCAGGTGGTGCTGTGGTTCCTGCATGAAGCATCTTGGCGACGGGACAGCGATGACGTTGCCATCTCCGGTTAGGTCACGAGAGAAGTCCATCATGTTGGAGATGGTGTTGGTGGAAACCATTTTGACATTTGGTCTTCCGGTGAGCAAAATGATGATCACTTTGAGAAGGATATCAGCGTAGTTGGTGCTGAGGTCCATTCCGGTTCTCTGGTCGATCCAGAATCCTTCGGTCTCCACCTCCTGCACTGCTTCATCGGCTCCTAGGAGAACGTAACGGAGGTCCTTGATCACTTCGATCATATCCTCCTTGAACGGGGCTTCCTTGGCGTAGACTCTGAGGGCATCACGGTTCGGGATGAATCCGTACTGAGTGGTTCTACGTTGTCCTGGCTTCGGTTCCGGCAGAGCTGCGGCTTCCCTTGCAAAGGTTCTTAGCGTGTCGATGACGTCTTGGCTGATGTACGCGAGACTTCCGACTTTGCGCCTGTTTTCGTCGTAGATACGATCACGAAAGTCTTCCTTGTGCATGGCTGTTGCTATGGGTCCCAGCTCCTTTTCCTGTTCTCCTTTAGTTTCGAAGAGTTGCAATCTCTTGAAAGTTGCGTCCAGGGTTTGCTTGGGGGACATCTCCACTGGAGCGTTCCGGCCTCTTCGGACTGGTCCCACAACAAGTGGTTCCTGGACCGGTTGGGCTACGGGCGCTCCACGTGGGAATCTGCGAGCTCTTTGTGGCTGGTCGGCGCGACGTTCGTTCTCCAGACGTTGTTGTTCAGCTCTGAAGGCTTGGATTTGTTGCATGAGCTCAGGATCCGCGACTCTTGGAGTGTTGTACTGATATTGATAGTGTGCTCTTGCAACTTGATCGATCCATTGGCTGACCTGGAGTCTTCTTTGCGGCTCTGTTTGAGGAATCAATCCAGTGTAGGTCGATCCATCTGTGTAGAACGGCTCAGGCGGAAACTCTCTGTTGACATCAACGAAGGCTCGATTTCCGGAGAAGCGGTCGTATCCCTCTGGCATGACGCTGAGGGGAGCGTCATTGGGGCATTTCATGCGGAGCGGCTGATCTTCGGACAAACGGACGATTCGACGATAGTGATCTCTTCTGATCGTCTGGAAGTACTGCTCCATGTTCTCGTTTGGGATTGAACAGAGTCCTGAAGGAGGCTGGTGCCATTGTCCTGGGAGGTTGTAGTTGTCTCTGCAGTTACGACAGGTCTCTTGGGCTCCCATGCAGTTGCTGTGGCGCTCCGATTTGCCTCTGCACTTGGCGCAATATGCCCTGGTGTTGGTGGCCAGAATCCAGGGTCTCCAGACTAGTGGAATTGGGCACTGCTCCTGGGCGTGGGATTCAACTGGATGTCCCAGGAAATTGCACGAACAAACGCCGCAAATTCCTCTTCCTGGATGCTGTGGATCTTGGTGTGGCATGTGGGCACGCAAGTTGTTATGGAACCATAGTCGAAGCTCTGGAGTGTCCAACTCTTCGTAGCGGAGGAAAAACTCCTCGAGGAACAGATGTTCGGAAGGGAACACGCCCAAAGTACGACCCACAACAAGTGGGTCGGCTTTGGGTAGTTCGACTCCGTTGATCACCAGCGGCGGGAGTGGTGTGAACTCATGTCGATGCTGAGGACGTTGAGCTCCGTCCATCTTATTGAGGTTGTCTTTTGGTGTTTACTGCAATACACTTTTTTCCAAAGGACTTATAGCGCGCGTTTTAACGAAATTGTTGTAAGTTAGAGAGATAAAGAGAGAAAGGATTACCTGTCCGTAATTTAACCTGAGGAATGGCTGGTCTAAGGGAAGGTTGGTACTCGGACGCTTTATCCCTTCGACCTTACACGTGTCACGGGAACCGGGGCAGGTAGAGTATTTTACTTACGTAAATGAATTTTTGGGGTAAAACTAATAAGTTAAATTAGACTAGAAGAATTTGTAGAAGTAAGGCTGTGTAGATTGGTAAGCCGGCCGTGCCACCAAATGCCTATGAAGACTACAGAAGACTTAACTAGAAGAAGAAAACCTAAGAGGAAACCCCCGCCTAATGGGTGGGAAATGGTCCAATCCAGTCGGCGAATACTTCCGTGTAGATCGAAAGCTACTATGTTGTTCCATGATCCTTGAATCTTCCGTGCTTCTTGGGAGTACTAGACATAGAATTGAGACGACACCTTCTGACTATTCAGAAGGCTGAGGAGGGAGAAATGAGGAAGGGGGACATGGAATCCGAAGTTTCTAGATGAAACAATCGGCAAGTTTTGGAAGAGGAAAGGAATCCCAATGAAGGGCAAGTTTTTAAGGGAAGGAATGACATAAAAAGAGGGGGGCGGGAGGAATCTTAGCTTTTGGTAAATACTTTTAGAGATAATCAACTCAAAATCTTTGTGAAGGCATTAAAAATCATGTTTAATCTTTTATATCCGTTCAACAAAAATGTATTAGCAGTGACCAACCAACAAGGTAGTCATCTGCTTAGGTTTTATGATGCTTGACTGGAACCATCACTCGAGAAGCCAGTTTCTTTGATGGCGAAATGAGAACTTCGAAGAATTTCTTCTCTGGCGGCTCCTCTTCCGAATGGGTTGAGTGTTCCTCGTCGTGTTTGGCGGTGAAGAAAGCTTTGGAGGGCTTTCGTTGAGGAGACTGGATGAACACGTGATTGTAGTGTCTTTTTGCCGCAACTCGAGTGGCTGTGGTCGGGCTTTGAAGGCGTCGACTGAGTTGCTGCTTGCGTTCGTATTTCTGTCTCTCCAGCTTCATCATATGAAGGTTATCCTCGACTTTCTTTTGCTTCTTGATGGTGAAGCTGAGGTTGTCCTTCTGGCGTTGACGTCGCTCCTGGGCTTTCTGAAGCTCTTCTTGTTTCTCCAACTTTTTCAACTCTTTGAGACGTTTGGCATCTTCGTGTCCCTGTCTGGCGACCTCCTTGAACTTCTCCGTGATCTCTTGCTTCTTTGCTTTCAGCTCTTCCCGCTTTGCAACTTCTGATTCGGCTGAGATGGTGTCGTGTTGAATTTGCTTTCGGAATGTTCTCATCCTCTTTAGTGTTGCTTCCAGCTTCTCCTTGGTGTCGCTGAGGACTCGCTGGATCTTTTCTTCAGACTTGCTCAGGCCTTTCGCATTCGCTTCAACCTCGTCAACAACAAGTTGGAAGGCTGAAGGTTCCGCTGAGGCCAGGCAAGCATGACGTATGTCTCGGAGGTGCGAAGCGAAGAAGCCGACGTTCTTTTGATGCTCCAGCTTTATGCTCATCAGCTGACTCTTCGTGTCGAGGTCCATGGAATTGATCTTCTCCTCGATGGCGCTGATGCTGAGTGCTTCGGCTGGAGTCAACTTTTCCGGAGTTGGGTTGGAGCTGGGGATCTCTACTTTCTTCGGCTTGTACGACATCGCTTTGGCCGTTGCTTGTTCGAAGATCTGAATACATTCTTTGAGCAGAGGTTGTGGAGCCAATTTGACGAGGGATTAAACGACAAGTGTGACCGAAATCTGTCCTCAGACCTCCACAACAAATGAAGGCTACTGAGGGCACATCTCGGCTTCATGGATTTCAAGGCTGTCCTAGCTGAAACATTTCTGTTTCGCAACAAGCGACATGAAATGAGTCGGCTGAGGTGCCTTGTGTCGTTCTGAGCAATCATGAGCAATAGCTTGGTGCAGTCGTCGGCGGAAGCTGCGGTGTTGCCTGACGTTGAATCCGTCCGATTGACATCTTCTTTCTTCGGCGATTGCATCATTTGTTGAATTTGATACGGATTTTTAGGATTTTTTAAGATTTTGAGTGATTTTTAGCCTTTTGAGTTAAAGATTTGTGAGAAATGAGTGATTAACTAAGTAGAAACTAAAGTTAAGGAGAAAGTTTCGAAAATTTTTGAAAAAAATTCGAGGAGAAATGATAAAAGAAAGAGAAAATTTAGGACTGACGCAAAGCACTAATGTTTCGAAAACAAAAGCTTAAAGGCGCAATGCGCGATGGAGCAGGGATGCACAGAGGGGTGGGATGGCGGAGTGTCGTTGCGAACGAGATAGTACGGCGACAGGAGAGGTTTTGACGTCAATTGTGCAATTCTTGGCGGCAATTCGAATTAGTAGAGCGGATTTTTTGAAGAAAATGAAGATTTGATGAGTAGTTGATGATAAAAACTGGCATCTGTGTGTGAGCTACGGAACTGGTGCAGTCCTAGTCAAGAAAATCCAGTAGTTTTGTGGAATGTCGTTTCCCAGTCGGCATTCCACGTCCAATTCGGCAGTCGTTGTTTTCGCCTCCTTGGGAGCGTTGTTTCCGCTCCTTCTACTCCACTATCTCACGCTGATTCGAGCCGTCCAGCGAACCATTCATGGAGTAGGCGAACGTGAAGTCCTTTCGGGTTGGCGATGTTAGGTGGCTGAGGAGGCTGACAGAATCCTCCCCAACTCCTCCAAAAGGCATACGTCATCACATTCTGGCTGTTTTTTGATGTTTTGGCACCTATTAGCCGTTGTGTAGGCTGAAGTGTGGCAACTCTCAGCCTGACGAGAGCGTGGTCCTCGTCCTTCCTTTTCGATCGTCGATTCTCTTCTTAGAATCCATCCACGAGAAGGGCGATGGCTGTCTCCTTTGTTTAGGTCCGGACAGCTGTCTCCGGAGTTTTTTAGGCGTGTTGACAACTCCGTGGTGTCGTTGCTTAGGTTGAGGTGTGACAACTCACAACCTGACGAGAGCGTGGTTCTCGTCCTTCCTCCTCGATCGTCGATTCCTATCATTGAATCCATCCACGAGAAGGGCGATGGCTGTCTCCTTTGTTTAGGTCCGGACAGCTGTCTCCGGAGTGTTTTTAGGTGTATTGACGAGCTCCGTTGTGTCGTTGAGTGGGTTGAGGTGTGACAACTCACAACCCGGACTGCATTTTTTATGCGTCCCTCCACTTCTGCCTTGCCACGATCGATCCCGGCTTAGGACCAGACAGGAAATGGGCGAAAGTAACCCCGTTACATGACACCGCTCGGACCCGTAGGCCTTCATTCGAACGGCCCTCTAACGGCTAATGCTTTCGCTGGCGCCCTTATTTGTAGTTGGCTTGACACATCTTCGGGTGGAATTTGCGCATCCTCGGAAGGTCGTTGCTTTGGTTGCTGACAGCTCTTCTGCCGCATCCGATATGCACCTTGGTGTACATATCCATCCGCCATACATATTTGTCTTGTTTGAGCCTTGCAAACTATGTGCGACAGGCGGTTACAGGATTCCTCCGGATAATGATTCTACGATGCATTTGTTGGCCCTACTCGGATCATAAGGCACTTCCGGAGTTCACTTTCACCTTCAAAACGGCTATTTGTCATCTCGTCACTGAGGAGTTGGTAAGTTCCCTCTTGAAATCTTCGAACCAATGTTGAATCCGAACATTTCCTCTTCGACGAGTTTGCCGGAACTGAGGGGAAAGAGTGCGCGAGCCGATACCGATTGACAAAATCGATAACTGAAGGCGGTAGATCTTCCCCCACAGACCAGCAATGTTGATTGAATTTTTGGCGAAATTCGTGTCTTGATATGGCTAGGGCAGACGACAATCCAAGCGCCAACTCGATTGAAGCTGCTGAAGACGATCGGTACTCGTTCCTACGTTGCATCCTGAAGAATCCACTGTTGACGGGGTCCTTTTTATTGAAGAATTCCAGATCGTTGAATATCCTTCCTTCTTCTCACTCCGGTCGATGTACCATGTCGTGGAGCAGGACCAATCCGCCCGGGATCGTTATCAATCCGGTCGATGCATCATGTCGTGGCGAGCTAAAGTGACTAAGCCCAGTGGAAGCTAACGTTCGCTCACGGCCTAATTGTTAAGACTTCAGGATTTGTGGGAGTTTGTAGATAAAGCATGTGGAGGTGGTTCAGGTTGAAGTTTTATTAGTTGTTAGATGACAATTGGGGGAAGAGGGTCAAAGGGCCAAAGGAACCTGGTCTTCGCTGAGGTCGATAAGACTAATGGCGGTCTAGCGTGTCTCTCACCGGTCACTCAACAAGAGTGAGTCGGAAAGAACTCGCTTAGGCGCCAAAGCCTCGTAGGCGACGCTGTGGAGCTCCGTTAGTGTTGAAGGCGTTGTGGTTAGTGAAGATGACAGATTGGCCTTGGTCGCTGATCTCTCTTCTCGATGGAGTGGAGGCGTCGCTCAACCAGTGCTTAAAGTAAGCTGCGGTGGTTGGATGAACTTGTCCTTGAAGGGCGACGTCGTCAATGGTGTTGGTGACTGAGGGAGACGAGTCCAACTCCGTTGGGCGAGACGACGGGTGAGACGACCGCTCGCTGAGTTAGCGGCGAGGGCGACTGACGAGAGAGCGAGGCGTCGGCGCTTGTCGAGAGAGAGAGAGGGTGCAGACGAGAAAGATGAGCGACATTGGCGGCGGCGGCGGAGAGCGGCGCCGGTCCGATGGAGCGAAGTTGCATTAATCTTTAACGAAGCAGGTCTAAGCGATAAATAAAAAGGGGAATAATTGGGAAGGGAAAGAGAGGGGAATTGTGACCTAACAATAATTAGTACGTAGCCTGAAAGTAATACATTAAAATAACTAAGGGAAAGAAGAACAAATGGGTGGGGAAAAGGCTACGTTAATATGAACGAAGAGAATATATTATTAGAGTGAGTCGAATACTAGGGGTCGTGGTTCCAGTGGTGCTGGGGCCGCGACACCGTCCCTATTTGACAAAAAAGCTGAAAGACTGTATTTCTTCTAGAACATTCCCAATGACCAGATAGCTTCTTTGACGGTCTTTATCTTTTTTCGTCGTTTTTAAAATAACTTTTTATTGATGTTAGGGTACTATTGGACCTTCTCTCTACAATTTCACATATTTTCCCCACAGACATTACTACGCCTTTAAACTTGCTCTAATCGATTTTTTGGCCCTCCTAGAGGTGCTATTATTCAGGATTTTCAATGAAATGAGCAATTTACTATGGAAAAAGTAAAAAGAAAAAAAAAACAAAAAGAAATCCGTCGAGCCGGATTCGAACCAGCGACCTAAGGATAACCACCTGACTCTACAGTCCTCCGCTCTACCAACTGAGCTATCGACGGCACGAGGCGACAAAGGGGAAGAGGGCATAGACAAGAGAGAGAGGGGGGGGGGGGGGAAGTGGGGGAGATGAAGAGTGCTGGCAAAGAGGTGGCACTGATGAGTTATCAACGGAGCGCAGTTGCAAAAATATTAGAAAACCAAGTCGTTCCGTGTAGAGAACGCATCCATCGAGAACGTTTGATAATCTTTTGAGGTTCCCTGAAAACTAAAATGACTACAAAGACTACAAAAACTCCAAAATTAACCTGTCAGGGCCTTCCGATAATCGGAGACAAAAAGCATGAGAATCAATGAGTTAACTGGTGAATAAATGGAGAATGAGCATACAATTAGACCAGTTGGAAGACTCCATTTCAATCCTTGAGAGTACAGGAAAAAAACCTGTGATAAGAAAATTATCAATGGAGCGCAGTTGCAATTTTGAGGAATTCAAATCTAGATTCCGGAAAAAAAGCGATGTCAAAACACACTCACTGTACCGTGATTCATTTTCTGAATATAAATTTTCAGGAAAAACAGAATAACAAAAAACACCTCCAGGAACGAATACAATACCACTTCTCGTGACTACAAAACTCAGAAATTTCCATATAAAAGACTATTTTCCCCCACTCTCATTCCAACAATGTCCTCCCTTCCCGTCTACCACATTGCTAACATCTTCTCCACGTCTGGCTTCGTGGCCACCGTAATCCTCAACTCCCTTCTCATCTTTCTTACCGTATTCCACACCCGACAAATTGACAAGACCTACAAGCAATTGCTCATCGTTTTTGCTACACTTTGCTTGGTTTTTTCGTTTATTGAGATGGCTGTCCATCCATTTTATCACTCGTTTAATGGGGGACTCATCAATTTTAATATGGTCAAATGGGATGGATGGGATGAGGATTGGATTACTGTAATGGTTGCCTCGTACTCCGGGGTTTATGTCGGGATTGTTTCGTTTTTCACTGTGTTGTTTGTGTTCCGGTATTGGACTATGATGAGGTGAGATTGGAAGGAGACGCAGACAGCGAGAGAGTCTAGCTGCCTGCGTCTCTCTGTCTTTAGCCATAAGAGAGACGCAGAGCTTCTAGCTGTCTGCTTCTTCTCTAGCACGCAGAAGAGACGCAGACACCTGGGGCTTCTAACTGTCTGCGTCTCTTTCTCTAGCGGGGACGCAGGTAGCTAGACAAGAGAGACTAGACAACTTCCCCTATGATTACAGTAACCCCCTGGTCAACTTCTTCAATGGCTGGAAGCTCATCATCCTAATCAGCTGGTCAGTAATTTTTGGTATTATCGGCGGGTGGAGTGGTTCTGTATTTCGGATGGATTGACGACTATTCGAGGGACTATATGAGGTACAGTAAGATAACCTGCACATCTAACTTGAATAGTTTCAGAGATGTGATGAAGGAGCATTATGATATGGATGTAGATCATGTATCCGGGTACACTGTGATAGCCTATGTGAGTTAGAAGCTACAGTATCCCCCGAAGCTAAAAATATTGCAGGACGACTTGGGAAACCTGCGCTGGCAAGCTTTCGGCTTCTCATTCGGCATCATCTTCCTCATGGGAATCCAGTTCACCATCGTCGGAATCTGTGGATTTCAGATGCATTTTAAGATGAATGATATGCTGAAAAATGTGTCGGATGAGCATAGACGGCTTCAGAAACAATTCTTCAAGAGCCTAGTTTTGCAGGTGGGTCTGTCTGTGTGTCTGTGTGTCCATAACTTTATTCTCAAACAAAAAATGAATTAATGTCTGAGCTTGAACTGTCCTCCAGACGGGCGGCGGGTGACGAGGTGACGGCGGGCAGCATGGGTGTGACCGGAGTGATTGTGGGCGTGTCCATCATGGGAATGGGCGGTGCGGGAGGATGGCTGGAATGATGACCTAGATTTGGTGGCCTAACTTTCCAAGTATCTGGCCTAGATCCCCTCCGAAAACTCACAATCTTGCGAAGCGGTTCAGTAGTGACAGTGATGTCACGTCGGTATCTCTGGAGCAAGTTATGGGTCGGCTCCACACAAATGACCATTGAGATGATGAGAGCGAAGAAGACGAAGAGACGGAACATTCTGTAGAATGATGAAGAATAGAAGGCCTAGGAATGCTATAAAAGAGACTGAAAAATATGTAAATGCGATCATAAAACTTGAGGGCATGTTTTATGAAGGGGGATGATTCATGGTTGTGGGTGGGAACGACCGGGAAGAGGGGAGAGGGGGGGGAGAGGGCGCAGACAGCTAGACAGTCTGACTGTCTGCACTCTCGCCGGGAAAATCGCCCCCTTCAGAATCTAGGCATGATTATACTCATTTCGAAGCACTTTTCAACCTGATTCAGGATCTGTTTTCGAAAATTGCTAAATTCCAAAATTGACCGAGTTATGTTAGTTAAAACACAAACTGACTGAAAAGGAGTACTGTAGGAACTTTCCATAAAATCTAGACCCTCAATTCTCCAATCTGATCTGCAGATAACCTCCCCAACCCTGACATTCTATATTCCGGCAGTTGCAATTCTCACCGTCCCGTTCCTAAATCTGAAATGGAGTCTTCCAACTGGTCTAATTGTATGCTCATTCTCCATTTATCCATCAATTGACTCATTGATTCTCATGCTTATTGTCTCCGATTATCGAAAGGCGTTGAAAGGTTCGAGTGTAGTTTTTGTAGTCTTTGTAGTTATTGTAGTCTTTCAGGAATCCTCAAAAGACCATCGAATGTTCTTGGAGGCAAATCGGCTACCACACAGGATGCGTTCTCTACACGGAATGAGATGGTTTTCTAATTGTTTTGCAAATGCGCTCTATTGATAACTAATCAGTGCCACCTCTTTGCCAGCACGACCTCCTCATCTCCCCCCCCCCCCTCTCTCTTGTGTATGCCCTCGCACCCCTTGTCGCCTCGTGCCGTCGATAGCTCAGTTGGTAGAGCGGAGGACTGTAGAGTCAGGTGGTTATCCTTAGGTCGCTGGTTCGAATCCGGCTCGACGGATTTCTTTTTGTTTTTTTTTCTTTTGATAATAAAATCATTTATTTCATCAAACCTCATGAATAAAAGCACCGCTAGAAACCTTATACCCCTCAATTAGCGAAAAATGAACAGAATTTGCAATGTGATAGCTGATAATTTCCAGGATTTTCTCAGAATTTGGGGTACGGTAATACCAACGGTCCTGTGGGAGTCCCCATTTGGTGATGTGATGGGGAAGGCCAAAAACATCGATTAGAGCAGGTTTATCCGGGAAATTTGAGTAGTTTATGTGGAAATTTTGAAGATTAGAGATGGGAAGGAGGAAGTTCTGGAATTTTTTTAAAATAATTTTTTTTTCTGATAGAAAAAACCAGTCGGTGGCGCCGCCTACGGCGGCTCACCTCCTTTTTGTTCGTCGCTGCGCTCCTCAATGGGGAGTTAATTTGCCACGCTCAAACTCATTTTTAATCCGCCAAAAATTTTGAAAATTTGAGTTTCCGCCAAAATATTTAAAATTTGAATTTCCGCCAAAAATTTTGATAATTTGAATTCCCGCCAAAATAATCAGATGTTATGACGTTTCTGGAATTTCGTAAAAGTTTCTGGAAAGAAGTCGAATGTTCTGGAAGGTTATCCATCCAGAGCTTGCCAGTTGAGTTTTCGGAGTACCGTAGCTACCGTAATCCTACAGTAATCTGCACCATTTTTTGTTGGTGTACTATTGGGGTCCCTTAGGTAGTACATGCAAAAAATGGAACAATTCTGAGCACTTCGAACCCGTTTCCTAGCTATCGCTGACTCATTTGGTTACTGTATCTACCGTAATCCTACAGTAACCCGTGCTCCAAACTTTATAGAATTGAAGCGCTCGGTGACCCATAACTACATGCCAAATAGGATAGGAAACGGTCGAGGGGTACAAAAGTTATTCAGTGATAAGCGCTGGACACACAGACACACACACAGAGCTATTCCTTTAGTATATAGAAGAGATTACCTCTTTGATCCTCCGCAGCTCTTCCGCACTGATTTTTTCGATGGAAATTTCGATTTTTTTCAAAAAACTCAATCCCAAAAAATCCGAGATCCCCCCCTTATCCGCAATTTCATAGCCACGCATTTGAAACTCCTCCAATTTTTTGAAAGTTTTCAATTTTTCGAAAATTTCGAAAATTTTAAATTCTTTCCGATGGTCCACAATTGGAATTGGATCGGCAATTGCTATAGTGGATTTGGGCGGGAAATCCAAACAATTCAAAATTGATATTGCATTTTTCGGATGCAAAATGTCCATGTAGAGGTGTTGTGGTTTCAGGGGGCGTGTCAGAATTTTTCCGAAAATTTTGAAAAATTCTTCGAAACTGCTCTGCACCTTTTAATCCGAATTATCAGTGGTTTGGGGGTGAAAATATCAGACTTGTCGCGAGGTTGGCCGGCCAGCCGGCCAGGCCCGGCCAGGCCTAATGGCTTTGCGGACTGGCCGGGCCGGGCCTGGCCGGGCCTGGCCGAAGTCAAAATTTTCCGGCCAGGCCCGGCCAGGTGGCCGGGATGGGGAAAATTTTTTCCTGATTTTCGAAAAAATTTTCAAAAAATTACTTACAAATCATATTAAATCTACTTTTCTATTCTTAATTGTCACAAAACTTGATAATTTTTACTGTTATGGATCAGATAAACGTTTTTTGATTTGTTTTCATCGAAAATTGAGCTCACACTGGCCATCCTGGCCGAAACTGGCCGATGCTGGCCGGCCAGCCGAAACTGGCCTGGCCTGGCCAGGCCCGCGACAAGTCTGGAAAATATTGACAATTATTTTCAAATCTTGCTCGAAATTAGCCAAATTTCCAGGGTATTCCACATGATTTTTTCCATAGTGGGCATCGATTTTTTCATTTTTTCCGTCAATTCGAATTTCCAGGAAGGCGATGGGTAAGGGAGAGTGGATATCGTCGAGGAAATTTCGAAGTGAATGACAAACTTTTCGAAGGTTGAGACTGAAAAAAATGGTTTTGGGTCTCACCACGAAAACTGAAAATTCTACCGTATCCAGATATTTGGCTTCGCGACATCTCGAAACCGTTGAAAATTGGGCTTGAAATTTTCAAAAAATTTGGAACTTTTTTTGGAAAAAAAAATTTTCGGAAACTTTTTTGGTCAACTTTTTTTCAAATAAAAAATTATTGAAATTTTATTTTGTTCTAATTTTCCAAGAAATCGAGTCAAAAATTCGAAAATTTCTAGCCGAAAAATAAAAAACGAAAATAAAAAATGTAAAAAACTCGAACTCACTTCTCCTTCAACTCCAATTTTTCCACAATCATTCTTTTGACGTCATCTGGCATTTCTAGTAGTGATGGGGACATTTTTTGTTGTTTTGAAGTGTGGAAAAAATCTAAAATAAAAGAAAAAAAAAGGAAAAATATTACGAAATAAGTACACAACACGTGGTCAGAAATGAGGACAACAAGAAATAAGTAGAGAGAAAAAAATCGAAGAGAATTGGAGAAAAAAGGGATATCCTTCGAGAGAAAACAGGTTTTATATTGGGAAGTTACTAGAATCGCAACTGCGCTCCATTGACAACTCTCATTTTCCTACAACACACATCAACATATTCCCCCCCCCCTTTGCCACCGCCTCCCCAAGTTTCCACCTCCCCCTCTCTTGTCTATGCCCTCTTCCCCTTTGTCGCCTCGTGCCGTCGATAGCTCAGTTGGTAGAGCGGAGGACTGTAGAGTCAGGTGGTTATCCTTAGGTCGCTGGTTCGAATCCGGCTCGACGGATTTCTTTTTGTTTTTTATTTCCGAAGCTGTAATTCATTAACTTCCTTCTTCCAATACATCAGAACACTTTTTGTCTCCCGGATTACTCAGTTTCTCATGCTCAGAGGAGTAAAAAAATAAGGATGTTAAGTGAGTTGATGGTGGCCTAGGTTTATTGAAATTGTGGACTAACTTCCTCCCAATTGGTGGCCTAGTTTTTCCAAATTGGTGGCCCAGTTTTTGGTGACCTAACTGTCACAATTCGTCACCTCACTTCCTTCAAATTGGTGGTCTAGCTCTCCTAAATTAATGCCCTGGTTTTTCAAAATGGTGGCTTAACTTCCACAAAATCAGTGGCCTAACTTTGAATGACCTAACTCCCTCCCCTAAAAATCCTCTTCCAGATACCTTCTTCAATTTGTATTCATCTCTGTTTTCTACATCTTCACCTGGGTCCTCTTCGAAATCCTTCCCCACATTGTCCCTGCCGGACAAGTCGAATGGTACTCGGTGGTGCCCGTCCTCGTGACCCTCAACTGCTCATCCAACTCGGTCATCTATCTGTCTGTAAATCGTGAAGTCCAGAAATCGCTTCCGTGGGCGAGCCGCAAAATTTTCAGCACCACGTCGAAGGTGTCGACGGTGGGCACCACCGGCAATCAGACGCCCGTGGATTATTAAGGATTTTTTTTCGATTCTTTGATCAATTTTTGGCAATTTTTCAACCAATAAAACACTGAGAAATAAAGAAAACATCCGAGTTCGGTGCTTCAAAAATTTTCGAAAGTGCGCCCTATTGAGAACAGTGTGAATTTCTCTCGGACAAGGAGCTTTGCAGAAAAATTGAGCGGAGGGAGAAGTTTATATATCAGAGTCACGACAAAAGTTGGATAGTGATCATCGATTTTAGAATTTTGAATAGATCAGAAATTAGTACATATCATATTTCGAAAATACACAAGAAAAGTGAGAGAATTACACGATAGTAATGATAAATAAATTAATATTAAGAGTATAAAATACAGGAGTTTTTACTTGTGCCAACGGAAGGTATGTCTCAAGGAACGATACGTCGGAATGAGCGGCGTTTCGTCATCCCAACCCATAGAGGCGAGTAGGGCGGCGGCGCGAGCAGGCTCCGTAAGAGGAACCTGCATTGAGTACACGTTAACGGTGGCGTCCGAATCGATGTCGAGCGGAGGAAGTTCTGACAAGATCTTATCGAAGTGCTTTGCGATATAACCGATAATCACAAACGACACTGTTTGAGTGCCTTTGGTCTGAAAAGATGAAAATTTGATTGTTGCAATCGCGCTCCATTAAACCTTACCAGACATCGTTTCAAGTACTTATTCAAAATGATCTTTGCAGTTTCTCGAAACTCCTGCACGATTACATTGTCTGCCTCATTCGTTATATTTGAAAGTCGAAACGGCTTTTGAACCCATTGTAGGTGACAGAGCCACATAGCGAAACTAGTGACGTCTCGTTCGCGGTGTCCTCTCAAATGATCGAGAAGAGTCCACCACCAAACACCGAAGTGTTGATTGATTTCCGAATCGAGCGGGACAAGGTCTTTTCTAGGCTGCGGTGATGACCGATGTCCTCCATACTGCCGGTCCATTTCTTCTGTCCAATCGTACGGTTCACGGCGGTACGTTGATGACTGAGGATCTAACTCCGGTCCTTCAATGCTGCAGATCCGGTTGATGATGCGCATGGCGGTCCAATAGGCACTTCCTTCGTCTCCAACTTTTCCGGGCTCTTTGAAGACTTCCTCATCCTCGTGGATACGCTCTCTGGCATCCCTGTTGCTGGAAAATAACGAAAAGTTTTGTGTTGAAACAGCAAAAATCGGAATTTATGGCGAGGATCGCCCTATGAGTTTAAAATCAATTGCTGAGCGCCTATACTTCTTCTTCAACTTGTCAAAAAACGGAAAATCGCAGAAAAAAGTAGGGCGCGGCGGCTCCGCGACATTTCGAAATCTTTGAAAGTTAGGCTTGAAATTATCAAATGTTTTTGATATTTCAATCGATTTTCTGGAAAAAAAAAATTCAAAGTGTTTTTTGAAAAAAATTGACCGAAAAATATCTTTTTCAAAAAAAAAATTATTTTTTTTTAAATTTTCTAGAAAATCGACTAGAATCGGGTCAAATAATTTGAAAATTTCGAGCCTAATTTTCAACGGTTTCGAAATGTCGCTGAGCCGAAAAAAGTAGGGTGCGGCAGTGTTAAAACTAAGAGACGCAGAGTGTTTTTTGTCTGCTTCTCTGCATTTTGCGTACAATCTCGCTGAGCGCCGCCGACGCGCTTCCAAACCATTGTTCCCCTTGGAGCATTTACATCCAGAAAACCCAAGAATTCAGAAAATAATACGAACTTTGCGGGTGCATGAGTGCCATGCATGAACCAAATCAACGAGTCCCAGTAGAGAATTGCATTGGTCTCTGAAAATTCGGAAATTTCTAGAAGTAAGCCACTCACACCCTCTTACCACGTGATTTCTTATTGTAGAATACCAGGTCGTAGTACATCTCGTAAACTCTACTATATGACACGTCACAATCGAAGAATCGTCCTTGAAATCGGCTTAATCGTGACAACGGTTCGAAATGCCGTGCGAGCTGTTCGAGAACTGCTTGAAACTCATGACAGACAAGCTGAAATGGGATGATGATGTTGTGCTCAGATTTCATTTATCGATTCTTACTATGTGCTTAATACGTCGCTCTTTGTATCGCCCGGACAAGAGTCGTTTGAGATTTCCGAGAACGGCAAATACAATGGACCTGTAGACATCTTCCGCCGCCAACTTGTCACTTTTCTCTCTGATATGAAAAAAGTGTCGTGGCGCTTCGGCTATCTTCGTCACGCTTCGGCTATCGTTCCCTCTCCACCGTTCGTCAAGAATGACGATTGTGTAACTTGTGACTGTGATGTTCACACCGATGAACAGTCCGTTTTCGCCGATTTGTTGTGAGGTCAAGTTTTCACTATCCACCGAAGGTGCCCGCGGTGGTGGTGGTGGTGGTGGTCGAGATCGCCAATTGCCCATTTTACGTGGCTGAAAATCACTGGTTTCGGGGGTCACAAACATTAGGGATATTAGAGGAGGTAACAAAAGAAATATGAATAGTCAGCAAGTGAAAGCTGCTGTTTCAACAGAATAAATAAATTGAGCAGAAAAAAAAATAAATAATCGAGTATTTTTTCTACTCGACACAAAATATCAACATATTAGTAAATCAGCAGTTATACACGAAATAAATACAACATAATCTTCAAATTTATTAACATTGTGGTGGTTGAAACTTCTGCATGATTGGCTTTTCCGATTCATGCCGATGAAAATTCACGAATTTCCTGTGGTCAACTGGCACCAGAGGTTGTTCCAGGACCATTGCAGACTCTTCATGAATTTTGTCTACACAAATCCAGTCGGTGCTGGTTTCCTGATTGAGCTCGTGTTGGCGGAATTTGAAGTACTCGAACTGCTCCTAAATCGCCAAAGATAACAAAAGTCATTTTCACTCGAGGATAGTCGTTGAGGTCTTCTGCGCTTTCCTGAAAAAAAAATTATAAATAATACGACAAAACACCTGAAAAACTAACACAGAACATATGATCAAACGAGCTTTGTCGTACTGTTCCCTGATGTTTTCCCCAAGTGAATCTGGCTTCTGCTCACCTTCATGAGCTAGATGTTTCGTCAATGGGACCAATTTGTGAATGAATGAAGAGAGCTTGTCTGGATTTTCGAGGGCTTTCCTAACCCGAAATGATTTCTGGTCCTGTGGAATAAAGTGCTGTCGTTTCTCTGGCGCCGGCCTAGTCTAGAACGTTTCGAACGAGGCACTGTCCTTTTCATCAGTGTCTCCGGTGCCGCCGTTGAGTTGCATGTGTTCCGGAACATTGCGCCTGAAGAAAAGAAACGAATAATTTCGGATGCGTCGCGGTCGCGCAGCGTGCAGTTTGGCTTCTCACACAGAAAGCAACAGTTCACACGGATCTTTCCCGCCCGTGAAAACAAAAAAATGAAGAAAGACAAAGAAATAAATCAAAAACGAACAATTTATCTTGCTGCGTTCCACGAATTGACCAAAGCGTCGGACCCGCTTCGTAGCAACGGTAGAATTCTCGTGATCGAACTACTCCAGTCCGTTTTTTTGGCGTAAACTTGTAATTGAACACGAGATCATAGTAGACTTTCGAGATTCGACCAATGGAGTGTGTTAACCGGGTTTCCTAACCGAAATGCTCCCTGATCCTGTGGAATAGAGCGCCGTCGTCTTCAGAGTATCTTCGGTGTTCTCCGGCCTAGTCTAGAACGTTTCGAACGAGGCACTGCCCTCCTCATCAGTTTCTCCGATGCCGCCGTCGAGTTGCATGTGCTAGCGCCTACAAGAAAAGAAATGATCACCTCGAATGTGTCGCGGTCGCGCAGCGTGCCGTGTGGCTTCTCATATAGAAAACAGTTCCCACGGATCTTTTGCGCCAGTGGAAACGAAATAAAAATTGAATTATGGAGAATGAAAAAGAAATAAATCAAATACGAACAATTTATCTTGCTGCTTTCCACGAATTGACCAAAGCGCCGGACGCGCTTCGTAGCAACGGTAGAATCCTTGTGATCGAAATGCTCCAGCTGATCTTTTGGCGCAGTCTTGTAATTGAACACGAGGTCATAGTCGGCACTCGATAAGCTTCGGCTCACAAAATCTCTGGTTTTCACTGAATCTTTTCAGCGGTGCCCTGGAATTCCGACTCGAGGATATCGCAGTTGCTTTGTGAACCGTGCAAACCAATTATCTGAAAATTATTCGTTGAGAGAAAAAGGGAAACGCAGAGAAAGATGCTCACCATTTTCCCAATCGGTCGCCTGGTGAAGCGGAGTTTTTTCGGCGAGTTTCTTCTCGTTCTCCCGCTGCTCAATCGGAATTTTTGCGGTTTTCAATTGTGAATATTTCACGAACTTCTCTTGTTTTCTCTTCCGAGAACCACGTAACTGAACTTGGTGGAATTAGTGTGTCCTCCTTCTTCGTTTTCTCTTTCTTTGATGACGTGGATGCTTCTGGCGCATTGTCATCTCTTGGTGGACTTCTACTTCTGTAATTTTTAACCATTTTGAACTGAAAACAAGAGACTTTTGTGTAAAACGCGCTAAAAATGAATGAGAGCGAGAGAGAAAGAAAGTTCTCGACGACAACAAAAAGTTTGGCGCCGCCCGTCTGGAAAAAATGCAGGCGCGCTCCAATGGGCAAAATTTTTCGCGGTAACGCAAAATTTGTGAAAATTTTTGTAATTTTTTTCAGTTAATTTTAACAGTTTTTTGCCATAAAAATTGTGACATTTTCAACAAAAAAAACTGAAAAAGGAAAAAGGAAAAATCTTTCCAAAAAATGAAAATAATTTCGTGATTTTAATTATTAACTTGCTATTTTTTCGTCGAGTGCGCTTCTTGCCCAAATCCCACCATAATTTCAATGCTCCGTCTCTTTTTCTCGAATTTTTTGAGGCTTTCAGGGGAAATTTCGAGGATTTTTTAAAAGATTTTCCTGGGTTTTAGCGAAAATCCCGCGAGCTTTCCGTGGTTTTCCAGAACATTCCCCGGGGGTCCCCCAGGGATTCCCATGGGTAAAGGACCTGTCAATAATATCTCGCTAATCCATCATCTACTTGTCACAGTTCCCATTGTTCCTGACCTGAAGGAATCTTTTGTTCCTTCACCCTTTGACAGATTACACTGTGACGTCAATGAAGTTGAAAGAAACACCGCCAATTATAACACAATGGGGAAGGTTCTAGAAAACCTAACCCCATCGCCCCGCTCCCAGCAGTCCCAAAGCTCCGCCCTCACTCCCCAGTATATAAGGGCCAATCTGACCCACATTTCGTCAGTCTGACGGTCTCCCACAGACCTACGACTGCCCCTCCTCCCCCCCCCCCACCCTTTTTAGGGCGGTTGTATTCTCTGTCTTGGCCATGGGTTGCTGCATTTCGACCTGGCGGTTGAGCAGAGATTTACATCTGTACCTCACCCCCCCCCCTTTAGGGCGGTTGTATTCTCTGTCTTGGCCATGGGTTGATGCATTTCGACCTGGCGGTTGAGCTGAGATTTATGACTGCTCGGCATCGGAAATGCCACATACCCTTTGAGGGAAGCCTACACAGGCTATTTTTTGTTTATTTACTGTTTTTTAACTTTTGTAATTTTGATTGTACTCAAATTGTCTTGGTAAACACCACCGACCAGGTACCAAAAGGTACTTTTCAAAAGCACTTGGTAGTTGTCTGAAAATGTAATGCTGAGTCGTGCTTAAGCAGACGTATCAAGTCGAAATGGGCTTTATCAGAGCGAACTTGTCAAATCAGGCCTAACATTCCAACTGCGGTCAAGCAGGCCAAGCAGGCTAAATCGGGCTTGAGCTGATCACGGGCGAAATTGAGCTCGCCGAATTAAGCTCAAGTAGACCTATCAGGAAAAATCGCATCTCAACAACCAAAGCAAGTCAAAATGCGAGTGAAAACTGCAAAAAAGAAGCACTAGAAAAGTAATTTAATTTTTTGGAGAACAAAAATATTCACCTGTTGTCATGACTCAAATTTTGATTTCTAATTTCTAACTCTCCTGTTTCTCTTCAGTTTTTTTTGCCCAAGTTTCTCTAAAAATGCTCCCCCCAAACTGCAAATTCGATGAGCCATTCTACATAACTATCATCCATTGGATCACCGGCTCAATATCGATTCCAATTTATGGAATCGCATTTTTAGTTCTGTTATTCAAGTGTCCAAAACATTTCAATGAGTATAGAAACTACCTACTGGCTCATATCTTTTCGTGAGTTCATTTTTAGCAAGAGCGCTCCATTGCTAATTTCCAGAGGATTCCTTTTGGACTACCACATCAGAATAATCTGGAAACTGAACGTATTCTTTCCATGGGCCACTTTGTGCTCCAACAGTTTCGCCGCAGAGTTTTCCATCCATTCCTTCCAAGTCTTCGTTGTAATCCTTCTTTCCGTTGGTTGGACAGCCGTATATCTATTCATTTATCGAATGAAAGCGGCCACAAAACACGATGTGCGACATCCGACAGTACAAACTACCGTAATCTATTTGTATTACGCTTTTTATGCGGCCAGTGGGGTTGTCATAGTTTTTTTATTGTTGATCTATGAAGAGCTCAGGGATCAGAAGGAGTACAAAGGCGTTTTGGAGCAGGTTGGTACTCACATGGGTTAGGAATTTTCGATAAATTGGCGGATGGAAAGTGGATGCTCCTGTGAGTGTATTCTGGAAATTTCAGACCTCACTGGAGCCTGAGAGTCTGGAAATGTTCGTCTGAAACCGCCACATAGACAATACAGGGCCGGATATTCAGATGAAGATTTCCAGACTCTCAGGCTCCAGTAAGTGCTGGAAATTTTTGAATCCACTCACAGAAGCATCTACTTTCAGACCACTAATTCATGGACAATTCCTAACCCATGTGAAAAACCATTCCCTTGTCAAGAAAAAACACAAAAATCCAAAATTACCTCAGAAACTCGGCCCACTTCCCCCATTTATGTGGTGCGAGAACTGCTTCTCAATGCGATTCGACACATGGAGATTCTTGACTTTTTATGTATTCGCTTACCTCTCCTTAATGTTGGCGTTGGCCTCTGGTCTACTAGCAGCTTTTGAGGCTTTTCGATCGCTGAACTCGAAAAGTTTGAGGCTCTCAGCAAAAACTGCGTCGATTCAGAAGAACTTTTTGTATAGTTTGGTTATGATGGTGAGTTTTTTTTCAGCTGCTACGTGGCTAAAATGACTATAAACCAGAGCTGAGCGGGATTCCGATTTCCGGGTGTTTTTTCACTTTGTCAAGACGCAAGTCGGAATTTCCCGTTAATTGAAAAAACTCAAGCACCAGCTACAGTATAGCTTTTTTCCGACGAATTTTAGTAAGAAATTCATTTTTTCGCAAAAATCTTCACTTTTGAATCAAAAATTTTTACTTCCGCACAGCTCTGCTACAAACTCCCTAGGTTCCCTAGGTTGTGGCCTTTGTAGTTTGCAGTCTTTGTAGTTACTAACCCTATTTAGGTCATCATTCACCTAGTTTTTTTCTTCTTCCCCTTATGTCTTCACTTCACCACCCATTTCATTGTAGTCAACAACCAAAGTGAGTTTGCAGCTTTTCTGAACGTGTTCAGGTACCCATTACAGACATCGCCCCATTTGCGGTCATGATGCTTCAGGACCATGGCACAATAACCACTTTTACCATGATCATCACCAATAATTTATTGAGAAGGGCGACAAGGAATTTATTCAATTGTAGGAGGACGGAGCAGCAGGCAATTTTTGAATCTAGAAATGCTATAATAAACGGAATGGCGGTATTGAATTGAGGCTTTGAGGCAAATAAAAATTTACAAAAACGCGTTTTGCCCAACAGACAGACATCTAGACATACATTCAGACATCCTGACATCTGACTTGGATAGTGCTTGAAGTGTTGGGTCGGTTTTCCGGAGATTATATTTTTATTCGAACCCTGGCCCCAAGTGATGAAAAACCTCAAAAGGATTTTTTTACTCGGTCCTCCATTTTCGAGATATACCGATTTTTATATTTTCATACCATGAAAATCTCAAAAAACTTCAAAAACTCGTAACTGGCTTTAAACTAATCGTAATGAGTGAGTAAAAAAACGAAAATGATGCAAATTTTGCATACTTTAACGTGGTTTTAATTTCATTTTTTGAAAACCTTAATTCCGTAGCATATTTCCAATATTAGGTATGACCACTTTCTAGACACATAGGAAAGAAGAATTTGGCGTCGGGCATTAAAGGCTCAGAATATTAGTTGACACTAGTATAACATATGCACGAAATATCAGAACCGCCGCCCGACAAAATTTGAGGAAAAATTTTTTTTCAAAATTTTTCGAAAAAAAATTTTTTTTTTTTTTTGGAAATTTTTTTCAATTTTGGTTTTTTCTGTTTTTCACTATCATCATTTAACGTTTTTAGTGTGAAAGAATAATGTCATCATGGAATTAAACTCAAAAAATCCGGAATTAGTGGTGGTCCCTTTTAGGATCCTACATAAAGAAGAATTTGGCATCGGACATTAAAGGCTCAGAATATTTGTTGACACTAGTATAACATATGCACAAAATATCAGAGTCGCCGTATCAGAGTTTTGAAAAAAAATTTTGAAAAAAAATTTTTCCTCAAATTTTGTCGGGCGGCGACTCTGATATTTTGTGCATATGTTATACTAATGTCAACAAATATTCTGAGCCTTTAATGTCCGATGCCAAATTCTTCCTTATGTAGGATCCTAAAAGGGACCACCACTAATTCCGGATTTTTTGAGTTTAATTCCATGATGACATTATTCTTTCACACTAAAAACGTTAAATGATGATAGTGAAAAACAGAAAAAACCAAAATTGAAAAAAATTTCCAAAAAAAAAAAAAAATTTTTTTTCGAAAAATTTTGAAAAAAAATTTTTCCTCAAATTTTGTCGGGCGGCGGTTCTGATATTTCGTGCATATGTTATACTAGTGTCAACTAATATTCTGAGCCTTTAATGCCCGACGCCAAATTCTTCTTTCCTATGTGTCTAGAAAGTGGTCATACCTAATATTGGAAATATGCTACGGAATTAAGGTTTTCAAAAAATGAAATTAAAACCACGTTAAAGTATGCAAAATTTGCATCATTTTCGTTTTTTTACTCACTCATTACGATTAGTTTAAAGCCAGTTACGAGTTTTTGAAGTTTTTTGAGATTTTCATGGTATGAAAATATAAAAATCGGTATATCTCGAAAATGGAGGACCGAGTAAAAAAATCCTTTTGAGGTTTTTCATCACTTGGGGCCAGGGTTCGAATAAAAATATAATCTCCGGAAAACCGACCCAACACTTCAAACACTATCCAAGTGATCAGACAGAATTTGATCAAAAGTTCATTAAAGTTGATTGATCAAATATATAATCATGTGGGAGCCAACCTAATCAAGTTTCACCTGCCACGCCACTTTTTTTTCACTTTTTCCCCTCCTCTCAATTTTCTCACTTCCCCCCAACTCAATTACTCCCCCAATAATAATGCTCAATGAAACTTGTCAAATTGAGGAGCCTATCCTTGTTGATTTCATTCACTGGATCCTGTTCTCAATTTCCATTTTTATCTATTCCATCGCATTTTTTGTGTTGATCACTAGGTGTCCTAGCAGTTTTCGGGAGTATCGGAATTATTTGGTCGTGCATATTTTTTCGTGAGTTCATTTGACAAGGGAGGTCATTTCAAAAACAGCGTGCTTGATAGTGTTGACCAGGGACGAGCGGCAACGGAAAATTTCGGCAACCCGGCAATCCGGCAATTGCCGAAATCGAAAATCGGCAATTTTCGGCAACGTTCGGCAATACAAAACCTGTGTGAATTTTTCAACTTTTGAATCAAAAGTACAGTAAAAATCAAAATTTCCAAAATTCATGTGTCTTCGATGTTTCTCGTCCTTAAAACCAATCAGATTTGAACCTCATTAGCCACAAATAATCAAATTTCTTCAATTTTCATGTAAATCTTGTCAAATATTGGTTGGACATTGCACCAAAATGAGAAAAAAATTTGAAAAACCTTGCCGAAAGTGTTGCCGAACAAAAAATCGGCAACGCGGCAACGGCAACGCCTCGAAAAAAGTCGGCAATTTCGGCAATTCGGCAACGCGGCAACGGCATTGCCGCTCGTCCCTGGTGTTGACCCACAAATTTTCAGAAAATTCTCAACCGGTCTGTAAAAGGACCTCCCTTGTGAGAAAAACTGTTTGAAAAACACAGCCAATCACTTTGCGCTTCATGGATAACGCCGTCCGCCACACACCGGCCGGGCTTTTCAGGAAATTCCATGGCCCGGCACGGCCCGCGTGGCTCGCCGGTTACCGCGAAATTCGAATTTTTCTTTTCCGAATCAAAAAAAAAGAAAAAAAGTTTTGGATGTTGGAATCAAGAATCTGCCAAGTGTGCCATGCGGGCCCCGCCCAGATTTCCCAAGTATGGTCGTCACACGTTGAAAAAGCTAGGCCACGGACAGCGTTATCAATGGAGCGCGATATCTCACTTCCCTAACACAAAAAACCCCCTCTTCCAGTGGACTCCTCCTGGACTATCATCTCCGTTTGGTATGGAATGTTAGTGTACTCTTCCCCTATGTATCAATATGCTCCAAAGGGGTTTTCGCCGAATTTTCCGTTATTTCCGCTCAAATCTTTATTCTCTTAACTGGAACCATTGGCTGTACAGCCATTTCCTTATTCATCTACCGAATGAAAGCGGTGAATCAGCATGTGGAGAATCATTACAGAATAAGAAAATGCGTGCAGATTATGAAATTTCTTTTCTATTTATTTTTCCTGGTTACCATGATTTTTTCGATTGTGATCTATCCTGAATGGAGGTGGCAAACAGATCATAAAAAGACCATTGAGCAGGTATCACTTTGTGTAGTTTGTAGTCCCCTCAAAGCCTAAAAATTCCAGAAATTCGGCTCCCTCCCCAGCTTCGTCTGGTGTGACAACTGCTTCTTCCTCCGCTTCGACACATGGCCCTCACGGTTATTTTTCATTTTTGGGTATTGTGCAATCACCTCAGCATTCCTCACCGGTCTTCTGGCTGCAGTAGAGACTTTGAGAGTGTTGTACTCAAAAGATTTGAAGTTATCGGCCAAGACAGCGTGTGTGCAGCGAAATTTGACCTATAACTTGGTTGTTGTGGTAGGTGGTTCGGAAAAAAAGAGATCAAAAAATTTGAGTTCAGTCATTGGTTCATATCACTCTAGTTTTCGTGCCATTCGCTGCGTTTTTGGCTGGGAATTTCATCATAATCGATTATCAGTGTGAGTTACCAACTTGTCATGAAGTCCTTGTACCCAAATTTGTTACAGGCGTCCCAACATCAATGCTGATTTTACTACAGGACCACGGCTCGTTCTCCACGTTCACCATGATCTTGACCAATAATCTGTTGAGAAGATCCGCCAGGGAACTATTCAGGATTCCGAGTTTTTGTCCGACCCGAGGGAGGATTTCACAGGGAACCGGGTCGAGTGGAGTAGTGAATGTCATGGGAGTGCTGTGATTTGGGAAATCGGGATAGACAATGATTCATTAGGACATTGATCACACATCATGTGAATACTAATCAATTTTCACCTGCCACGTCGCTTTTTGCTCCCAAAACTTTTTTTTCCATCAAAAAATTGTCTCACACTCAAAAACATGCTCAATGAAACTTGCCGAATTGAAGACCCTCTAGTACTTTCTATCATTCATAATGTATTGTTTATTCTCTCTACTTTCATTTATGCCATCGCATTTTTCTTGTTAATCCGCAGATGTCCGAGCAGTTTCCGAGAGTTTCGCAATTATTTGGTGGCTCATGTTTTTTCGTAAGTCTCCTTGAAAAATAACAACAAACTAGGGACTAGTTTGCAACTTACTAGGGAATCGTCAGAAACGTCCATGGAGTTACAGTTAGTGACATTTCCCGGACCCTAAAAATTTTCCCCCGACGCGGCCCGGTCCGACCCACAGCCGGATCGGGCCCAAGTTTAGACATGTAAGACTAAATTAGTGTTTCCAGTGGACTCCTCCTGGACTATCATATTCGTATTATATGGAATGTGAGTGCGATAACCCCCTTTGTAGCACTTTGCTCCAAAGGATTCTTCGCAGAGTTCACGGTGATTTCCAGTCAAATTTTCATATTTTTGCTTGGATTCTTGGGATTCACCGCCATCTCGTTGTTCATTTTCCGGATGAAAGCGGTGAATCAGCACGTCGATCGTACTTCCAAAATCCGGAAATGGGTCCCAGTTTTCAAATTTATTTTCTATTCACTTTTTCTGTTGACTCTGGCTTTTTCGATTTTTATCTATCCGGAATGGCGTTGGCAAACGGAGTATAAAAGAAAAATTGAGCAGGTATTTTTTTGTAGTTTTAGTCTTTCGAAAAAAAATCCAAAGATTCCAGAAATTCGGCTCTCTTCCCCCGTTTGTCTGGTGTGATAATTGCTATTTCATTCGTTTCGACACATGGACCTCTATACTTTTCTTTATTCTCGCATACTTCGCAATCTTCTCGGCATTCATAACCGGTGCTCTTGCCGCAATTGAGACTTTGAGAGTGCTGAACTCGAAAAATCTAAAATTATCAGCCAAAACCGCCATGGCGCAGCGGAAATTGACCTATAATTTGGTTGCTGTGGTTAGTTAGGAGCAAATAGACATAGGAAAATGCAGATAATTCCAGACATCCGTCCACATTGCACTCTTATTTATCCCATCCGGAGCATTTCTGGTTGCAAGTTTTGCTGCTCCAGATTACCAATGTAAGATTTCTAACTAGGGACCGGTTGGACATGACAATGGGCTTTCAGTAAATAAATGGTACCAAAGAATAGCTAAGAGCATATCATGCACGGTTATTTTTATTCTTTTATTATTCCTAAGTGTTCATTGTCATGTCTGACCGGTCCATGGTAAGATTACAATAATAACATTAAAAAAAAACTTTCAGTCATGTCAGACGCCATGTTGGTATTAATCGAGGATCATGGCTCGCTCACCACACTCACCATGCTTTTGACTAATAATTTATTGAGAAGATCCGCCATTGAACTGTTTCGGATTCCGATGTTTTGCCCACAAAAAACAAAAATCACACAAGGGACCGGGACGAGTGTGGTGGTGAATGTTGTGAAAATGTCATGATGATTTGAAAAAAAATAAATTTTTTTTGAAAATTTTTTTTATTTCTTGGAAAAAAAACTGATTGATGTAGATCATAAAATGAAAAAGTACTCCAGTACTACGGGGTGATCAAGTGCTATTTTCGCCGTTTTCAATGTCTCAAGTGTTGTGATCGGATAAAAACATAGCAATCGAGCCATGGAAAATGGCGAAAATGATTTCTTGCACACGAGTAAAAACAGCGCTTAATCACCCCATAGCAGTTGAAAAATAGCACAAGATTCATAAGTATCTCCCCATAAAATACGATATTTTTTATTCTGTCATCGAAAAAATTGTTCGCATGAAATAAAGATTTCAGCTGTATATGTATGTGTTAAATTTCCCAAATCACCTGCATCAGTCAATTTTTCCCCTCACTTTCCTTTTACATTTCCCCACCAAAAATGCTCAATTCCTCGTGCCTTTTTGAGGATCCTCTATACGTAATTTCCCTTCATTGGTTGACTTCATTCATTTCAATTCCAGTCTATGGAATCGCCTTCATAGTTTTGTTTTTCAAGTGTCCAAAGTACTTTAATGAGTATCGGAATCATGTCATCGTGCATATTGTTTCGTGAGTTTTTGAATTCTCATAGGTTCCAAATTTTGGTATTCTGGTAACCTGTATGAAAGACAGTGATGGCCTAAGATTCGTCAACTTGACCTTGCGATATCACCGAAATGAGCTCAAGACATATTAAAAACGAACGTAAGATCAATGAAATGAAGGGAGCTGTTTATATACAGATTACCATAATCCACACCATGTCCCAATTTTTCCAAAAACTTTTTTTTGCCAAAAAAAGCCGCCAATTTTCAGCGGCCCCCTCCAGGACTTCCATCTCCGTGTCATCTGGAAACTGAGCATTCATCTTCCATGGGCCGCCTTGTGCTCCAACGGTTTCTTAGCCGAATACGCGGTTCACTCGTTTCAAATATTCATTATCCTTCTTATTTTCACTGGAATCTCCATTATTTCAATGTTCATCTATCGAATGGAAGTGGCCACCAAAAACATGGAAAACGTGTATTTTCAAAAAATTATTATCGTTTTACGATATATTTTCTATGCGGGAGTAGGCGTCGTTCTGGTTTTCCTGGTGTTGGTTTATCCGGATTTGAAGAGACAAAAAGAGTACAAGGTTGAAATGGAGCAGGTTGGAATTCTAGAAATTTCTAGCCCTAAAATTAAAAATGTTTACAGAGCCGCGGGGAATTCCCTTCCTATATGTGGTGTGACAACTGTTTCTTTATGCAACTCGACTCCCGAATCTTTCTATATTTCTACAGTCTGAGCTACTGTTGTATAATGTGTGCGTTCACTCTGGCAGTGTTAGCCGCAACTGAGACTTTGAGAGCCCTGAACTCGGGAAATGAGAGGTTGTCAGCCAGGACTCGAGCGATTCAGATGAATTTCATGTTCAGTTTGATTGTGGCGGTGAGTATATAGACTAGAGGTTTTTGTAGTTAGTAGTTTATGCAGGTTATCATAATGGTGACGGCCTTTAAACGGCACAGTCAATGTTCAGAGCAGCGTATCTCGGTTATCTTGAGAGTTATCAAAAAATTGTCAACTAACAGAATGTTGAAAGATTATCAACAAAAATTTCTTTAGTTGACTTATTTTTGATAACTTCACAGGCAACCAAGATATACTGCCTTAAAGGGGGTGGGAACTCTCATGCGTAGGGGAATTTTAAGGGGAAAAAAAGGGCGCAGTCTCTTATAGGCAATTCTTGTCGGCGCGCTTTCTCGGTCGCATAGCGCAGTCGGTAGCGATTTTGGTGATCTGTCAGACTGACCCCAGGTTCAGCCCCACCAGAGGTAATTTTATTTGTAATTTCAAAGAAAATGTTTTTTTGAGTTCCCTCCTCCTTTAAACATGTAGTACTGAATGGGCACTGACCTAAAATCAAGGAAAAAAAAACCACTGATATGCCTCTATCACACGCCTAGCAAAAATTGAGTTTTCGGTTTTTGTAGTTTATAGCGTTGGCATTTCATTTTGTTGCCAGTATGACAGCCCTTAATAATGAGTGTGAGTAAGATTATCGAAAAGAGAAAAGACATTAAGAAACCAGAAAGTTCACAAAAAAGGATTTGGCAACTACGAGGTTTTGCAATCGCAATAAAGTGGCTATGAATATGCGAATGACTATGTTTTACGGCATTTCTTTTAGTTATGAAACGTCATAGTTGCAAAACGGCTAGTTTTAAAAGGTTTCATCCATTTTCAAGAAAACCATTTGTTTTGCAGACCTCGCCCCATTCCTCGTGCTCCTAATTCAAGATCATGGCTCAGTGTCCACCTTCACCATGATAATCACCAATAAACTGTTAAGAAGAGCTACCAAAAGACTATTCCTGTTGCCGGAGAACTTGTTGAGACGTTCCGAGCCGAGAATGTTTGAGAGGAAGAAGAAGCAGAATAGTGGAGTGCATGTGCTGACAGCAAACTGATTAATTGAGTTAGCATTTTTTGAAACTACAAGACTGCCGCGCCTCCGGCGCTTCAGTCTTGTTTTGTTCGCCGCTTCGCGGCTCACTTTTTACAAATGATGTTCGCGGCTTCGCCGCTCACTATTCAGGGAAAGGTAACGGTACTTTTCTAAATCCGTGAACTTTTTGATGCCGAGAATGACAAACAAATAAATATATTTACACACAACCCTCACTTCATTTTTTATATATAAGAATGATTTTTTTTTCTGAATTTTCTGACAGCGAATTAATTTTTTGGTATTCAAAACGATTTTAATAAAATTATTGAGTCAATTTTTTCCAGCTGTTCCGCAAAAAAAAAACTTTTCCTCATGTACACATACACACCACCCCCTCTCTCTCTGATAAATTTTCCTAACAGAATTTATTTTATTTGGAAGACAAAATTGATTTTATTCATAATCTAGTTCTGGCAATTTATCACCAACCTACCCGCAAACAAAAAACAAAACAAAACTTTATTTTTGCAAAACTAACAAGAAAAAAAATGGCGGAGATTGACTCACCATTTTCCCTATGGATCATTCACTATTTCACTTTTATCTTCTCATTTCCAGTCTATACAATCGCATTTTTGTTTTTGTTCTTGAAATGTCCGAGTTATTTTGAAAAATATCGGAATTATTTGGTGGTGCACATTGTTTCGTGAGTTTTTTTTTCCATTTTTTTTGGTGGAAGGGAATCCGTAATATTCGTGTTACCAGCGTATCTAATTACCACAGCTCGTTACATCTAATTTTTTAAGGGATTATCTTAGTTTGTAGTTTGTAGTATTTATAGTTGTCAACTTCACAAACTTGAGATCTCTCATAGGACCTTGTATCACATATCGTTCAGATATGTAGGATCCTCTCACGTCCTGGCTAAATCTACGCGACGCGCAAAACGTGCTCACATTTAGCAATGGACTTCAACAATTCTCTATGATTTTTCGAATTTTATTAAAATAAAAGATGTATTTGAACACGCTGAGTCCGAAAAAAATTGGTTTCAATAAGGGTTTATTACTTAGTTTTGAGATGAAAATTGTTGAAAACATCAATTTTCCGTTGTTTTTTGTACTTTTTTGTTACAAATAGCGCATTATCCCAAAAACTAAGTAATGAACCCTTATTGAAACCAAATAATTCGGATTCAGCATGTTCAAATACATCTTTCCACGTAATAAAATCGAAAAAATCATAGAAAATTCGGTTGTTTCATAGTTGTTCCGCACCCGCTTAGATTTCGCCGGGCCGTGCTCTTATAAGCTTTTCTGTTTTCGTAGTATGTAGTGTTTTTAGTTTCGAGCCGAATAGTTATCAGTTTTCTTGTAGTGAAGAAACTTTTTCAAAGTATAGTTTGTAGTTTTTGTGGTTCTTACCTTTTATCCTAGGCTGTCTAACAGTGCCCTTTACGCCTATTTTTTTCTACATTTGGGATTTTTATAGATTGTAGTTTGTAGAATTTTTTTGTAGTGCTCATACTTTATCAAGCTGTAGTTTGTAGTTTTTGGGTTGAACCACATACAGTTTCAGAGGTCATTAACGTTTCAAAAAAAAAAACTGGAAAAACCTCCAAGCTATCCTAAACCCCAATTTCCAGCGGAATTCTTCTGGAAATCCACATTGGAATATTCTGGAAACTCGTCTATCCCCTCCCATTCCCTGCTCTTTGCTCAACTGGTCCAACTGCCAGTCACCCCCCTTTGAACTTCCTGATATTCGTTTATCTACTGGTCTATACAGCTATATCTGCACTTTCAGTTCTCATTTACCGTATGAAAGCAGCCACTCCATATGTGGAAAATCATAAGAAACTCGCCAAAATCCCGATTATTTTGAGATATATTTTCTATGCCGGGATAACTACTGCAGTGGGATTCTCGATACTCATTTACCCATATTTGAGGGATCAAAAAGAGTACAAATTGGGTTTAGAACAGAAGCTCCAAAAATTCCCAGCATTTGTTATGAGTGAGAGCTGCATCTTCATGCAATTTGACACGATAGTTTTCATATTGTTCTACGGATTTGGCTATTTTTCTGTGTTCATTGCATTTCTCTCACTAGGGAACTATCTGACCTCAAGTTGTGCTTTAGTTACATATGGCATATGGTTTGATAGATTGAAACATGCTGATTCAGAATATGTAATCTGTTTTTGCAGAACACTTTTCTGAATCGAGTTGTTTCCGTCTGAAATTTTAGTACTGAAATGCGTTGTTTTTCCATTGGCCCCCTATTTTTATTGCGTTTTTCTCGCGTCGTTTATGTTCGAAAACTAGGTGGACATCTAGGGCTACAGAGTAAAAGGGTTTCAGTGTTCGTTTGGCCGAGTGGTGAAAGGCCTCGTCTAATAGGAGGAGGCGGTGTGGTTCGTTCCCATGTGCCCCAATTTTTTTGTTTTTTTTTTTCAATCCAAAACTTGTAACAGGAGTCCAAAAGTTTTGGAAATATTTTTGACAAAATAAAACAACTGTTCGCCGTTACCAAAACCGAAAAAAAAATTTTCAAAAAAAAATTTTTTTTGAAATTTTTTTCCTTTGAATTCAGCAAGGAAAAATCTGAAAATTTTTGAAAAAAAATTTTGGTCTGAAACTTTCCCATTCTAGTCAAAATCGATTGATAAACATGTTTTACATGGAAAGAACCCTTAAAAATGCCCGGGTGGATGATTTCAAGCAACCCTTTTTCAAGCAATTTAGTACTGGATACAGCTTCTTTCAGTCACATCTCGATTCAGAAAAGTGTTCTGCAAAAACAGATTACATATTCTGAATCAGCATGTTTCAATCTATCAAACCATATGCCATATGTAACTAAAGCCCAACTTGAGGTCAGATAGTTCCCTAGTCAGCCACTTTGACAGTGGTGTTCACTCTGAAATCGTTGAATTCGAAGACAATGCGACTATCAAAGAAGACCGTTCAGATACAGAAGGATGTGATGTATAGTTTGGTGGCGGCGGTGAGTATAAAGACTACAAACTACAAATGATGGGGATGCTAGAGACGATCAAGACTGTTCAAGCTGATTTCTAAGCCTCCAGGACTACAAAATTCAGAAACTACAACCGCTACAAACGGTAAAAAATACCGGAAGTCCTGTAACTTAAAAGCACCAGTAACCTATATTCAGAGCAGTTCATCTCGGTTGTCTTTGCTGCTAAAAAAATGTGGTCAACTAAAGAAATATTAAACAAATCATTTTGAACATTTTACTAGTTGAACATTTTTTGATAGCTCTCAATACAACCGAGATATGTGGCTCCGAACATACAGGCATGCGTCATTTTTTCAGCTCATTGTCCATGTCATCTTGCTTATCGGTCCCCTTGGCACGTTTTTCCTATCTAATATATTTATTATTAATGCACCCGGTACCTAATCTTCTTTTTACCCGATCATACTCTTAATTATTTTAGTCTACGCCTCTATCCTTGTCCTGATGATCCAAGAGCATGGCGCGTGCTCCACACTAACCTTGATTCTTACTAATAAGCTATTGAGGAAGGGCTTCAAAGAGTTATTTTGGAGGATGGGCCTCGGATTTGAGTCCAATCAACGGACAGCACGGTTCCGGATTCAGACGACGAATGTTAATAGTGACTGTTGATTTATTTTTTTGCTTGTGATCAGAATAAAATGATTCTTTGATTTTGTTGCATTTCACCTCAAAGCTACAAAGTTTCAGCTGCCTTCTTTCCATTATTTGGCAGGAAAGACATTGGCTCGATTATCAAGCTCTCTAGAATCTAACTTTGTGTTGTTCGCAGTCCACATAAGCCTCGTAAGATGTTTATGAAGGACGATGTTGTCTAATTCGAAACGACGGACATCGTCTACAACGGGACTGATAGTGCGTATCCTTCTAATAAACTACAATTTACAAACCACATTCATCGCAATGACTACAAACTACAAGTAACTTTCTAATTGTTGTAGTTCTTGGTCCATGTCTTTCTCATACTCATTCAGTTCTCGGTTCATTCCCCTCACTATTTTCCAGAAAACATTCACTAAAATTTGACTATCTCTTTTAGAAAAACACCATTTTAATTGAATAAATCATTTCCTGGTTTTGCGCCTATTAGGTTTTTGTTAAACACCTGAAAACTACACAGTGTCACTTACTTTTTCAGCTGTCTCTCTATCTCCCCCTTGGTCGTCAATCAATAAATTTTCTGAATGACGAATTGTCACCCGGAAGAGCCATCTGGCATCACTATCACCCATTATATCACCTCAATTTTCTCGATTCCCGTCTATGGATGCGCATTTTTGGTGCTGTTTTTCAAGTGTCCAACCCTGTTCAATACAAGATATCGGAACTATTTGGTGACACATATTGTATCGTAAGTTGATATTCCGTTTTTAATTTTTCACAAACGGCAGAGAACTCCAAAAAAAAAAACTAAAAAATTCTAGAGATGATATAAAATTTCTTTATCGGTCTAGAACTTTACAACCGGTCGAGAACCCAGATTTTCAGCGGTGTTCTTCTGGAAATCCACATGTCAGTATTCTGGAGAGTCACCTTCCCTCTTCCTGTGCCAATTCTTTGCTCCCATGGCCTATCCTCCAAATATTCAGCAGCAAACTTCCAAGTCTTCATTTATCTTTTAATGTTCACAGCAGTCTCCGCCCTTTCAATCCTGATTTATCGCATGAAGGCGACAATCCTGTACGCGGAGCATGTCAATCCAAAACTTCAAAAAGTCTCCATCTATATTCGGTTTTTGTTCTATGTTCTGTTGTTCTTAACCGTTATTTTATCGATCTTGATCAATCCAGAGTTAAATAATCAAATGGAATATAAATCGAAAATGGAAAAGAAACTGGGCTCCCCGTTCCCAGACCACTTCTGGTGCCACAATTGCATTTTTATGGTTTTCGATTCGATTTTATTCATTATATTTTTCATAATTGCGTACTGCACAATTGTCACTGCACTCTCATCGGCTACTTTCTCTGCGTTTGTCACCTACCGTATCCTTCATTCGTCCTCTTTGAAGCTCTCAAAAAAGACGGCGGCAATTCAGAGGAATGTGTTGTATAGTTTAATTGCGGCGGTGAGTATATTGCACAAACTGTATAAACTAGAACTCCGACTGTTTTCAGTCATCAAGCTCGTGCGAGATTAGCTTTTATTGAACACTTTTTAGTTCTCATTGTGCTTGTAGCTTTTCAATTTGCCGTAACAGTCAAGCAACTACTGAATTTTGCAGTTCGTGGTCCACGTCGTGCTCTTATTTGTTCCACTGGTTGTATATTTCTCTTCTAATTTCATTACCATCGATTTTCCGGGTAAGGTTTCTAAAATGATAGTAAACGCAGTTTTAGAAGTTTCAAAATCTCGTCAGGGATGTCTAAAATTTACAAGATACCGTAAACTTAGCCGCTTTCGGTATCGCTTGAGTTTACGGTATAGCTCTATTGTTAATTTAATCGTTCCAAAAGAAAAAAAACAACGAAATTTGCTCATTATTCTTCCCATTGATTTGGGGCCACTCAATTACAGAGTTTATGGTATCCTGAAGAGTAAAACAGTTTCTGAAGTACCACAAGTTCAACCGGTTACTTTTTCAGCCATAGCCTACATCTGCATCCTGATGGTGCAAGAACATGGCGCGTGCTCCGCCTTCACTCTTTTAGTGACCAATAATTTATTACGGAAATCCGCCAAAGATCTGATATGTTTTCCTGCAAGATGGCTTCCCAAGGAGCGTGGCACTCAGGGAGCTCCCAGTGACAATTGAAGAAGATGTACGAGTTCTTCACAATCTGTAAATGTAAAATAACTAGCCGTTTTCTCAAGGTCCTAGCCGTCTGCTTGCCACAATGTCCTGAGTTCTATAACTAGTGAACATTTTTTAGTTGCTCACATTTGAAAAAAAGACCACCTAAATAAACTGTTTGAGCGGCATGGGCTCTATTTCACAGTATTTCTTAAGTTTTCATTTTTCATGTTAATAAATCTTTTACTGTTCGAAATTATGTTTTCCGTTTCCCTCTCCTTTCCGATCGACCTTTTCATATGCAAACATACACCTTTTCATCTTCCTTTTTCTCTTTTTCTCTCCATCCTCTCACTCTCTCCTTGACAGTATTCTTTGGTCTGTCAGGCGGGAGACCGCCGACAACCACATACACGTGGAAGAAGGAGGAGGAGGAGGAGGGTGGGTGCAAAAAGTTTCGTTCTTTTTTTGGTTTCAATGCATTTCTATGTTCGGAAAGAAGCCATTTGTTATGTGATCGTTGTTTTGTTGATGTGTCTCTTCTCTTTAGGTTTTGTTTTGTAAATAGTTGTTTTTCAAACTATTTAGCTATATTTTTCTTATATACTTATTATTATTATTACTCCAAAATCATTTTCTCTCGAATCTTTTTTGAATATAATTAAGTTATATATAACTTTTGAAAAATCATCTTAATTTTTTATAAAAAAAATTTTTCCCAAAATTTTTTTTCTTAAATATACAGTACCGTGCAATAATATACGAACACCCCCCGTTTTCAGTTGATTTTAGCTGACTTTGAAAATAAACTTTACAAAACAAATTCATTGGCTCTCAGAAAATTAGTCCGGTGACCTCAGCCCCAAGCTCCGCCCTTCTCAAAAATTGTTTCAATTTTTTCCTCCAGGGATGACCCTTCCATAACTCTCTTATCTCTTTTTCTCAAGGCCATGCACCCTCCCAATCGATAAACAAGCTGTTTTTGTCCCAACTCACCCTCCGTCTTTCCCCAACTACGGAAATCGACTA
>GL379826.1:256142-303951 GCA_000143925.2 Caenorhabditis brenneri | reverse complement strand
AGACAAACAGTCAGACAGTCAGATAGACAGACAGACAGACAGACAGACAGACAGACAGACAGACAGACAGACAGACAGACAGACAGACAGACAGACAGACAGACAGACAGACAGACAGACAGACAGACAGACAGACAGACAGACAGACAGACAGAAGGACTTTTGGACATCCGGGCCAGGGCTGTGCGAAAAATTCATTTTTTTCATTTTTTTCGGTCATTTTCCGAAAAATTCTTCGCCTTTTTGAATCGAAAAATTGCAGAAAAAACAAAAAAAAACGAAAAAAATTTCGGAAAAAACGATTTTTTAGTTGTATATTTTTATGTTTTTATCTATTTTTCCTGAAAAAAACCAAAAAAATTCGAAAAAAATTGGAACATTCCGAAAAATCATTTTTCGATTATTTTCGTCCTGAAAAATTCGAAAAAAAAAAGTTTTTCGAATTATTTGGGACCAAAATTTCCGAAAAAAAATTTTTTTCGATTTTTTTTGAATTTTTTTTCGCACAGCTCTGATCCGGGCTCGTAAGCTATCCGGGCACACAGAGATGTTTTTTGCATTTAGTGGAACCTGGGATAGCAAAAAGACAGATAGACGGACAGACAGACAGACATGCAGTCATATAGACTACACACCTTGACACCTGGGTACCATACTCTGTAGTGATTGGAGTGTGGACATCTGGACCCCCGGACCCCCGGAGCCCCGGACACCCTACCAAATCCACTTTTTTCCAGCCCATGCCTGGATGGCCCCTCCAAAAACATCAAATGAAACCTCCGCCACCACCACCGTCCAAAGGAGAATTCAAAGGACCGCCAGAACACACCCCGGATAGGTACCCACCCCCTTGAAACCACCAACAACACCGTAAGGTTTCCAGAAAACAATGGTTCTTCTACAACCTAATGACGACTGTCGAATACGCCAAGACGTTTATGTTTTTCAATAAATTGAGCTCTCAGGACAAGCTGATTCTGACCAGATATGTGACTTTGGCCTGTATGAATCTTCATGTTTCCTATACTTCAATGGAGAAAAAGTTCGATGTGCCGATTAATCCGGATGGATCAACCTCGCCGTTTAGAGAGTGAGTTTTCTGAGATTCTAGGTCAATGAGGTTGCTACAAACTACAAAATGCAAGCATCGCACTGTCCAATGTCTATTTTTATCTTGCTTTTTTTAAACAGTATAACCAGAACCAGGGCTGCGCGAAAATTTTTTTTCCGATTTTTTCGGCAAATAAATTTTTTCGTTGTATGGATTTATGTTTTTACCGCCTTTTTTCCCATTTTTCATTAAAAAAATCCAAAAATTTCAAAAAAAAAAATTGTAAAATCCCGAAAAATCATTTTTCGTTTTTTTTCTATCCGAAAAATTTTTTTCTTTCAAATTTCAAATATTTCTTTCAAATTTCAAATTCCCGCTAGATTTTCCAGTTGAAAAGAGCAATTTTGCGTGTCTTGCTAACTGAAAAAAAAACTGGTGGGAGATTGAAATTTTGAAAAAAATATTTGAAAAATCAACACTTCGGTGTGCATCAGGCGGTACGCTGAGCCAGAAACGTCTCATATCTAAAAAGTGGGCGGAGCTAGAAAAAAGTTGTCAATGGTAAAAATTCTCAAAATTAAATTTGGAGCAAGTTTGCATTTGACAACTGTTTTCTAGCTCCGCCCACTTTTGAGATATGGGACAGTATTGATTAGGAAAAGTTCTAATTCAGCGTACCGCCTTCTTTTCAGTTCAAACGAGCAGTTTTTGGTTTCCCCTAACTGAAAAAAAATGGTGGGAATTTGAAATTTGGAAAAAAAATAATTCGAAAAAAATCAGATTTTGATGTGCATCGGCTTTGGACAGTGCTTGCATTTTTGTAGTTTGTAACAGAGCAGTGCAAAAAAAAAGTTCCGAGAAATATTGAATACAATTTTTTTTTGAAATTTCGGACCTAAAAGTAAATAAAAAATATTTTTTTTTCGAGTTTTTCAGGGCGAAAAAAAAAACGAAAAATGATTTTTCGGGATTTTTCTAATTTTATTTTCGAAAATTCGTTTTTTTTTCCTGGAAAATTGTATGAAAAGGCGGTAAAAACATGAAAATATACAACTAAAACGGTTTTTAGTACTAAAAACCGTTTTTTTCGAAATTATTTTCCGATTTTCCCCAAAAATTTTTCGAAAAATGACAAAAAAAAAACCGCAAAAAAAGTTTTTTTTTCGAACATTTTTCGCTTAACCCTGGTTTGTAGCAACAATTCTAGGTCATATTTCCACGGCTTACAAGGCCAGAAAATTGAATTCTGGACTGAAAAAAAATATTTTCAGCGGTGAGCACTACACAGCAATGGTGATGTCTGTGGCTCCATTGCTCCGATGCCAGATCCGAAACGTTGAGTACCTACTACTCAAGGCGATTTGTTTATGCAACCCAGGTACCCACTACAAACACTACACTACAAACTACACATTTCCAGCGGTGCCCGATCTCTCCTCTCATGCCCAGGAGGTCATCTCAACTGAACGAGAGCTTTATGCCAATGCACTTTTCGATCATTGTCTCCGAAATCGCCCAGATGGACCCGGACACTTTGCCCAACTGATTCAGATCATAGATGTACTGGAACGACAACAACGAATGCAAAAAGACCTTCATTTATTACATGTTGTTCCGAGATTACAAAACCTGCCCAAAGAATATGTGATACGGGTTATTGAGGATATTATGGATGGTTAGAAACGCGCTCTATTGATAATTTATTTCATAAATGTTTTTTCAATTCTCAAAAAAATATATTCAACATAAATAAGGAGCAAGACCATCGAAAATCTTATAAGGCCCGAAAAAAATCACTTTTGTAGGTAAACAGGTTTAGGAGGTCATGACGAGTCTGGATAATGATATGATAAATCGATAGAAGGTCGTTGAGACGGGCGGGTCCGTCAAGTTCATAGTTGATGAGGCAGTGTTGGAAAAGGGCGTGCCGGTAGATTTGTCGGTAGGTATTGAGGATCACTTGGCCAGCATCGGAAATGTTGGGGAGGGCTGGAAATGGTGGAGATCTAGGCAACAAAATACATACTTGCAAAAATACGGCCCGGCATAGCCCAAATCGATCCGATCGGGCTAATTCGGTTCAATCGGCCTGATGTGACCCCAATCGGCCCTAATGGCTTAAATTGGCCCATTCAGCTTGAGCCGGCCCAAATCGAACCGATCGGCCGAAAACAACCCGATTCGGCCCGCTTCACCAAAAATTGTCCAAATCGGCCCAAATCGATCCGATCGGACTAATTCGATTCAATCGGTCTAATCCGGCCATATTATTCGGCAAAAATCGGCCCTAATGGTCTAAATCGGCCCATTCAACTTGACCCGGCCCAAGTCGGCCCATTTACTCTAAATCGGCCCGAATGGCCTAAACCGGCCGGAATCGGTTTTCGGACCGACTTGGGCCGATTCGGGCCGATGTGGGCCGATTTAGACCGATTAAGGTCGATTCAGGCCGACTTAGGCCATTTGGACCAATTCGGGCCGATTTAAGGAATTTGGATCGATTTAGGCCGATTTGGTCCGATTTAGGCCGATTTAGGCAGTTTAAGGTCGATTTAGGCCGATTTGGGCAGATTTAGGCCTTTTTGACCAATTCGGGACGATTTAAACCGTTTGGGTCGATTTGGGCCGATTTGGGTTGTTCGGACTGAATCGGGCCGTTCGGACCGATTTGGGCCTATTCAGACCGTTTGGACCGACTTAGGCCGACTTAGGCCGATTTTGAGCGTTTGGACCGATTCAGGCCTATTCGGGCGTAGGATGAATACTACAAAAACTACAAAGACTACAAACTACACCTACCCGGATTGCAAAATAACACCAATGTCAGCAGTGAGAACTCCTCCTTGGTCACCTTCAACTCCTCAATCCTCCCCGCCAACCGGCATCGCAGCCCATTCAGAAACTCTTGCGGCACACCAGCCAATACTGGTTGCACAGTAGTCCTATCCTGTTTCTGTTGATACACCCTCATCGCATCCGTGAAAACAGAAAAATCCAAAAATGTGTGTTTGAGCAAGTGCGCTCTATCGGAATTGTTCAAAAGATGAGCGTGTGTGAACTGTTTCAGGTAGTTGAGGGAGACCATTCCTGTGATAAAGACCCAGTCGAGGAGAAACATTGGAAAGCTTTCGGGGCGTTTGATGAATTCGATTGGGCCCTCCAATTGAGCAATTTCATCAACGGTTGGGTTGCCAATGTAGTAACATCCGCGGAGCTGAAATATCCATGACCTAGAAAATAAACTAGGCCACACTCACCTGAGACTGCCGATGCTCCTCCAAGTACTTCAAATTGGTTATAAACGCGGAGAGATATTTCTTATTTTTGACGTCCAACAAGTTCTCCGTTGGTATGTAATTCATCCCGGCTTGAATGCATTTTTCGAATCTTTCCAGAGACCTGTCTTGAGTGATGATTTCCTTTTGGAGTGTTCGACGGAAAAACATTTTGCACGCGTTGCAGCAGAACGTCTGGAAGAATAGGGAGCTAGCATACTTGTGAAATTTCGGCCTGGTCCGGAAGGGCCGGGCCGATAATTTCCAAAGCCCGGATTCAAAAAATCACATTTTTTCACAAAAAGTTCATCAAAGTAGTGTAAAATGCTTCAAAAAAAGAAATTGCTGTTTTTATGTTCAATGTAACCCTTGAGCGCAAAATTTTGGAGTATTTCTTTGTTTTTTTCAATAGTCGCGGTAATCTTCCGGGCCGAGCAGGCTTCAAAAATTCGACAAAAGAAGGGAAAAAAACCTAAGAACGTCAAAAATGGGCTAAAAAAAGTGCCTTAAAATCATTTGAAAAACTTTAGGTTCTTTATGATTTAACGGGTGTTTTCGGAAATTTGAGAATTAACGGGTGCAATGGGGAATAAGGTGAATTAACGGGTGCAAACAAATTTTTGAGAAAAAACGGGTGCAAAGAACTCGTCTTATAGGGTTTATTCAGAGTTCATCCAGGAGAGTTGTAAACGCTCCGTATTCCATTTTTCGTTTATTTATACTGTATTTTTTTTTTGTTTTTTTTTCATTGTTACATTTCAATTTTCCCGAGACTCAACAAAAGTTTTCCACGCCGATTTTTGCTCCAAATTTTGTCGCCTGGGTCGTGTTATTCCTAAGCCTGGTTCAGTAGTGGTGTTTTACGCTTTCAAAAGGTGAAGCAAATGGACCACTAGCAGAAAAGGCTTAGGAAACACAAAAAGCTTTTACGAGCACAAAATCAAGTAGAAGGAGTCTCACAAAATATATTTCTTGAGTATCAGAAAAGTTTTTTAAAGTCTCAGATTTATTTAAAGTTTTACTTTGAGTCCCTGGTGTTGCTCAAAACTTGTGAGGCACCCTATGCCCTATACTTGAGTCCCTCATATTAATTTAAACTCCCGCTTAATGTATTTGAGTCCCGGGTATTGTATATGAGTCCAAAGTATCTATTTAGGGTCCCGGGTATTCCGATGGGTCTATAGAAAAAATACCCGGGAAACGAATAAGAACCGTATTTTTCTATACTTTATGATTAAATATGTACATAAATTTAGTTTTCCCCCCTGTTTTGATGGGACCTCTGAACTAGGATAAAACCTAAAATTCTTGAATCATATACTCTGTTCATGCACTTGTGTCTGTTGTCAAAAGACTATGAGTAGTGATAAGAAAGTAAAAATGAAAAAAAAAACAAAAAAAAATACAGTATAAATAAACGAAAAATGGAATACGGAGCGTTTACAACTCTCCTGGATGAACTCTGAATAAACCCTATAAGACGAGTTCTTTGCACCCGTTTTTTCTCAAAAATTTGTTTGCACCCGTTAATTCACCTTATTCCCCATTGCACCCGTTAATTCTCAAATTTTCGAAAACACCCGTTAAATCATAAAGAACCAAACTTTATTACTAAAAAAGGCCTAAAAAACAGTGAAAATGGTCCAATAACTCCTAAAAACTGACCTAACACGGGGATGTTTTTCTCAAGTGGCTTAGTAATTTTCTATGAATTGGTGGATTGAAAATAGATGCTTCTGTGAGTTGATTCGGGAATTTCCAGCCCAAACTAGAGTCTGAGAGTCTGGAAATCTTAGTCTGAAATCGCCAATGCGTTGTAAATTAGGGGATGGGACAAAATATTCAGATGAAGATTTCCAGACTATCAGGCTCCAGTGAGGGCTGGAAATTTCAAAGTCCACTAACAGGAGCATCTACTTCTAGATCACAAATTCATTGGAAATTCCTAACCCATGTGAGAAAAACATTCGGTCAAATTTTAGGAGTTTCAGGACCATTTTCACTACTTTTTGGGCCTTTAGATGGTTCCTAGGAATTTTTGGGCTATTTATAGTAGAGAAAATAAGCTCTAACAACATCAAAAATGGGCTAGCAAAACTGAAAAGTGGCCTGGAATCCAGTGAATACTGTCTCAAAACCTTCAAAAGATGGTCTGGTGCAGAAACCTAGAAACTACCAAAATAAGTTTTTATTACTATAAAAACCACCTAAAATCACTGAAAATAGCCCAGAAACTCCAAAAAACTGACCTAAGAATGTCTGAAAAAGCCAAAAAACTTTTAACACCAAACTAAATTCAACTTACACAATAACTGAACCCAGTGGCCTCTCGATTCTTGCATAATGGACATATTGGAAGTTCTTGTCCTCCCCCTTGAATTCCTACTTCAGGTGGTTCAGAATGTTCAGATGGAGTTGGAGATGGGGTAGCCATTGAGCAGAGAGGAAGCACAACAGACAACTGAAAAGGTAGGAAATGAGGGAAATTGCAAACTACAAACACTTTGAAAGGGGAAAAAGAGGGGAAAAGATTTTAACTCGTGCTTTCAAAAATATTATGACAAATTCGTCTTTTAAGAGAATGAAATAACGAGGCAAAAAGAAATTTTAGTCACGGGAAATGAGAGCTCAATTGAGCAAAAGAAAGGAGAGCACGAGTGAAGGATTAGTGTATGTATAACATCTCCTAGGGGATCAACACATCTCTTTTGAATACGTACACTTCTTTGAGAGTGCTCTAATCCCGTGCTTCCCTTCTCTCTCAAAGGACTTTATATATATGAAAGGTGGAGCAGAGAGAAAGGAGGGGAAAAGTTCATTGAGCGTGTGACCAGGAATGGAAAAATATACTTGGGGATCAAAGAATCAAGAAACTCGCATGGGATCCACTTTCGAAAAAGATTTTTTTTGTCTAATGAACAAGACATGTAGAAAACAAAATTAATGGGGAACAGAAGTTCGAGGGATTCTTCTGACTTAACAAAAGCTGTTAGAAAAAAAATCTGTCTGTTCAGATTTCTGTCTGGACATCCAAATGCATATATGGAATAGGGTTCTACAAAAAATGACCTCCGAAATCTTTTCGAAAAAAATTTTCGGAAAAATTTGTCGGAAAAAAATCGAAAAAAATTGGTTTTCGCAGTGTTTTGGCCGAAAAATAGCCGGTAAATATTAAAAAAAAACCGGTACAAAAAAATAATAAATTTTGGAACGCAAATGGAATTTTTTCTATTCCACTCTCAACAATTCATCAAAACGCAGCAAAAAACTTAAAAATCACCAAAATTGGCTAAAAATTTACATTTTTCAGAATTTTTTTTTCGAAAACGTTAGTCAGAAAACGCAAGACCCGAAATTTTTTCCGACCTTTATTTTCGGAAAAACCGGAAAAATGGAAATTTCGTTTTGTATCTTTCACCTAACTAAATCCTTAGATGCCTCCCTGTCTGGATTCCTGTCTGTTGAAATATATGTCTATCCCAGTTTCTGCCTGTCTATATAACCGAGTACGTAGGCACTTGCCTGTAACGATGCCTGTCTCTCTAGGTAACTGCATGCCGGGATGCATGTCTTTTTGTCAGTCGTACCTGACTATCCACCCCAAGGGCTGTCTGACGGCCGGCCGCGGCCGGCCGCGACCCGCGGCCTTTTGCTATAAGTTGGCCGCGGTTAACAAATTTCGGGCCGTCTTTCTACCAAAATGCATAACTTTTTGTGCTCTACAATGCCGCCTCTTGCATCAAAAAGATCCGACCGCTAGGAAGCGAGATATAAAAACGGCCGCGGCCCAATTTGACAGCCCTGTCCACCCCTCTGCCTATCACGATCTCTGTTTGTCTAGATATCTGTCAGTTCAGAAGTCCGCCTATCTAGATGTCTGACTATCTTCAAAACGCATGTCTGTACAGTTGTCAGTCCAGTCTGTCTGGATATTTGTCTGTCTGCCTGCATATCCATACGTCTACTCAGATGACTGTCTGATTGCCTGGTCTGTAACCATGACTGTCTGCCTGAAAATCGGCGAGGCTAGATGTCTGACTATTTGAGAAACGCAATTTGTCTAATTTCCTGTCTGCCCGGATGTGTGTCTAGATAACTGTTTGCCTAGACTTCCCTCTAATTAGTCATCAACTTATTCAAAGAACCGCCTCCAATGTGACTGTTGCGTCAGACAGTGTGTAGTTTTCAGGCATCACATCCTTCCTTCGAATGTACCCCGGAAATTACGGAAATTAGATAAGAACAACGCTCAGAACTCTTCTCAATAACTATTCATTGGTCACTCTCTACCTCATTACCTCATGACGATTCTCCCTGCCTTTCAACAAGTTCTCGCGTACATTTCATTCTTTACAAATGGTTTATTGATTATTTCGATCGTTTTGAAATCTCCAAAAACTATGGGAGCATACAAGTATTTGATGATTTTCATGTCTTTATATAATGTTGTCTATGGAGCTATTCATTTGTTAATTCAACCGGTAGGTTGGGGGCTAGAAGGGAATAGTCAAGTGCTATGGTGCGATCTTGTGCTATTGCTCAACTGCTATTTTTGCCAGTGCTATGAAATTGGATGTTAATCATAGTACCAAAGCCAAAAAAAAATAGCGAATTAGCACTTGATTTATAGCACAAGAGCTATAATAGCACATGAGATAATAGCACTTGAGCAACTACCGGAACTAGATGGACTACAAACTAAACTCGAACTGTCTTTGTAGTTTGTAGTCTTTCAGGAAATGCACGCCAGAGGATCCTATTACACATCTGTCACCACCTCCGAAAGATCAATGCTCCCTTCAGTGGCTTTGTACCCGTTGATGTGTAAGTCGGTGTTTGCGTACATGTTGGCATCATAATTGACTTACAGTACTCTGGGCGGCCTCTTTCAGCATTGTTTTGGGTCTCCTTGCCATTCATTTCCTCTATCGTTATTTCATTGTAATGAGGTATGTACTTTGTCTAGCTGTCTATCTACAAGAGCTTTGTAGTTTGTAGTCTTACTATGGACTAAGCAGACGTGTCTGTGAAGTTTTATTCTGGCTCAAAAATTCCTAGTTTTAGGCTCAAAAATCTTCAATTTTTGCTCAAAAATCCTTAGTTTTAGGCTCGAAAACCCCTAAATTCGGGCTCTAAAATTCACATATCTGGGCTCCAAAATCCTTGAACTTTGGCTCAAAAATTCCTAGCTTCCGGCAAAGAATCCCTGAATTTTAGCTCAAAAATATCTAGTTTTAGGCTCAAAAATCCAAAATCGTGACTAATCCCTTCACAAAAATTTTTCCAGCGACCACAGATACATAACCGGTCCTATCCATCTCTGCACTTGGCTCACCATCCCTATTTTATCTGGATTAGCCTATGCATTCAGTATCCACTTATTCTTCCCATTTGGCACCGAATTGGACGATATTGTCCGAAAAGATATCAGTAAAAACGAGGGGGTCTCCAGGGATGATGTGATTTATTTCGGGTTCTGCATCTACAAAAAACTGGGCCGTCCCGGATTGACAGAAACTAATTGGATGTCCATTTATGGGATTTTGATTATTTGTGGAGTATTGGTAAGTGGATGATGTTATAGTTTGTAGTCCAGAGCTTTTCAGGCAGTCTCCTCAGCTCTTTTGCTATTTTTCGGCTTCAAATGCTACTGGGAAATCGAACAACTGCCAGACCCCCGCACCGGCTTCTCCTCCCACACCAGCGTCCTCCAAACCCAGTTATTCCACTCCTTGGTCGTTCAAACCTTCATCTCAATCATTCTAATTTTCCTACCATCCGCATTGGTGGTAGCCAACACGTTCACCGGCACTGCTGACAGGTTTTACGGCCTGCTGGCCACTGTAACCATATCGTTGTACCCTGTGGTCGCACCGTTGCCGAGTTTGATAATGGTTGGACCCTATTGGGAGGCTTTAAAAGGTGATTGGAAGGGAGATAGGCTATAGAGATTTGAAATTTCAGATTTTGCTAACAATTTTTCTTCAAAATCTACAACAGTGGGCGTTTGGACTGCTACTTAAGCAATGGGGGCTTGATAAGGAAGACGATGAGCTGAAAGTTGCAAACTATAAAGACTACAGACTACAAATTTTGAATAAACCCGTAATCAGTTTCTCGTGTTAAAATACTCAAAGCTGTGTGGTTCAATAAAAAGCTTTTTATCGCAAAGACTACAAAAATTTAATTCAGGCTTTTTCGGCCGGTTTGGGCTGATTTTGACCAGAGTTGTACGAAAGATTTTCGAAAAAAAATTTTTCGGCGAAAAATTTTTTGCAGAAAATCAAAAAAAATTTCGCAAAAACGGGTTCTTAGTTGTATGTCTTTATGTTTTTACCGCCTTTTTACCCATTTTTCATTAAAAAACTAAAAAAAATTCGAAAGAATTCGAAAAATCCCATACTTGGAACGGGCCGGGCCGTTTGGGAAATTTCATCGGCCCGGCCCGGCTCGGTCGGCCCGGGTTTTCAGAGCTGATTTTTAATAGGCGATTTTTAGGATGAAATGGTGTTATATGATGCTATTTCGGACTGAAATGAAGAATATTGATGTTTTTGATACTTTTGTATGAAAGTTGAACATTTTTGGAAAAGTTTTGCAACAAAAAAAAATTTATGAAATTTTTTCAAAATCTGCATCCGGGCCGACCGGGCCGGCAAATTTTCCATCGGCCCGGCCCGGGTCGAAATTTTCAAAGTATGAAAAATCCCGAAAAATATCGAAAAATCATGTTTCGATTTTTTTCGCCATGAAGAATTTGAAAAAAAATTGTTTTCGCTTTTTTTTTCGGTTTTTTCGATTTTTTTTGCACTGCCCTGATTTGGACCGTTTGGACCGATTTAGGCTCATTCAGGTTGCTCTATGCCTATTTCTCTTCAGGCCTATTGGAACAAATCGGGCTGAACAGGCCCGTTCAGCTTAGATTTTTGGTTCTGGTTCGGGGTAGGCTCTCATGAAATAACCAATAACAAAAACGATAAGACAAAAAATTTATCAAATTTTGTATTTTTCACAGTTTTAATCATCCATCCACAGTCCTGCTAACAATGCTCGATGGGATTTGATCCAATGTTCCGACTGACGAGGAGAACTTCAATTTTAGACAATCTGAAAATAATCAGACATCCGGACATCCAGACATTCCCAGCTACCTCTAATGGCTTCCCGATACGGTCGCACAATGATCAAACTCGGCATAGCGTCAATCGCAGGGAACAGAGCAATGGTTACGGTAATCAGATACCCATAGAATTTATGGGCTGTGCCGAAAAAGGTGCTTACAACGATTAGAGTGGAAGGAATATGAATGAGAAGGATCGGGATGGCGGCTTGAAGGACTAGAGAATAGAACAGCTGGGCCTGAAGAGTTTTGGAGAGGGAGGAGGAGTTTGTAGAGAGATCTGTCAGTTTCTTGATTTCCAAGTAGCCTTTTATACCAAAATAGATCATCATGTTGAAGGAGAGGGTCTGGAAACATGCATGTCTGTCCGGATGTTTATCCAGATGTCCAACTCACCACAATAACACCCATAACAATTGTCCCATAAATTGGCATCCAATCAATTTCCCCCAGTCCTGGATTTTTGTACAAACTAAACCCGAAATAAATCACATCCTCCTTTGAAATCCCATCGGTTTTACTGATATTTTCTCGGGCGAATTGATCCATTTCCGTGCCGAATTTGAAACAATTATGGATTACTATGGCATAGATTATTCCAGAAAACAAGGGAATCGTCATCCATAGGCAGAAGTTTTTGACGCCGGTTATGTAGTTTTTGTCGCTGCAAAAATTAGGTACAAAGACTACAAAAGCTATAAAAACTACATACCCTGTGACAAGAAAATAACGATAGAGAAAATGGATAGCGAATAGAGCCAAAGCAATGCGGAAAGACGCGGCCCAGAGTACTGTAAGTCAATTTCAATGCCAAGTACGCAAACACCGACTTACAGATTAACGGGTACGCAATCACTAACGGAAGTATTGATCGTTCGGAGGTGGTGACAGATGTGTAATATGATCCTCGAGTGAGTACTTTCTGGAAGACTAAAAACTACAAACGATTCTGTACACTAAGGTTTTGGAGTAAAGAGCTTTTAGAAAAGCTCAAAAAGGATTCTACCGGATCATTCAAGGCTGGGCTTTTAGACTGTTCAGGATCAGGTCGAATCAGATTGGACTGGTCTAAAAATAGACCAAATGGACCGGATAGGATTGAACCAAGATAAGCTGAATTGGGCTGCGTCAGGCCAATAAAATAAACAGGGCTTTGAATGTTGGTTGTAGGCCGCCTGGCCCGGTTTAGTGCGCTTTTACTCAGTCTGGTTCCCTACAAACTACAAATGCTACACTAGCAAAATTTTGTAGTCACAGCTTTACATAGACAACTAATGGTCGCCGAGCATCCACCATTTATTTTGTAGTTTGTAGTTTCAGCCTGCTCAGTTCCCTGCTTACCGGTTTAATCAACAAATCAATGGTTCCATAGACAATTTCGAAGGCGGACATGAAAATCATCAAATATTTATATGATCCCATAGTTTTTGGGGATTTCAAAACGATCAAAATAATCAATAGACCATTTGTAAAAAATGAAATGACCGCAAGAATTTGTTGAGTGATAAGGAGAAGATCGAGCGGCATTTCATGGGGCGACGTGATCAGATTTATTCCGACAATATTGTTTTCTCCACGGTTTCTGTTATGGGAATTGTGACAAAGGTGAGAAAACGGGGAATGTTCTCACAGACTGAACAGGAAACGTTAATTTCCGGAGTACATTGGGTCGTGTGACTCCATTAGTTGGATTACTGGGAATTTGTGAGAATACTGGTTTGCAAGGGTTTGAAGTCTTCGATACTTCTAATGATCTAGTTTCTGGAAAAAAATCAAGAGGTTCGAAAAATTTTCATTCAAAAAACTAATTAAATTGAATAAAATTTAGCTGAAACACAAAAATCAGAGAAATATTGAACAGGAACATCGGGCATGCTGAAACTAAGGAGTTTTGTGATAGAAATCAGGGATTTCGTGCTTCACATTAAGGATTTTCGAGCCAATATGAAGAATTTTCGGTCTGAACTCAATGTTTTTTGGCTAGAAATTAGGTGTTTCTGGTTTTCAAAATTGAGAACTTGGAGCCTAAAACTGAAGTAAATTCCTCTCAGTTCAACAGACCAATCATAAAAAATGTCAAATTTCAAGTCTATTTATTCAAAAAGTAATAACTCTACTGGTAAGATTAGTCGACTTCGGCTCCACCACCATCACCGATGTATTGTTGTTCTCAGCCTCTGAGAGGTGTCTGAAGCAGGCTGAAATTTCAGTTTTTGGCTCTAGCAGAAATCACTCCTCGACCCCTCCCCCCTCCCCAGCGAATTTTGAGTTTTTGAGCCCAAACTCACCCTTGATAGCCTTCCGATACGGCTGAATAATGATCATACTTGGCAATGGATCAATCACAGGAAACAAACAAACGGATACTGTAAAAATATGCCCAAAGTGCTCATCAGTAGTGCCCATAAATGATCCAATCAGTATTAATGTGGAGGGAATATGAATCAGAATCACTGGGATGGCAGTTTGAATAACCAGGGAGTAGAATAACTGAGATTGGAGAGTTTTGGAGAGAGAGGAGGAGTTTGTCGTCGAGTTGTTCCATTTCTTGATGGCCGTGTAGCCTTTGATGGCGAAAAATGACATAGCGAGAAAGGAGCACGTCTGGGAAAGGTGAATTTTAAGTGAGGGAACTGTCTGGACTAGACCAGTCCAGACCGGACTGGACCAGACCGGACCGGACCGGACCGGACCGGAACAGACTGGAGCAGATTGGACCAGACCAGACCAGACCAGACCAGACCAGACCAGACCGGACCGGACTGGGCTGGGCTGGGCTGGGCTGGGCTGGGCTGGACTGGACCATATCGGACTAGACTGGACCGGACCGGACTGGACTGAACTCGACTGGACTGGAAAGGACTGGAAAGGACCGGACCAGACTGGATCAGGCCAGACCCGATCAAACCAGAACAGACCGGTCTAGACTAGACGGGACCGGATTAGACTGGAGCCGATTGGACTGGGCCAGACCGGATCGAACTGAACCGGACCGGACCAGATCAGACCAGACTGGATCAGATCGGACCAGTCAGAACCGGACCGGACCCGATCAGACCGGACGGACCAGATCAGACCAGACCAGACCAGACCGAACCGGACTGGGCTGGGCTGGGCTGGGCTGGGCTGGGCTGGGCTGGGCTGGGCTGGGCTGGGCTGGGCTGGGCTGGGCTGGGCCGGACTGGACCATATCGGACTAGACTGGACCGGATCGGACTGGACCAGACCTGACCAGACCAGACGAGACGAGACCGGACCAGACGAGACGAGACCAGACGAGACCAGACCGGACCAGACCAGACCGGACCGGACTCTACTAGGCCGAACAAAACCAGACCGGGCCGGGCCGGACCGGACTACACCAGATTAGACCGGATCGGACTTTTCCGAGGGTGAACTCACTATACAAGTGCCGATAAACGAGATTCCATTGACATGTTTCCAGTTGATCTCCTGTTTTTCATCACTAGGGAGTGTCGCGTACAAACTGAATCCGTAGTAGAGCAACTCGTTTTTTGGAATTTTTCGAAGGGACTCTATGTCGGTGCTGGAAAAATTCGAATTCCCGCCAGATTATTTGTTAGAGAGCCTTACCTAATAAGTGTGTCGATAAGCTCATTGGGGTGTAGGAAGACATGAGTGAGAAGACCGTAAATGACTCCGGAGGCGATCGGGATACTCAGCCACATCCACACGACCAAGACGGATCCGGATACCAGTTTTTTGTTGCTGGAAAATTTTTCTAGAATATTTTTCCAGGAATCTAAGCTGTCAGAACTCACCCAACAAGCGTAAAATAGCGGAACATGAAATGAACGATGAAGCTTGCCAAAGCGATACCGAACGATCCTCCCCAGGCCACTGAAATTCGCATCTAAAACATCTAAAACACTCGGAAATTCTGGGCACTCACACAAAAGTGGATAGACAATTGATAAGGGCAGCCATGTTTTGTTCGTGTCTGTCTCGGCTATCCAATAAGTGCTCTTGGTGATTAGTTCCTGGAATAATGGGTTGTATGAATTGTAGTTTTTGGAAAAATTCTATCCGAGTCAATTCGGCCTTTTTGGCCTGGTTTAGCCCGAAACGGCCTGAACCGGTCCAATCAGTCCGAATCGACCTATATAGGACGACCTAAATTGGTCCGAGTCGGCCCAATTGGGCCAGAACGACCTTAATCGGCCTAAATCGGCCCGAATACGCCTAGGCGGCCTGAATCACAGACTTTTTGGCCTGGTTCAGCCCGAAACGGCCCGAATCGGCCTATATATGCCCTAACGACCTGAATTTGCCCGAGTCGGCCCATTAGGTTCAGACAGCCTAAATCGGCGCGAATCAGCCCAAACAGCCCGAATTGGCCTGAATTGGTCTGAACGGCCTGAATTGGCCTAGGCGGCCTGAATCTGTTCAAATGACCAAAAATGGACAGATCTAGGCACTGCCGGGTCAAATAGGCCAATCCAGTGCTGTTCGGGCTTATTCGGACCTTCTGTCTAAAAGGGTCGTTTTGGGCCGATTTGTCCCGACTTAGGTCATTTGGACCGATTTAGGCCAATTCGGACCGATTCGGGCCAAACAGGCTACTTCCGGCCTATTTGAGCGGAGCAGACCGGATAGGTCCGACAGAATTGAAAAGTTCTAATACGGGGCGGTTCTAATACGGGGTATCACCCTAGAACATTGTCAAATTCCACTGAAATCCCGAAACCACTCACCGGTCCCACCACCAGATCAATGGCTGCATAGAAAATCTCAAAAATCGAAGTGAACACCATAATATGTTTATAGGAAAACATGGCCTTTGGACTCTTGGTCACAATCAAAAAAATAAATAAAAAGTTGGTCATGAACGCAAAAATTGCCAAAGTTTGTTGAATGAATCGGAGGAATGGTGGCCAGAAATCCATTTTTTCTTGCTAGAAGGAGAATTTTCGGAATAAAAAGCAAAAAAGACTCTATTGGAAGATTTATAAGAACGGCGTTTGTATGTACTCGACGGAAATGAGGTGGTTGTAGTATTTGGAATGAATTGTATTTGTTTTTCATGGTGATGTGGGGGAACATCAATAACAAAAATGCATATGTGAGTCATTTTTGAAGATTGGAAATGAGAAAATGAACACTGGAATCAGTTTGTAGGTGGATTCAAAATAACCACTACATGCGTTTCTGCCAGTACCTAGAGCATCAGAAATACATGATCCAAGGTTGTAGGAATGCCTGGTTGGCTCACACCAGATGCGTTCACAAAAACGAAATTCCAGTACCTCAGGCACCGGCTACTTTTTCGAAATTCTCAAATTTCCAGATTTTCAGAATTCCGCAGTTAATTTAGCCTAGATTTCAATCCCTTTTCTGAAAAACAATGCTTTGTTTTTAAAAAACTTCCGATTTATTATTTTCTGTTTTCGGAAAGAGTGAAATACTTCGAGTGAAATACTTGGCTGCGTCTTTCCCGGTCGCAACATCAACGCGGAACGTCAGCAGGAACGACAAATTATTCGGATTCTTGCAACAAGCTAGCTCTGTTTCAAGGAACTACATAACCAATGACATTGGAGTGCCTGGTGTGCCTGGTCTCATGCTTCTCCATTTTTTCAGCCCCGTTCCCCATCCTCCTCCTTGCAGTTTTCTTCCCTTCCACGTCTCACCGATCAAAGGTCTTTCGGTGTCGGCGTTTCTTCTATTTTCCCTCAATAAAACCAACCGAAATGCATCTATTCCAGCCATTCTGTCCCTCCCCATCTTTCAAAATGTGTTTTCTTTGTGGTTAGAGGGCTTTTTGGAGAGAAATACTGCTGATTTTTTCGAATTTAACCTTGATATTTATTCTTAAAAAATTTTCAACATTCTGGTATTTTAAAAGTGAGTTCGTTTCTCCAAGAAATCAGGGAAAAAATGAATATTTTACAAAAACCTATCGCTGTACCGTTTCTAAAAAGTTCCCAAATAGTGCCGTCGGATCGATGGGAGACAATCATTTCAAGATTATTCGAGGCGGGAAATCGATAAAATTCAAACTAACTGTATTTAAATGTTTATAATTATATTTTAAAAAATAATAAATGGGTCATTGATACCAATCGTCTTAAAATTGATCACGCAACAGTTCGAGTGTTAAAATTGGAAAATTTGGATTCTTCCGGTCGAATTGACGACGGGTTTGGTCGTTGGAAGGGTAGGAAGCCTGAAAAACTGTATTTTTAACCCAAAATTAAAGAATTTTCATTTAAAATTGAGCAGATTTTGAGTCAGACATGACAGAAATATCGAGATTTTTGAGCCCAACTTACCCCTAATAGCCTCCCGATACGGTCGTATAATAATCATACTTGGCAACGGATCAATCGCCGGAAACAAGCTGATGGTTACTGTAATAATCCTCCCAAAAATCTCTCTTCCAGTTCCAAAAAACGAGTTCAACACGATGATAGTGGTGGGGAGATGGATAAGAATCACTGGGATGATGGTTTGAATAACCAAGGAGTAGAATAATTGGGTCTGAAGGGTTTTGGAGAGGGAGCATAGGTTGACAGAGATGGAAGACCATTTTTGAATGGCCCAGTAGGCTTGGACGGCAAAGTAGAGCATGGTTATGAGGGAGAGGGTCTGGAAATGCAGTTTTAGAGGATTTTGAGGCTAAAAAGGGAGGGTTTTGGGGCTAAAGAAGTTAGTTTTTAAGTCCAAAAAAGAATATTTTCAACCCAAGTGTATCGGGCCCAAAATAATGACTTTTGTGCCAAAAAATGGGGATCTTCTGACAAAAAAAAAGGTTTTTTTGTGCCAAAAAATAGGGCTTACCACAATGGATCCCATCAGTATCACTCCTTCCAAATTTCGCCAATTCAATTCTGTACTTGGCCTCATCCTATACAGACTGAACCCGTAATACACCATTTCATTGGTGGGAATTCCATATAAATCTGGGATTTGTTTTCTATAAAAATAAAAACTTCTATAATTTGTAGTTTGTAGTGTGAAGGTTACCTGATAAGCACCTCCAAAATCTCATCGAAATGTAGGAAATGATGAATTGTAAATGCGTAAATGAACCCGGAAGAGAAAAGGATGGTGAACCAGAATAGAAGGTTTAGAGGGCCGGATACCCATTTTCGATTTCTGAAAAAATTTTTTTTGGAGGGTTCCAAAAAAAAAGATGAATTTACCCAATGACCATGAAATAGCGAAAGATGAAATGAACACCAAAACTGGCAACCGCCACTCCATAGGAGGCACCCCAGAGTACTGAAAAAATGGTTTTTTTTTTTGAGATTTCTAGATTTTTGCAGATTATGATTCTGGTGAACTGGAAATCTGAAAAAAATTGTGTTTTCGGAAACCAGAAGATTCCATCCGACAGACAAATGTACAACAGGTTTTTGAGGGTTCCAGACTTTCGTATTTTCAAATTTCAGAATTTCAGAATTTCAAATCTGAAAGTTTTCAGATTCCCGGCTTCCTAGAATCAAGGATTTTCGGATTTCCAAGTTTCTGGATTTCCAAACCCTCGAATTTACAAGTTGTTCTGATTTTCAGGTTTTTAGATCACAGAGTTTCCAAATTTCCAGATTACCGGATTTCCGTCGGTCAGACTGAATGTCTGTCTGTATGATCGTCTGTATGTCTTGCCTGTCTGCCTAGAAGTGTTTCTGACTGTATTTCTGTCTATTCTGCTCAACTGCTTGTATATGAGCAACCATGGATTTCCACGTATTCCCAAATTTTTCGAATTTCGGAATACTCAAATTTCCAGATTTTCAGACTTCCGCCTGACTGATTGTCTGTTTTTCTAGATAAACATCTTGACAGATGTCCGTCTGTCTGTTTGAGTGTCTGACTGTCGGGATGTCTCAAAATTTATAATTCTCAACATCCAGATTTTCAGACTTCCGCCTGTTTGAAGGTCTGTAGATTTTTGACTATTTTTCTGTCTATCTGATTGAAAAACTGTCTGTCTGTCTGTCTGTCTGTTCAAATGTCTACAGATTTCTGTCTGTAACATCTGCCCAGATGTCTTTCTGTACATGGTGTATGCCTGTCTGTCTGGACTCCTGTCAGCTTCTATGGCTATCTGTCCGTACTATCTGTATATCTATATGTCTATCTATCCAACTCACAAACTGACGGATAAGCCAACCACAATGGCAGTTCTGTCCTCCTCGAATTAGTTCCAACAATCCAAAAATCTCCAATCGAAATAACCTCGGGCTTCAATAAAACATCAATTAACGAGTATCCAAGTTCAGTAGCCGACATAAAAACCATCAAATATTTATAGGATCCCATATGCTTTGGTGATTTTTTCACGATTAAAAAAATCAATAAAATATTTATATTGAATGAAAATACGGTCAAGAAGTTTTGAGAGATCTCTGTCATAGTCAAAAAATATAGTCAAAAAAAGGGAAGCTCGAGGAAAGAGAAGGTATAATGACCACGAAAAATAATGAAGAGACCGGAAATTTGGTCATTGTTTTTCGTGTAGTCTGCTTGAGTGATTTCTGTCTAATAAGATATTTGATGTCATTTTTTAGACTTTTGGACTCTGAAAGATGAGTAGGGGGGAGATGGAACGAGTGGCGAGGGATCAAAGTACAAAATGGACAAATGGATATACAGACAGACAGACAGCCGAGGCTACCTCGAGTCAGAAGGTCAAACAGCTCAAGTCGGCCCAAAAAGCCTAAATCGGCCCAAAAAGCCTAAATCGGCCCAAACAGCCTGAATTGGCTCAAACAGCCTAAATCGGTCCTAAACAGCCTAAATCGGCCCAAACAGCCTAAAATGGCCCAAGCAGCCTAAATCGGCCCAAATATCCTGAGCCGGCCCAAACAGCCTAAATCAGCCTAAACAGCCTGAATCGGCCCAAACATCCTGAGCCGGCCCAAATCAGGCCAAACAGCCTAAACTTGCTCAAATCGGCCGAAAGATATCTGGACAAACACATGGACAGATAACTAGGAAACCAAAAAGTCCAAAACACCTTTCATGACTCAATTAAAACAGGTGAAATTTTTTCGATTACCCAGCAAACTTTCAAACCTTTCTCACAATTATTTTTCACACACCTAATGTGTACCTGGCGGAATAATTATCTAGAATCCGATGAATTTTACTCACTCGCTCTACATTTTGTGTCTTTTATACAGATTCCTTTGGACATATTTGGCACCTATTTAGTGTATTTTGAAACGCCGAAAACTATGGAAAAAGTGAAATTTATTATGATGCTTTTGCATTTGACGTGAGTTTTTTAAGGGAGTTTGAGCCCAGAAATCATATTTTCCAGATGTTTTTGGCTGGATATCTACGTTAATATTCTCACTATTCCCTATATAATTTTACCGGTTTCCTCTGGATACCCACTTGGACCTTTACTCTTTGTGGGGGTAACCACTTCAGTGATGGTTTATATCGGGATCACTTCACTTTACTGTATGGTTTGCGTAGTTCCTAGCAGAGATATCAAAAAACTGTCAACTACAAAGTTGTTCAGTTTAAAATTTTGAACAAACTTGCTGTTGGTAACTTTTTTCTAGCTATCATGGTTCTTGAGATATACGCCCGTATAGTTGAGGTGCGCAAGAAGAGCGCGGGCCCTGTAACTTTGAAGGCGCATATCTCTAGAACCAGTGGAGCTAGAAAAATGTTGTTAACTACAAATATGTTCAAGATGAACTTTTACACGAAATTGCTGTTGGTAACTTTTTCCTAGCTGTGATGGTTCTTGAGCTATGCGCCGTCTGTATACGTTGAGGCACCCGGAGGAGTGATGCAGAGAAGGGACCTACTAACTTTTAAAGGCGCATATCTCTGGAACCAGTAAAGATTGTAAAAAGTTGTCAACTAAAAACTTGCGTAAAATCAATTTTTGCACAAACTTGCAGTTGACAACTTTTTTCTAGCTTTGACGGTTCTTGAGATGCTCACCTGTAAAGGTAAAGAGCACAGTAAGAACATGAGCGTAGGGCCCTTCAACTTTTTAAAGGCGCATGTCGCTTGAACCAGTGAAGCTAGAAAAAAATTGTCAACTGCGATTTTATTCAAATTCTTGTTTTAAACAACTTCTCAATTGTCCACTTTCTGACATCTTCCACGGCAACCAAGATAACCTTATTCAAATTTTTAGTCTTCGGCTGCACGCTCATGATATCCTTTGAGGACCGCTACTACCACCTAGTTCGTCGTGGCAGCACAGCAACCTGGAAACGAAAACTGTTCTTCGTGATCAATTATTCCCTAGTATTTCTTTGTGCACTTCCCACATTCTATGGCATTCCGACTATCGATGAAGCTCGGCAAATAATCCAAAACGGGTTTCCATGCATTCCAAATTCCATATTGGAAAAGCCAGGATTCTTCATGTTAACCAAGAACTCAACAATTCTGGTAGCGAGTTTAGCTGGATACTTGATGATTTCAGGCTTCCAGGCCTTCTTTTTTATATGGAAAACTTCTGAATACTTGTTCAAAATCAAGGCTCAATCACAAAGAACCTCTCAAATGCAGAGACAATTTTTCAAGGCATTATGTATACAAGCATCAGTTCCAATACTAGCTTTTATTGTTCCTTGTTTGTATATTCAGATTTCCACAGGTAATTTTAGTCTGGAATAGAGGAAAAATTAAAGAAGAATGTTTTACAGCCCTGAATTATCTGGACATGATATTCTCGAATTTCGCATCAATTTGGCTGGCTTCTCATGGAATTTTTGCCACAATCACCATGATAATCGTTCATAAACCTTATCGAGAGGCGACCCTTATCTTGATAAAATGTCAGAAATCCGGGTCCACTGTGCAGCTTTACAAAAATTCTGTTACTAGGTTCTGAATTTTTAATGAAAAAAAAATGAAAGAGTTCCTGATGAATTTTATAACAGATTACCATAATTTTACAGGACCAGACCGGACCGGGCTTTTAGGGCCTTCCGGCCCTGACCGGCCCGTCACAACTATGCAGATCACCATTGATATCAAGAGGTCAGGGATACATGTCTGTATCAGTAGATCAAGGACGGGTTGTATGCATCGGAGAAAATAGAAAGGGGTAATGGAGACTTTTGTGTAATCTGTTCTCTCGCATGTTATATTGATACTTCACGGAAACACTTTGTTCAGTTTCTTGTTTTTCTTATTGACAACTATCGATCAACTAGAAACTTAACCTTTTTCTTTGAAAAACTTTACTTTCTAGAACTGAAACACGTAATTTTTGACTGTAACACTCAATTTTGAGCTCTAAAAATTTATTTTCGGCAGTACAATTGATATGTTTGGTTAACGAATGTATTTTAGGCCAGACACCTTAATTTTCGGATAGAAAAATTGTTTTTGGACAGCGAAAATTGTGTTTTCGGCCGGAAGCTTCATCTCTAATCTGTGAAATTTAGGTATAAGCTGTAAATTGTATTTATCGGCAGTGAGTTTCATTTCAAAATTGTAAAAATCCAACTTCTGGCCCAAAATTCATTGTGGGATTGGTTTTTTCTTTTTGCAAAATACGATTTTTAGACTGTCAATTTTTTTCTTAATTTACAGAAATTCGACTTTGGCCTGTACAGCTCATATTTTCGTTCACTAGACCAGTTTTTTCATTAAAAAACCCATTTTTTCATACTCCAAATTTCAATTCAAAGAAAATACTGAAAATTTGTAGCCAACAAAAATCAAGAACTACTTTTCACCTGGACATCACAAGACGTCTTTTTTCTAGTTGTGTTAACTTCACTTCAGAACTTTCATTGTGGAAAAATACATGAAGTGAAAAATTTAGTATCATTTTTTTTTACCATTTTCCATCGTACTAGACCACACCACACTTTTCTTTTTCGGTTTTTTATATATTTCTAACCTTGTCCTCCCTTCTCAATAGAGCGCATCTGCATTCCTCGTTTCTTTTTCTGAGTATCACCCGAATGTTGACCTTTTTTCCAGATAACGGGGTTTTTTTTCTAAAAATTATCAAAAATTTCATTTTTCTCATAGACAACAACAAGATTCTGAATGGCTCGAAAAAGAAAAATGCTTTCAGACACCTGGTTTCTCAACTGAGGATCAAAATATCATAAATGTCTAGACTATTGTGCTAAATCGTTCTATTTCTACCAGGTTTTTTAGCAGAAAGATTCAATCATGCTCTTGCTCATTTTGAAGCCCTAATCTCTAATTCCTGTCCTTCAGACTAGAGAGAATTCGTGAGAGATGTGTATAGATAGAGCTCTGCAGCCTTATAACTTGATTGAAATGCCGTTTAGTGATCATTTGTTGGTATTTCAATTGGGAAGATTACTTAGTTTCTCAATAGAGTGTGGTCTGCCTAATTTTGCAAGGATACACTGGAGTTTTAGCTTTTTATCAGAATTATTAGGTTTTTTGCTACCTAAATATATATTCTCTTGGGACAGAATTTGATCTATATGAAGAGTTTTGCAGAAATATTTCGAAAAATCTAGATTCTTGAGTTTCGACCATGAATCGTTGCCTGGAAACTTTTATCATTTTGTCCTAAACAAAGCTGTCGGGTCGCGGCCGTTTTTATATCTTCTCAGCCATGAGATCTTTTAAACCACAAGGCGGCCTTGTTGAGCATAAAGGGCTGAGCATTTTGGTAAAAAGACGGCCCGGTTTTCGTTATTTGCGGCCGACTTGTAGCAGAAGGGGCCGGCCGTTTGACATTCCTGGTCCTAAACTATTTCTAACAGTTCTAGCTCCATTTCAAGCAATCGTTGTCTACAAATTCCCATTTTTCCGTTCTAAATCCCTTCCAAACTAGAGTCTCCTATCACAAAATATCACATTATCCAATCTTTGATATCAATTCCATACTAAATGGAGAGCAAGGGATTATCTTCCTCCTTATTTAGCTTGCTTTCATGACTAATTCCTTTTGATATTTTGATATTTCCGGGTGGCGAAAAGGAGTAGGGTGTTGATATCACATTTTATTTATCTCTCATTTTTAACTGATTCTTCAGAAAAATCATGTCAAAACCTTGCTCCGTGTGCCTTGAAGAAGAAATTGTTCTACCCGAAGTTGAGCTAGATGAGAAAACAGACCCAACTGAGTCAGCAAACGAACCGGGGTCAAAAAAAGAGAAAATGCAGGTATTGTTGTATGTCCGTGAGTCTGACTGTCCGGGATGATGAAAAATGCCTGTCTAACTATATAATGAGATGTTCAACCTGGCATATTCCTAGATACCTTGTGTGCAGCAGACATATAGGCATATGTCTGCTGGTCTCTATGTATGTCCGTCTGTCTAGCTGTTTGTTCGTCCTGCTTGTCTGTCTGTAACTCTGTTCGTCAAGATTTCCGTCTGTCTTCCTATATGGCTAAACGCACGAACAGTCTAGATGCTTCGTATGTCTAGATACTTTGTATGTCCACCTACTAGATATCTGTCCATATGTTTGTCGATCCAACCTGTGTGTCCATCTCTCTGTATGTCTAAACGTCTGTCTGTTTTTCTAGATGTCCGCCTCGCCTATCTGTATGTCTGTTTGTACGTTCGTCTGTCCGTCCTACTTGCCCGCCCGCCTGTCTTTTCGTTTTTCGTTCTACCTGTCTTCCTAGACGTGTACTGATATCTGTCTGATATATATTTGTCTATCTGTTTGTCTGTATGTCCAGATGTCTGTCTACATGTTTGTCCGCCTGTTTCTCCGTTCAACCTGTCTTTCCGTCCATTTATCTCTCTTCCTAGATGTCTGTCTCCCCTATCTGGATGTCTGTCCGTTCTTCCTTTCTACCTCCCTGTCTCCCTGTCTGTCTGTACATCTGTATTTCCAGCGAATCGCCCCCACCGAATGTCGAATATGTTTCCGACCCGCCCACGGTCATCATTGTGGAGTGGCCTCGTGTAAAGCATGCAAGACATTCTTCCGAAGAATATGCGTCTCCGATCTAGAACTCTACTGTAAATGGGAGAAGAAGTGCTTTGAGGACAGAGGTAAGACATCCGGACGGACAGGTGTGGAGATGGACATGGGGACATCTAGCACTAGATACATTAGGACAGACAGACAGCTAGACAGACATACAGATCCCTAGAATTTTCCAGAAACCCTCCGTCTCCGTTGTCAATCCTGCCGCTACTCCAAATGCATTGAAATCGGGATGAACCCCCAATTCTTAGAATTGACGGAAGACGAAAAAAAGTCGGAGAACTTCAAGAAACTGGTGCCAATTGAAGTGAAAAAGCCCAAAATTTCGGAGAATATCCAATCTAAAGAAGTGCTGAGGAAGAACAAAATCGATATGTTGGTGTACCTGGAGTCCAAATTAGACAAGTTCCGAATGTCCTCCTATAACCCTTTCTGGATGGAATTTGGAAGTTTGGAGGAGATGATTAAGCATGAGACCAGAATTTGTTTTGGGGATCGGTGCGGGGTGATGCCTGGCTGGCCTCTTCAGCAGCTTCAGATCCCACCGTTACCGAGTAAATCCAAAATTCGAGCACTACCTGATGACCCCAAGTTACTATGCGCGCCATTGCCACCTGGCTTGTAAGTGAGTTTTTTCTTAATTTCCCAACAAAATTCCAAAACAATTCCAGCAAAATCTGGCTGTTCTTCAACATCATCACCACTCTGGAATACATCAAAACTTTCGAATTTTTTAACAAATTGAAAATAGAGGATCGAAAAATATTAACAAGACATGTACTCGTTATGTGTATGAATTTACACGATGCCTACTTCGCAGTGTCCAGGAAAACCGAGGGGTGTCTACAGCCCGATGGATCGGTGCAACCTCTTGCTGAGTAGGTGGATCCAGATATGATAGACACCAATTTTTTTTTATAGTGAACGCCACTACCCAGTCTCCCAAATGGCATTTGGACCACTGATCAGATGTGGAATCCAACCGACAGAGTATATTCTATTGAAAGCTATTTGTTTGTGTAATCCGAGTGAGTATTTGGAATATATCTTGTTTCCCAGTAGAGGTAGGAGGAAAGTGTCAACTACAAATTTGTTCAGAATGAAATTGTGAACAAAATTGCAACGAACAACTTTTTTCTAGCTCATTTCCTTATGGAGATATGCGTCTTCAAAGCTAGGGCAGTCTATCTTCCCTTCTGCACCCTAGAGCCCAGGCGCCCTGACTTTAGATGTGAGCATCTCAAGAACCATGACAGCTAGAAAAAAGTTATTAACTGGACTTTTGTTAAAAATAAAATTTTGAACAAAATTTTAGTTGACAACGTTTTTCTAGCTTGGCTCCTTTTTGAAATATGCGTCTTCAAAGCTAGGGCAGTCTGTCTTCCCTGCTGCACCCTAGCGCTCAGGCGCCCTGATTTTGAAGATGCATATCTCAAGAACCATGAGAGCTAGAAAAAAGTTGTTAACTGGACTTTTGTTAAAAATAAAATTTCGAACAAAATTGCTGTTGACAACTTTTTTCTAGCTGTCATAGTTCTTGAGATATGCGTCTACAAAGTTGCGGTACCTCTCTGCCTCGAGACACAAGGCTTTTCTGGTGCATCCCTTGTTCAAAGGAACGTAACTCAAGAACCATGTTAGCTAGGAAAAAGATGTCAACTACAAATTTGTAAAAAATAAAATTTCAAACAAAATTGCAGTTTACAACTTTTTCCTAGCTGTTCTGTTTCTTGAGATATGCGTGATTGAAGTTGCGGTGCCCCACTGCCTTGAGACACAAGCTCCCTTGCTTTTCTGGTGCACCCCTACTTGAAAGGCACGTATCTCAAGAACCATCACAGCTAGAAAAAAGTTGCCCGCTGCAATTTTGTGCAAAATTCAAATTCGAACAAGTTTTTAGTTGACAATTTTTTGCTAGCATTCATAAGAAAAAAGTTATGAGCAATTCAAAATCGATGCCCAATTTCCAGCGGTCCCGGGACTCTCCAACCATGCTCAAGACATAATAACTGCTGAACGCCAAATCTATGCGGACATCCTTCTGAATCATTGTCTAAAAGTCCATGAGAAGAGTGGTCCCACCAGATTCATGGAGATTCTTTCAATTCTTCCCGTGCTAGAGCAGCAGCAGAGGAGGCAAAAGGATGATCATATTTATTTAATCGCTCCGTTAGTGGAGAAATTGGGTATTTTCAGTCAACTTATGCATGATTTGTATTATAATTAGTTTGGTGAATAAATCTAATTCATTTGGATTTGGAAAAACAATTTGATTTAGGTGTTTATGTGCTTGCAAATGGTAATAGAGTCTGATTGGAAGGAAAAATTGAATCATGAGGGAAAATTTTGGTCTAGAACAAAGAATCGATATTCTAACATTTTCGTAAAACCATGAGAAAATCAATGTTGGACAGTTTTGTAGTTTGTAGCCTTCTTTCCTAAGTATTTTTTTTCTGCGAAAATTCCAATACTATTTTTTTTTCAAAAATCATATTTTCCACAGAAAGGCAAGTGTTGTTGTTCCACTAATGAGAAAGTCTATGGTTTTCTCCTCTTTAAAAACAAGACGTTGATGTAGGGCTCAGAATAGAAATGCTTTCAGACACCTGGTTTTTGAACTTCGGATCAAAATTTCCACCTGAATCTGATGATCTTTTGTTTCGAAAAATTGTAAAACAAAATAGGAAAATTTGAAAAACCACGTACAAAGACTACTCTTTAAACTAACCCACAAAAGTTTGAAAACCTAATATCGATGCCCAAAAACCTAAAAACCTTTGATCAAAAATTCATATGCCGATTTGAATTCTCACCTGCAAAGCGGGAGTCAGTTCTAAGCCACCCCCCCCCCCTCCATGTCTAGGTGCAAAAAGCAGGTGCGAAACATTCAACGAAAATTAATTATTGAGCTATTACCGTTGATCAGAATGAGAACATTTTAAGTAGTACCTGAGTTCGTTCTGACGTCGAAAAGGTGTTTAAACTAGATTTTTTTCATTGCCAAGATCTAATTTCTCGACGTTTTCTTAGATCTTTGTCAGAGGAAAAAAACACATTATTAAATAAATTACTTGTTATTTTGAGGCTATTGCATGTGTAAAACAATTGAATCTGCTTTCAGGCTGCTCCGGGGTTTCAGAAGCTCTAGCTGATTTATGATTCACAGAGTCCCGGAGTTCAAAAAACCTGGGGTCTAAGTACATGGAATTGTAGAGTAGAAAGTTCCCTATCAATTGATACACACTTCATATCGGGTTGTTTCAGAAAACTGACCAAAAATCATTTTCTAGATTATTTTTGTGATTTTCAATTTTTCGAGGCATTTTTCTTAAACCTTTCTTTCTGAATTATATACTACTCAATAGAAATTTTTTCTCTACAATTTTACAAAATATACCCTATTGAATTTTCCAATTAACTAACTAAAGTGAAAGGGAGTACAATGAAGCCAGATGCAGCAAAAGAAAGTGAAGAAAACACCCGGTTCAAACTGTACTTAGATTATGATCAGTACACCAAAGATCCTCCTCCTCTCTTCCCCCTGTTCTCCAATTACTGACCTTGATCTGATGATTCACACAGATGGAAGGATGGATGTAACAACTGATTATTATGACTTATGATCTGACTTATGATATTGATCTGTTAGGTCGTCTTTAAATTTTTTGTAAGATTTTTTTTGTAAAATTTTTGTTACTAGGATTTTTAACTTTTCTGGATATCTAGCATACAAAAAGTCCTGATATTGGATTCGTGGCTAGTTTCAGATCAGTTTCAGCTTTCTAGACCCTTACACACATCTCTCGTTATTTGCTAATTAGAAAAAATTAAAATTTTTAGGAAAACATGCTCAAAAAAGGAAATAGGGGAAAAAGAAAGTTAGGGAGTTAGGAAAGAAAAAAAAAGACAAATATGACAGACAATGTGAAGAATGATGATAAATCACAAAATAGTAATTGATACGGGGGAAAGAATGAAGAACAGACTACTGACGGTTGTTTTTCGTTTATCTTTACTTTCCTTTTTTCCATTTTCTCGTATGTCAGCAATCTTTGATTTTATTTTCATTATTTCCGATTTTCTGTCTTTAATCAATTTATAGCCTTTTCTGACGATTTTTTCATTTGGAATTATCTTTAAAAGGTCTGGTTCCATTGGAACCGAAAATTGGACCTTTTTTGTGGCATATTTTCTGAAACGACTTTACATGAATTTGGAATCATCCGATAGAGAAATTTTTTATCGACAGTTTCATCATCTCACTTTTCCAGATTTTCCAAAATTAAGACCCTCACAAGATCCGAAAGTTCTGATTTCATGAATTATCTTGTTGACTCCTTTGCTATTCATGAGATGTGTCTACCAGGAATATTATTCGAAACTACAATTTTTTATCCTGGTCATTATTTTTTCCTGTTTTTCCTTCCTGTCACCAAAGGAAAGTAAGAAAACTGAAGTTTTCTTACTTACTTAGTAACGAAAAACATGATGGGGGGTTTTTTTTCAATCGATTAGGGTACTCAAAAAAAGTTTGCTGCTTTTGGGTCATTTTTCAACCTGGATGTGTTCATAAACCCAAAAAGAGAACTAGGTCAAACTAGATATATTCTCTGGAAAACTGCAATTAAACTAAAAATTTTCTCGATTTCCACCTCTTCCCCAAAATTTCCCAAATAACAAAATGACCTCCTCTCTCTGAAGATCAAAGATTCAATTCAACTTTTTCGTTGTATTTCCTGTCCCTGTTTTGATAGTTGATTCATTCGTCGAAGCAAGAAAAACCACTATTAGAACAGGCTTAGGAAACAAACGGCCCATTTGGAGCGAAATTTTAAAAAAAGACCACAGATCTTGGCCGATCCTTTCACAGATTTTGGCCGGTCTTATTTTCGAGCTCGGTCGGTGATAATTTTCGGGGGTCTTAAAAATTTCACCGGCCGGTGTTAGGAAAACCAAGCCAACAGTGTTTCCTCTACCATTCCATATGTTCACGTGCATAAATTTCTTGAATTAAGGCCCTCACAAGATCTGAAAGTTCTGATTCCATGAATTCTCTTGTTGACAGCACCTATTATTTATGAGATGCGTTTACCCAGGAAAAATATTTATCAAAACTACACATTTTTATCCTGGTCATTATTTCCTCCTGTTTTTCCTTCCTGTCACTAGGGAGAAGTAGGGAAAAATAGAAGACTTCTTGGATACTTAGTAACAAGGAACATTTTTTGCAGGGCTTTTTTTCAGTTTTGAGCCATTTTTCGACCTAATTGATTTGAAAAATTGGGGTAAAAAGCTAGGTCAAACTAGATTCTTTCAAAATAAAAATAGAAAATTGCCATCAAAAAAAAATTCATCGCCATTAGAGCTTCATTCTCCTCCTCTTTTCCTCAAAATTCCCTAAATAACAAAATGACCTCCTCTCTCTGAAGACCAAAGATTCAATTATATCATTCCTATATACTAATGCTTCCTCTCCAGACGACTATGTCTGAGGGGAGCAAAAGGACAGCGATTAGAGAATATATTGTTATTTTGAGAGGGTGGAAGAAGAAGAGATCACGCACGCATTCTTGCTCTCTTAATCGCGTCAATTTTTCTGCAGGTATATGTGATAAGGGGGAGTTTTGAGAATTTTTTGCAATACTTTGTAGCTGTTGTAGTTCTCCTTTCTTTCTTCACCAATTATATTCATTCTCAAATTCTCGGTATAGATAGTTGTTTCATGGCTGATGCCTGAAAGCCTGAAAACTCCATCCAAAAGTCGCGATATCGTCTATTCATTGAAAATCAAGTGGTGGGACAGATTTCCATAGAAAGATTCCCAAACTTCCAGAGGCTCTAGTGAGGGCTGGAAACAGCTACTTTCAGACCATCAATAAAAAAACCCACGTCATAATAACAATCCATTATGGAAGGTCCATAAAGGAAAAAGTAAGTGCTAATCTTTACGCATTGATCTTGCATATATCATCCACCTAGTGTTCCCCAAAGAACGCGCTCAACCTGCTCCAAAACAATGTGCTCCAAAAGTTCTGTCACTGATCATTGTATTACCCATTTGATTCCCCCTTCACAGTGTCCTCCCGTGTGCCTTGTCTAGCCGTTCCTTCTCCATTCATTAAGTCCAAATCAGAAGCCGGGACACGTCTTATTTGATTTTATTTCATTCTTTTTTTCTTCCTGGAATGACTCAATTTTTTTGTTCTTGATCGAGATATAATAAACCACAAAAAATAGGTGAATATCTTGAAGACTTTTTTCAAATTTGAGGAGTTTTAGAGGCTTTTTTTGAGGAGTAGTTTGCTTTTTTGATCCTTCTATCATGTTTTTCTTTAATTTTTTTTACTAAAGATCAATTTATCATGATCTTAGGAAATCTCTATTTTAAATATTAAATATCTAGCTAAACATTTCCGTTATTTTATGTTTCCGGAAAAAATTTTCTTGCCTATCACATTCTCACTTTTGAAACATAAAATTATTTTTAAAAAGTGATCTGTAGAAACAAAATTTGTCAGAAAATAATTATTATGTACACAACTAGTGGCTTCGAGAAAATTCTATTTTGTTTGTTGTTGTATTTTTTCCCAAATTGGCAAAAATTTTTTTTATAAAACTTTGTAACAAATTTTTTTGCAACTAAGCTGCAGAATTTTCCAGATTATCCCTGATTTTCCGAACTTTTGATCTTCCTATAAATACGTAAAGAGCAATATTCAAACGAAATATGTGAGATCACAGAACGCGAAAATAAATTTCCTATTTTTATTTTGAATAACAAAATTCTTTTCACACCCTCACCTGAAGGGGGCTTAGTGCATAACAGGGATCACATTTCCTCCTAGAGGATTTATTTATTTTTAAATCTAGAAGGGGGCGGAGCCAAATTGATTTTTTTTCCAATTTGAAAAAATAAAATTTCATTGGAATCATTTTTCCGAAAAAATGGGGTGAGCCAAAAAAGTTTTTCCCATCTAAAAATACCAAGTCAGAAAAGGATTAGCTCTTTCCTACATGAAAAATTGGAGATGAGAAAAAAAAATTTTGTTCGATCTCTTTTGCTTTCGTCTTGTTAGACATATTTATGTCATCGTGTGTTTTCGAACTTCTTGGTCTGGCTTCCCGCTGAATAATATTTTAATTTTTTCAGTTTCCATTAAATGTTCACAAAATTGGTAAGGATAGGAGACGACGATGATGATGATGTGGAGGAAATTATTGATCTACCAGAGATAGCAGAAGAGGATAAGAAGGTGGGTCCGGATGTCTAGAAGCAGGTTTGTCCAGATATCACCTGTTTTTCCAGATGCCTGTCTGTATTGATATTTGTCAGACCTAACTATCTGTCTATCTGTTTGTCTGTCTGTCTAGATGTTCATCTACCTGTCTGTCTGTTTGTCGGTCCTACCTGTCATCTTAGATGTCTGTCTGTGTGTTGGCATCTGTTTGACCTACCTATCTACCTATCTTATTTTCTGTATGTCTAGATGTCTGTTTAGAAATCTGTCTACCTGTTTGTCCGTTCAACCTGCCTTTCCGTCCATTTCTGTCATCCTGTGAGTCAATCACATCTTTTTGTCTGTCTGTCTCTTCTACCTCCCTACCTCCCTATCTCCCTGTCTGTCTGTACATCTGTATTTCCAGAGAGTGGCCCCCACCGAATGTCGAATATGTTTCCGACCCGCCCACGGACACCATTGTGGAGTGGCCTCGTGTAAAGCATGCAAGACATTCTTCCGAAGAATATGTGTCTCCGATCTAGAACTCTACTGTAAATGGGAGAAGAAGTGCTTTGAGGATAAAGGTAAGACATCCGGATATCCAGACAAACATTCATGCGGTTTCAGCCCACACCCGGCTTCGTTGCCAGGCTTGCCGCTATCAAAAATGCGTCCAAATCGGGATGGATCCCACGTTTCTAGAGCTCTCCGAAGAAGAGAAAAAATCGATAAATTTCAAAAAACTTGTGAAAAGATCTCCCGATTCGGATGAGGAAGATGTCAAAAAAGTGAAACTTTTAACATTGATTCAGTCGAAAGAAGTGATGATTAGTAAGAAGATTGATATGTTGGCATATTTGGAAATCAAATTGGAAAAGTTCCGATTCTCAGCTTATAATCCATTTTGGAGGGAATTCGGGAGTCTGGAGGAGATGATCAAGAAGGAGAGTCAATTGGCATGGGGGGACCGGAGTGGGGTAAGGCCACTTTTTTTACTGAGGCACATATCTTGTAGATCTAGAAAAAATTTTTTGGTTACAAACTTGATTGAATTAAAATTTTGCACAAAATTGTAGTTGGTGATTTTCCTCTAGCTAAAATGGTTCATGAGATACACGTCTCTAACGTGAAGACACCTCTGATTTAGAAGGGGGCTCTCCTCTCGACTTTAAAGGCGCATATGTTACGAAAGAGACGAGCTAGAAAAAAGCTGACAACTACAAACTTGTTCAAAATTAAATTTTACACAAAATTGCCATCAACAATTTTTTTCTAGCTATCATGGTTTTTGAGATATGTGCCTTCAAAGTTGGGTCGCACCTTTTGGCTGCTTCGCCCCTCCTCCCGCGCTCACAGAGCACTTTGAAGCTGCATATCTCAAGAGGGAAGATAGCTAGAAAAAAGTTGGCAACTACGGACTTGTTCAAAATTCAATTTGACATAAAATCGCTGTTAAAAACGTTTCTCTAGATCTACTGGTTCTTGAGATATGCGCTTTCAAAGTTGGGTCGCCTCATTAGCTTCCTTCCTCCTACCGGGTACCTGTACTTTGGAGACGCATATCTCTAGAAGGAGGTTAGATAGAAAAAAGTGGCTAACTAAAAACTTGTTTAAAATAAAATGTTCTACAAAAATGCAATTGGTAATATTTTTCTAGCGCTACGGTTTCTTGAGATATGCGCCTTGAAAGATGAGGTGCCTTATTATCCGTCCTCCCCTTACTGGGCACATGTACTTTGAAGGCGCATATCCCGAGAAGGAAGAGAGCTAGTAAAATTTTGTTAACTACAAACTAACTCAAAATCAAATTTTCTACAAAAACGCAGTTGACATCTTTTTTCTAGCTATCATGGTTCTTCAGATTTGCGCCTTCAAAGTTCAGGCTTCTCTTCAGCCTCACTCCTCTCACAGAGCATCTGAACTTTCAAGATGCATATTCCCAAAAGGGAAATAGCTAGAAAAATGTTGTCAACTGCAAACTTGTTTAAAATTTGAATTTGCACAAAAATGTAATTGACAACTTATTTCTAGCTGTCTTGGTTCTTGAGATACGCGCCTTCAAAGTTTTATTTCCCATCCCTTCATAGCTACCGTTTGGATAAGTCAAAATTTTCCAGCCAATGCCCGGATGGCCGTTCAAATTTGAAGAAATTCTCGTACCACCTCTTCCGGAGAAGTCAAAAATGAGAATGCTACCAGACGAACCAAATGAGATGATTCTTCAGCCATGTCCACCGGGAATGTTAGTTTTTCAAGCAGATTTTCAGTTTTCAATAAAAAGTGCTTCCAGAAAAATTTGGATCTTCTTTAACATTATCACCGTTCTGGAATACATAAAAACATTTGAATTTTTCAACAAACTGGAAATAGAGGATCGAAAGATATTAACAAGACATGTACTCGTTATCTGTATGAATTTACACAATGCCTATTTCGCAGTGTCCAGGAAAACCGAGGAGTGTCTACAGCCTGATGGATCGGTTAATCCTTTGGCGGAGTGAGTTTTGGAGGATATCCGGATCTACAGACAGAAACAGATTTTTTAGTGACCACCACTACCCGGTTTCTCAGATGTCCTTCAAACCTCTGATCAGACTTGGCATCCAGCCAACAGAGTATATTCTATTGAAGGCGATATGCTTGTGTAATCCCAGTGAGTATTTTGAGCATATCTCGTTTTGGGTTAGTTGTAGAAAAAAATTGTCAACTAAAATTTTGTTCAGATTAACATTTGGAGCAAAACTTTTGTTGACAACTTTTTTCTAGCTGTTACTGTTCTCGAGATATATACCTTTAAAGTTCGAACCCTCCTTGCGTCCCTCTGTACTCCAGCGCCAACGTACTCCAATTTCAAAGGCGTATATCTCTGGAGCCGTAATAGGTAGAAAAAAGTTATTAACTGCAATGTTTTGTAACATTTAAATTTGAACATGTTCGTAGTTGAAGACTTTTTCCTAGCTATCTTCCTTCTGGAGATATGCGTCTTTAACGTTAGATCATCCTAGTGCGCATCTCTTCTGCCTCAACACCTTGGTATCCTGATTTCGAAGGCGCATATCTCAAGATCCATAACAGCTATAAAAAAGTTGTCAACTGCAATTTTGTGCAAAATATAGTTTTGAACAAGTTTGTAATTGACAACTTTTTGATAGCTATATTCCTTCTGGAGATATGCGCCTCTAAAGATATATGTCACTGCCTTCTCAATGTATCTTAACTTTAAAGGTACATATCTCAAGAGCCGTTATAGCTAGCAAAAAGTTGTCAACTGCAATTTTGTGCAAAATTAAATTCTGAACATGTTCGCAGTTGACAACTTCTTGATAGCATCACTAAGAAAAGAGTTATGAACAATTGAAAGTCAATTCACAATTTCCAGTTGTCCCGGGCCTCTCCAACCATGCTCAAGATATAATAACTGCTGAACGACAAGTCTATGCAGACATCCTTCTGAATCACTGTCTAAAAGTCCATGTGAAGAATGGTCCCACCCGCTTCGGAGAGCTCTTGGCTGTTATTCCCGTGTTAGAACAGCAGCAGAGGAGACAAAAGGATGATTACATCCTGTTAATATCACCCTTGGTAGACAAATTGAACATATTCAGTCAACTTATGCACGATTTATTTTTCAATTAATTTATTGATTTTTGAAAATTATGAAATGATTTTTTTACTCAGTCCCTGATCCCAGAAGATCGTACAGTACTATTGGCTCCAGTGGTGGTTTCCACTTTCGATGAGCTCGTTTTCTTGAATCGTTTGCAAAGAATTTCTGAAGATTTTGTAGTTTGTAGTCATTTCCAATATTTCAGGCTTACTTTTCGCCGTCACTCTGTACTCGGACACCACATACATGACAATAATCGAGTCGGTGGCTGGATAGAGGGTGAAACTGCATAGCATAACTCCGGAGGGAAGGCTAACGTCCAAATTGAAGATGGGAAGAAGGATGATGATGGTGATGGGGATGAAGAGGATGATGGTGGGTGTGGTGATCTGGAAAAGTGTGGGTTTGTCTGGATGTCCGGGGTAGGAATATTCTAGAATGTCCAGTTCATGGATAGGCTCTCTGCGCGCTTCCTGGGGGACTTCCAGGTCATTGTTCATTAATTATGTTGGCTTGTCACACCAATTGTCGGTCTTTTGCACTTTACTCGAGTGGGTTTTTATCCGTCTGTGTGTCCGGATGTCCAAACACCCATTATGTCTTTCTGCCTAGATGTTTCTCTGTCTAGATGCATGTCTTTCTGTCTAGGAAGCGTGAGTTTGTCTGGATGTCCGGGTGGTCGGGGAGTCTCGAAATAGCCTAGGAAGATCAGAGTCAATGTTGAGTTTTATAGGCGCTCCATGAGGCTCACAGAAAGTTTTTAGGTTTCCATACGCTCTATCTGTCTGTACGGATGCATGTACGTCCAGATGTCTGTCAGTTTTCCTCCACTTTGTCACAATGTCCCAGAGGGCCATTTTCGTGAGGTCTTGTCTGTCTGTGCCAGTTTGTGTCCTAATGTCCGGCTGCTCAACATGTCTATATGTCTGTTTGTGTAAATGTCTGTCTGTCTGTCTGTCTGTCTGTCTGTCCACCTGTCTATCCCAACACCCTACCTGCAAGACGAGGGTCTTAAAAAACTGCTTATGATGTTTCCGAAGTGTCTCCGAGAAGTTCCTAATCTTCTCCTCCATCTTCGTGTGCATCGTCCATCCACAATAGATCATAATCCCGTATTGAAAATTGACAATAGAGCAGATATTCAACACGCCCATCAGATTCCACCATCTCACCGATCCATCCACTGGATCATAGGCCACAATGGACATTGCGGGGAGCTCTGAGATGTTTGCATTGTAGCGGAGTAGGATGTCCTCATGGAAGTAATCATCGGAAATTGGGTCCCTCGCCAGAAAAAAGTAGGTGCCGAGGGCGTATTGGGCGCCGAAGAATGCGCAATAGGTGGCCCAGATGAGGAAGGAGAAGAGGCCTTTGAAGTAGTTTAGTTTGTTGGTGCTGGAATAAGAAGACATCGGGATTTGTGGAGAGACATATGGACGGGGGGGGGGCGTAGTCAGTGGGATAGAGTAGATATCTTGGTATCCTAGGTAGCTAGATATTTAGACAGAAACATCTAGACAGACAAATGGACAGACAGAAGGACGTCTGGACAAACAGACAGACATCTAGCCAACCAGATATCTAGACAGACAGATATCTTAGCACTGTCTGGCACTGACAGGCCATGCTCTCGGACATCCAGACATCCGGACAGACAGACAGACGAAAAACCGGAATTGGATCAAACGGACAGACATCTAGACAGGCAAGGGTCTAGTCAAAAAGTTATCTATTCATCTAGGCTTGCTGGGCACCTGGACATCCGGACACCCAAGCGCACAGACAGACAGACAGACAGACAGACAGACAGACAGACAGACAGACAGACAGACAGAACTCTGAACAGACAGACCAACTAGGTATCTGGACAAACAGGTATCTTAGCACTGTCTCACACTGATAGGCTATGCAATTGGATATCCGGACACCCCGACTCACAGATAGACAAAAGCCTACTGGAAATGGTTCAAACGAGCAGACATCCAGGCAGACAAGGATCTAGTCAAAAATGCATCAACCTATCTAGCCTTGCTGGGGGCACCTGGACATCCGGACACCCGGACACACAGACAGACTTACTCAAAAACAGCCCAATAGCGATAGATAAAGTGTACAGATAGCAGGGACATGGTGGCCGAGTGGAAGAATGTGTAGCCGGCTGGAAAACGTAGCTGATGGCCTAGAAATCCAAAAAAAAAAAAACGAACCCAACGGAATATTCCTGGACCAGTCACTGGTCAATCCGAACGACTCCTCAAAACTGAAGAACAAGAAACCGGCCTTGTAGTTGTGGACGTTCTGAAAACACAAAAACTACAAAGACTACTAACTACTAACTCACTGGATACACCAAAATCTCCACTGTGGCGAATACCATTCCTAACATTGTGAACGCACTGATCAGGTATTTATAGGAGCCGAAATTCTTCTGGGCTCCAAAATAATTCAGGAATAGGAGGACACTTCCAGCAAGGATAGTTGAGAAGAAACCGATTTTTGGCACCAAATGGGTCACACGGATCCAGAAGAGATAGCTTTTGGAGGAGGACATGACCCTTGGAAGATCTGAAAATTTGATAGGACTGAAGGGGAATGGGAGAAGAGTCCGAAAATTTTTGGCTATGAAAAAATCTGAAAATAGAAACTCTAGAAATACATGATGATTTTTTCTTCTGAAAAACAGATTTCCGGGCACGTTATATACGCAGTTTTAGTTTTTGTAGCTCCCATTACCTACGCATTACCTGTTCAAAACACGGAACAAAAATGATCATAATATATTTTTTCATATTTTTTCTGTTTGATTTTTTCTTTTGTAGTTTCAGTCTGACCAGTAAATCTAGAGAGAGTTACTCATCGTTGAATTTTTTCTTGGACCTTGATTATAATTTTCGAAATCTGAAAATACAAAATCTGAATTTGTATTGACAAAGAATTCTTTATCCAATAGTATCAATTTCATGAAGAAGTATGCCTCTAAAGTGAGAAAAGTGATAATTCTACCGGTTCTTATTTTCGGTAGTCTTGATTTTTTTTTCCCAAAATTTTTGAGAGCAGTTTAATCGGACCTTTATTTTGGTGAAAAGACGGTCCGGTTTTCCTTATCCGCGGCATGCCGTCTGACAACTAGTCTAGGAAAAAAATATTTTTAGGAAAAATATTTTCCACTAAATTTTCCAATAGTCGTGGCCCACCCTTACATATTCCGTTATTTTTGAATGTTACTCGAATATTTGTAGGTGTTTTTGTTCTAGTCTGTGTAGTAAATGGTAAATATTCAAAAAATACTCGAACAAATTTTGGGCCTGGACTTCTTGCTTGTAACCAAATTAGAACTATCCGTTACAAAAACCGGTCGCGTTGAAACGGAAAAGCCCGGGTTGTTTGTCTTGATCCAGCTCAAACCATCTTCTGGTGTCCGGATGTCAAGCTTCCCAACCTGTCTAGATGGCTAGATCTATGTCTGTAACCTGCCTAGATGGCAGGATATCTCTCTGCATAGATGTCTGTCTGTTCAGGCGACCTTCTGATTTCTGAACCCTCCGCCAAGTTCATTATAACAGGGAAATGAATGACTCTACCCCCGTCCAAAAGCTCACCTAGTTAACCAGGTGAAACATGAACAAATTTCCATAGAACAGCTGAAAAGTCTAATTGGATTTTCTCTCGAGACCTCATTCTTCTCAATTTCTTCTCACAGAGAAATGAGCTGTCTCTATCGGAATAGTTATCTTGAATCCGATCAATTTTACGTGGCTTTTTTGCACATTTTATCGATTGTTCAGGTGCCGTTATTGATTTTTGGCATCTATATTATTCAATCAAAGTCTCCTAAAAATATGGCGAAGGTCAAGTTTTCACTGCTCTTGTTGCATTTGTCGTGAGTTTTCTCTCTTTTTGGATTATGGGGATGGTCATCTGTGCACACGGACATTTAGACAAAAAGTCGGACAAACAGATCTCAAGACAGACAGACACGTAGTCTGGACACAAATTACCATAGTTGTCGATTTCCGGGCCGGGCCGGGCCGAGGGAAAATTTCTCACGGTCCGGATTCAAAAGAGGTTGAATTTTTTCACAGAAATTGCGCAATTTTTTTTTTTAATTTTGCATTTTTTCACTGAAAGTTCCTTAAAACCATGTAACATGCTTCAATAACCTAGGACTACCCTTTGAGTGCTGAATATGAGCCTGGAGCACAAAATTTGGCAACTATGCAAATTACATAAGGCTTAACTGTATCAAGCTCAGTAAATATCGTGTGTAAATTTTAGGTAGTTTGTAGTCTTCATAGAATCAACTACAAACTACAAAAAAATATTCAGAAGCGCTTGGTTCGACATCTACGTCACCATACTCTCAATGCCAGTCTTCATATTCCCCATCACTTCTGGATACGCGTTAGGATTACTGTATTATTTGAAAGTTCAGCCTGTGGTTATCGCGTATTTTGGTTTCGTTTCAATGTTTTGTAAGTTCAATCACTAAAACCTGGTGATGTACAGGATCCGAATTGAATAGTCGGACACGATTTGAACTGATTTGGTCAGATTCGGATTAGTTCTTGCCAAAATTTCAGCATTTTTGAATTCCCGCCAAAATTTCTGCATTTTTTTAAAACTCCCACCAAAATAATCCTATTTAAAAAGGTTCTTCTGGAAGCCGCCAGAATGTTCTAGAGATCACCATCTTGAGAACTTGCCAGTAGAGATCTCGGCTTACTGTAACTACCTTAATCCTACAGTAATCTTCACCATTTTTCGTTTGATAACTATTGGGGTCTCTGTAGATACTAAATTTGAAAATTTTCAGTACTTGGACCGCCGATCCTGATGAGTTTTGAGAACCGTTACAACCATTTGGTCCGTCAGGATCCAGACTCTCCAAATCGCAAAATCAAAAGAGGAATTCACTACTTTGTCAATTATTTCTTCTCGTTCACCGTATTTATTCCAATATTTTCCACTGTTTTGAATCCTGAACTCTCGCGAAAAATCGCCCATGAAAAACTCCCGTGCCTCCCTTTAAACATAATCGATAATCCGAGATTTGTAATGCTAGGTACCGAATTATACGTGGTGATTTCATGCCTTCTATTCTATGTCGTCATTATCTGGTCACAAATTTTATATTTTTTCATTTTCACCGCCAACTTTATCTTCAAAACAAAGTCCCAATCCAAAAGGACTTCCCTCCTACAGAAACAATTTTTCAAAGCGCTCTGCATCCAGATTACAGTGCCTCTGGTGATTATAATGGTGCCATCTTCGTATATTGTGTATACAATTTATTCTGGGAATTTGGATATGATGCTGTCGAATTTCTCAATGATTTGGATGTCGACGCATGGATTGTTCTCCACGGTTATCATGTTGATGGTTCATAAACCTTATAGGGAAGGGACACTGGAGTTTTTGAAGTTGAGGAAGGGAATCAAGATGATGAATCAGACATTGCGGGTTTTTAATCGGGCTAGTAGTACCGTTATTTGATTTTTTTTGGTTTTTCGAATGAAGTTTTGGATTTATGAGCGTTTATGAACATCCAGGCAGGTTGAACATCCGGACACCAGACACACACACATACAGACCCCACTCGAAAACACAGTAAGCAGCAAGCTCTGTCCGTCTGTCGATCCAGCACTTGTCAGTGAATACATTTCATCTCCTTGAGCCGTTTTGTACCATATTTGGCATGTGGTATTAGATCACTGAGAGCTTTTATGCTAAAACAATTGGAGCTCGGATTACTGTAGGATTACGGTAGCAACCCCATTTCCGGAATGAACGGAATTATTCCTACTTTTGCATTTAGTGGGACCCCAATTGTGCACAAACTAAAAAGGACAGAGATTACTGTAGAAATACGGTAGTTACAGTTAGCCGAAAACTCCACTGGCACGCTCTCGATGGCAGAGGCTACCCCGATTCAGAATGATTCAAAATCACAACCAAAAATCTAAGCTGATCCGGCGTGTTCAGGCCGATGTGAGCGAAATAGCCTAAATAGACCCAGAGCGACCTGAATGGGCCCAAATGAGTACAAACAGCCTAAACTGGCGAGAAAATTTTGAATCGGCCAGATGGTCTAAATCGACCCAAGTTGGCCCAGACGGCCTAAATTGGCTCAAATGGCCTGAATCAACCCAAAGGGCCGACTCGGGCTAATCTGGGCCTAGCGGACTAATTTGGGCGTTTTTGTGTCAAATGGACCGATTTGGGCTATTTTGGCCAAGCAGGCCGGTTCGGTCCATTTTGGGCAAAAGAGTCCGATTTGGGCTATTTAGGGCCAAAAGGTCCGATGCGGTCCAAATCGCTCTGATTTGGGGTAGCTCTGAATTTTATCGGAAATTCAAATTTTTCTATTTTCGGAGAGCATCACTGCTCAACGATTAGGCCTATGCAAGCTTGAAATAAACTGTAAGCTTCATAAAAACCTGAGGTCCGAAAATTGGAAAAAAAACATTCAATAACAATTTTTTATTCAAAAGTTTAATTCATATTAGAAATTGAAGGTTTGGCCACAATTACCCCTACAACTGTCCTCGTATTTCCTCTTCCGCGTATTCTAAAGAATTTCAGCGTGGCCTCCCGATAAGGCTTATGACCAATTAGCATAATAAGTGAGGACACCAGGCCATGAGTCGATATGATCATCATTCCAAATATCGTCAATACTAGATCCACTGAATTATTGAGAAAAGCATGAAAAAAGTAAATGGCTGGCACCATTATAGAAACAAATGGCACCGATATTTGGATACATAGAATTTTGAAAAATTGCTTTTGCATTTGAGAAGTCCGTGAGGATTGTGCCTTGGTACTGTACAGATAATGGGAAGTTGCAGACAAATAAAATATAATTTGTGACCAGATAACCAAAAAATAAATCGCTATCGCCAGCCCTATCCTGTATAAATTCACGGTTAGCTTGAAGAAATTCGGTTTCTCAAAAATAGTTTTCGGGAGGCATCCAGCGATTTTTTGGTCTTCTTCCCGAGAATCGTGATGGGTTTCGGTGCCGGAGAACATTAGGATCACGGAGATGATAGCGACAAGATAGTTGAAAGTGTAGTTTGTAGCCCGTTTCAGTCGGCGGGACGGGGAGTCCGAGTCCCGACGGACCAGGTAGTTGTAGCGGTTTTCGAAGAACAGCATGACAGAGATTAAGAGGACTGGAAGACAATTTTTTGAATTTTTTTCTCACGAATATACTCACAAAAAATCAGTGAATACCCCAGATAAAGCATTACTACAGCTGGGACATTGAAGTAGCTAAGTAGTCCAAGTGAATACCCAGAAACGATTGAAAATATGATGACGGGCATTGACAGAATTGTCATGAAAACGTCGATGCCAGCGGTTCTGGAACAAGTATTTTCGGTATTATAGCGGTCTTTTTAGTGGAGCAGAGAGACCTATCTTACTGAGTTTTCATGGCTTACTGTGAAAGTAATAAAGTTCAAGGAAGGAATTTGAAATTTTTTCTTCGCGGGCTGAAACGCTTGCCACAGCCTGCCACAGTGAGCCTTTTGACCCGCGGAGAAAAATTCCAAATTCCTTGCTGGAACTTAATTACTTTCACAGTAAAACTAACAGAATTAGGTAGGTTGGCGCCCAGTGACTGGCTCCAAAAACTAAGCCAACCCGCCGTTCTGACAACCTTAGACCGTCCACCGCACTGCAGTGACAAAAATTAACAATATTTCCAATCTCACAAAAGATGCAAAGTAAGCATGGATCCTTTGACTCTTCCGATAGTTTTTGGTGTCTTTTTGATAATGATAAAAGTGCCAAAAATATGAAGAGGTACTTGAATACAGGATAGTAAATGAAGACATATTTGATAGAATTCATCAGATTCCAGATAACTATTTCGATAGATACACGACATTTACTTGGCAAGTTGTGTTTTTAATCAAAAAGAAATTGCTCGTGGTTTCTGGTAATTTTGATATTAATCAGAATTTTGTTTCACCTGTTCTCTTGTCTTGAAATCTTTGCTACTCAGTATTCAGGTTCAAAGATCTAACACAAAAATTCGTAGACCTTTTCTTTAGAGCCTACATTCCTGCTTCACAAAAAATCAAGCTCAACTTTTTAGAAAAACCAAAAATTTATTCATTTAACATTAGAAATCGATGGTTTCGCAACAATAAACGACGCTGCATTCACACGATTCCTTCCTTTGAATCCAAAAATATCCAAAGTTGCCTCCCGATAAGGTTGATGAGCCAGCAGCATAATAATTGTAGAGACTAAGCCATGAGAACATACTCCTAACATTCCGAAACTGGTTGGTATCATATCAAAGTTGTTGGTCAAAATTGTGTGGAGGAAATAAATGCTAGGAATCAAAAACATTATAACAGGCACTGAAATTTGAACACATAAGTTTTTGAAAAATTGTTTTTGCAATTTAGAGGTCCGTGTTGATTGTGCCTTAGTACGGAATAGATAATAAGTGGTGGCGGAGAAATAAAAAAAGATTTCGGTTAGAATAAACAAAGCATACAGACATAAAACTAGTAGGAAGATTACAATGTTCGCATCTATCATGTAGAAATTGGGTCTCTCAAGAATTTTTGCAGGTAGACATGGCAGTTTGTGGAGGGCAATCTCACGATAACCATTGGTATTTTTGATGCCGTGGAACATGAAAAACACGCAGAGGACTGCCAAAAAATAGTTGAGAAAATGAATGATTGCTCGTTTTTTAGTTCGAGAAGGTGAATCAGAATCGTGACGGACCAAATAGTTGTAGCGATTTTCAAAGAACAACATGATGGATGTGAATAGACCTGAGATTGGATTTTTAATGAATATATTCATTGTTAGAGAGTTGAAAACCCAAAAATTGAGTAACTCACTTAACCAGGAGACGTAAGCAACGTAAATCATCACTTCCATGGAAACACCGATATATGAAAGTACACCCAATGGGTAGACTGCTATTAATTGGAAAATTATGACTGGAGTCATCAATATTGATAGGTATATATCCATCCAGGCAGTTCTGAATCCCGACTTTTTTCTCTGAACTGAAGAAAAATTTTAACTCACAAAAGATGCAAATTCAGCATGGATCCTTTGACCCTTCCCATAGTTTTGGGTGTCTTTTTGAGAATGATAAAAGTGCCAAGAATATGAAGAGGTACTTGAATGCAAGATAGTAAATGAAGACATATTTGATAGAATTCATCAGATTCCAAATAAATATTTCGATAGACGCACGACATTTACGTTTGTAGAAAAGAAATGAAAAGAAAATCAATCATGCGGTTTTTCAAGAAAATTCTTCACCTGCAAACTCTTTTCAAAGCCTTCAGATTAATCATAGAATACCAAACATCATGAACAAGTTAATTTATTCATTTAATATTTGAAATTGATGGTTTCGTCACAATGAATGATGTTGCTTTGTCACAAATTTTTATAGACATAACCAGTCGGTGGCGCAAATAATTATATGTTATGACGTTTTTGGAAATTTGAAGAAGAAGAATGTTCTAGAAGATTATCCATCTAGAGCTTGGCAGTGGACTGTAACAATTACCGTGATCCTACAGTAATCTTCACTTTTTTTTCGTAAACTTCTTAGAATTGAAGCGCTCGGGGACCAATGACCATGTGCCAAGTATGGTACCTAACTGTTCAGGGGCTAAAAAGTTATTCAGTGATGAGCGCTGGATACATACGCAGAGAGCTATTCCTTATATGAAAAGATATATGAATTCATTAGATCTTTACTTTCTGAAAAGTAATTTAAGACACACAATTCAAACTCTTTGTAAAGCTTTTATTCATAGATTTTTCCAACATTATTCACAATTTTTTTCATTTAATATTTGAAATTGATGTTTTCGCCACAATGAACGATGCTGTATTCACGCGATTCCTCCCTTTGAACCCAAAAACATCCAAAGTTGCATCCCGATAAGGTTTATGAGCGAGAAGCATGATAACTGTAGAGACTAAGCCATGAGAACATACTCCTATCCATCCGAAATTCGCAATGACGAAATCATAATTTCTAGTGAACAGCGTATACGAAAAGTAAGAGCTGGGTACCAGAAACATTATAACAGGCACTGAAATTTGAACACATAAGTTCTTAAAAAACTGTTTTTGCAGTTGAGAAGTCCGGGTGGATTGCGCCTTGGTACGGAACAGATAATAAGAAGTGGCGAAGAAATAATAGAAAACTTGAGAGAAAATAATAATAGCGTAAGTACAAATAGCGTTTAATGTGATGGAAATATCCCCGTCCAACATGAAAAATTGGGGGTTATCCAACATTTTTAACGGGAGACATGGAAGCCTTTGAAGGGCTATTTCACGATATCCATCCTTGTTTTTGATGCCGTGGAACATGATAATCACACAGATAATTGCCAAAACATAATTGAGAAAGTATAATATTGCACGTTTTTTGTTCCGAGAAGGAGACTCAGAATCGTGACGGACCAGGTAGTTGTAACGGTTTTCGAAGAAAAGCATGATGGATATGAGGACGACTGAAACGATTTTTTTCGTAAATTTGACTAGTATTTACAACTTTTATTATCATATATCAGGTGACTACGCTGTTGCGGAAATGATACTTCGTATTCATTTCCTCAACCTGAAAGGTCTAATCTGTAGACTTTATTGAATACAAATAAATGTGACGGTAAGTTATTCGTGATACTCAAAAGATGATGAACGTCGGAATAAGCCTAAAACCTGATGACCCTTTCCTTATCTTCATAACCATCTCTACGTGAAAAGATCAATGATGCTCTTCGATTATGTACAACAATTCAGTTCTCAAAAGGTTCTCAACAAGTGTTCACTGCATGCGAAGAAGGTTCTAGAAGTCGTCGTGGTCCTCCAAGGAACAACTCAGGACAAATGGTACAACAACGACAAAACCTGCGGAAGTCCTAACCGAACTCATCATCGTTTGTTTATTATGTTAATAAACCGTTATATTCACTCCACCGGTACGTATTTTCTAAGTCATGCCTCTCCTGACTCACTGAAACGGGGTCTGGGCTCACCACCCTAAAGACCGTTTCAACATACGCGCTCTATTGATGACGCCGTGGCGGACGGCGTGATCAATAGAGTGGGTTGTCACCTGCTATACTCTCCTAATAAAAAAAATTAGGAAACTCACAAAAAATTAAAACATATAAAAACGCAACCATGAATAATATTGGAACACCAATATAATTCAGAAGTCCTAATGGATATCCAGAAAATATTGGAAATATCATAAGAGGCATAGTAAAAAAGGACAAAAATATGTCAAGCGAGGCAGTTCTGGAAAACAATTTTCAGTGAAAAAGAAAACTCTCCCAACTTACAGAAGATGCAAATTCAGCATGGATCCTTTGACCCTTCCCATAGTTTTGGGTGTCTTTTTCAGAATAATAAAAGTGCCAAGAATATGAAGAGGTACTTGAATACATGATAGTAAATGGAGACATATTTGATAGAATTCATCAGATTCCAAATAAATATTTCGATAGACGCACGACATTTTCCTTCGGAAAAAAAAGCTCGTGAGGACTGATAACCTGTGATTAATCTGGAGGCTTTCTAACTGGCAAAATCTTTGCAGGTGAAAAAATTTAATGTTAAAATTGGTTAATATAATTTTTC
>GL379826.1:220313-236013 GCA_000143925.2 Caenorhabditis brenneri | reverse complement strand
GATTTCAATAAATTCTAGATTTCAATAAATTTTAAACACTGTGAGGTGTTCTGTTGTGAAATGTATATGGAAAGGTTTATTAAAACGTTTTTATCGAAAAATAATCAATTTGCAAAAGATGAAAAGTAAGCATGGATCCTTCGACCCTTCCCATAGTTTTGGGAGTTTTTTTGGCAAATTGCTGGTCCCACTAAGACTGGTCCTAACATGGCTGGTCCCATATATAGAAGTGTGGTCCCACTGTGGAACCTCCGATCTCAATTTCACTCATTTTTTTGAGGGCATTATTTCACAAAAGACGGTAAAAACACTTCTTTTAAGAAAGACGCAACTGGATCGCAAGAAAAAAGAATCAACGATTTAAAGTTCTACTACAGTTCGAACATCATCTGGCGGCTCTTCTCATCGTACCACTTTGAAAAGATGCAAAAAATCCGGATCTCGATTCACCTCTCGGTCACTGGAGGCTCCGATGTCTTCTTCTACAGAGGCAGTATTTTGTCGAAATCTGCTTCGTTGACTTCGAACAAAAACCATCAACTCACAAGGGCTCGATAAAATTAAAGACATAAACAGGGGCCTCAAAAATGATCCTTCAATGGTATTCATGCTTTCGGACGCGATCAAAACGGTGAGGACTGCCAAAAAATAGTTGACAAAATAAATTAATGCACGTTTTTTATTCCGAGAAGGAGACTCAGAATCGTGACGGACCAGGTAGTTGTACCGATTTTCAAAAACAACATGACAGAGATGAGGACGGCTGAAACGAGCCTTTATAAAAAAAACTCTTTTTTTTCTGCACGCATACAATAAAACATGCAGTATCCAACGGGAAGCATGATCCAGATCGGAACACCAATATAATTGAGAAACCCTAATGGATAGCCAGCAACAATTGGGAATACCATGATAGGCATGGTGAAAAAAGACAAGTAAATGTCGAATGATGCGGTTCTGAAAAATAAGAATGAATAATTGCATTCAAGTCCAATCAAGGCTCGGCGGGTCCGGTGCGTTTTGCAATAACTTGCAATAACTTTTTTAAAATCAAGATTAAGGGCTCAAAAACATATCAAAATGAAGATCTCGGTGAGTTCTACAGGTTTGAAAATTTAAAGTCAGAGTTCGACCAATTTGAGCTGAACGAAATAGGCTAGAGTGTCCAGGTCCGAACACTCTAGCCTGTCCCGCGTTGGTCGAACCGTGATTCTTGCCTTTTTGACCTGTAGAACTCACCGAGGTCTTCATTTTGATATGTTTTTGGGCCCACAATCTCGATTTTGAAGAAAGTTATTGCAGGAGCCGCGCAGAACCCGGCTGACCCGGTTGGACATGCATGATGTTATGGTATCCCCGGAGTACATGCTTCAAGAATCGAAAACCGAAGTTCTCCAACTCACAAAAGATGCAAAGTAAGCATGGATCCTTTGACCCTTCCCATAGTTTTGGGTGTCTTTTTGAGAATAATAAAAGTGCCAAGAATATGAAGAGGTACTTGAATACAGGATAGGAAATGAAGACATATTTGATAGAATTCGTCAGATTCCAAATAAATATTTCGATAGGTACATGGCATTTCCTTGGCAAGAAGTTGGCAAAAAAAGCATTTTTAAGTGGAAAAAATCGATTACTCGTGGTTTCTGATAATTATAATCACGATTTATTTCCACCTGTTTTCAAGAGTTAGTCTGATTGTCAGCCCCGAACGGAAACAGCGGTTTGTAGAAGGGAGCTTCCAACTTTTATTCGAGCGCATCCGCGTTCATCACTCTAGTGACTTTATTTATGTGCATCGTAATCAAGGCCAACGAGTGCCCCAGTGGATGTTGCGTGACGTGGTGGCAAAGGAAATCAATAATATGTTCCGATGGTTCCAGCAAGAGAAAGAAAGTCAAAAGAATCTAACTAATTTGAATCTAGTTGATAAGTGAAATGAAATCATATGTGAGGAAACGAAACTTGAGCTCAACTTTCATACTAATCGATTTTTTCAACAACTTTTTTCACCTGCAAACTCTCTCCGAAACTTCCAGATGAATCATAGAATATCAAGCATCATAAACAATTTTTTCATTTAACATTTGATATCGAAGGTTTCGCCACAATAAACGAAGCTGCATTCACACGATTCCTTCCTTTAAGTCCGATAATATTCAAAGTGGCCTCCCTATAAGGTTTATAGGCCAAAAGCATGATAACTGTAGAGACTAAGCCATGAGAACATACTCCTAACATTCCGAAATTACTGAACATCATATCAAAACTATCGGTGACAAATGAATACAAAAAATATGAACAGGGTGTGAAAAACGCCATCATGAGCACCGATATTTGGATACATAAACTTTTGAAAAACTTCTTCTGCAACTGAGAAGTCCGAGTGGATTGTGCTTTGGTGCGGTAGAGATAATGAGAAGTGGCAAGAAAATAGAAGAGAATTTGAGACACAATTATAACACCATAAGTACATATACAAGGTAAAGTGATGAAAATATTGACGTTTAGCATGAAAAAATCTTGTTTTTCTAGCATTCTTGAAGGGAGACATGGAAGTTTTTGAAGGGCAATCTCCCTATATCCATCGTTGTTTTTGATGCCCTTGAACATGATGATAACCGATAGGACTGCCAGAAAATAGTTTAGTAAATGAATTAATGCCCGTTTTTTATTCCGAGAAGGAGACTCGGAATCATGACGGACCAGGTAGTTGTACCGGTTTTCAAAAAACAACATGACAGAGATGAGGACGACTGAAGCAAACCATTTAGATTAAAAAGCCCTCTTCAAAAGCAACTTACAAAAAAATATAACGTATCCAACAGGAAGCATGAACCATATTGGTACACCAATATAATTGAGAAAGCCTAATGGGTACCCAGAAACAATTGGGAATATCATGATAGGCATGGTGAAAAAAGATAAGTATACGTCAAATGTTGCTGTTCTGAAAAAAAAATTATTACATTTTTTTAAAAATTAATTTTTCAGATGATGTTATGGGATCCCTCAAATATAATGGGGCAAAAGGTGATTTTCCAAACTCACAAAAGATGCAAAGTAAGCATGGATCCTTTGACCCTTCCCATAGTTTTGGGTGTCTTTTTGAGAATAATAAAAGTGCCAAGAATATGAAGAGGTACTTGAATACAGGATAGGAAATGAAGACATATTTGATAGAATTCGTCAGATTCCAAATAAACATTTCGGTAGACACAAGACATTTACTTGAAAATAAGAGAAATTGGCTCAAAACTGCTCGTGATGTTTGAAGGATTATTGGAAAAAAAAATTAACCAGCATAAAGTTCAGAAGGTATTTTTCACCTGCGTCTCATTCCAACCAGAATTCTCTGTCACAATTGTTCATAGACATAATGTTAGTTAGGTCTTTACTTTCTCAAATGTACTTTATTCAATTGGGACAGACAGTGAAAACTCTTTTCAAAGCCTCCGGATTAATCATAGAATATCAAACATCATTAACAAATTAATTCATTCATTTAATATTTGAAATCGAGGGTTTCGCTACAATGAACGATGCTGCATTCACACTATTCCTTCCTTTGAATCCGAAAATCTCCAAAGTAGCCTCCCGATAAGGCTTATGAACCAGCAGCATGATAACTGTAGAAATTAAGCCATGAGAACATAAATTAAGCCATGAGAACATAAACTGTAGAAATTAAGCCATGAGAACATAGCATCCCGATAATAATGAATATCATATCAAAACTGTTGAAAAAAAACTGTATACGAAAAATAAACGAAAGGGATCAGGAAGGCAATGATGGCCACACAAATCTGGATGCACAAACTTTTGAAGAACTTCTTCTGTAGCTGAGAGGTCCTTGAAGATTGTGCTTTGGTACGGTAGAGATAGAAGGAGGCTCCAAGAAAATAATAAAGAATTTGAGCCATAATCATAAGAACGAACGCTGATATACTGGGAAGCGCGACTGAAATGTTGAAATCTAACATGACAAAATTGGGGTTTTCCAGAATTTTCGAAGGAAGACATGGAAGTTTTTGTAGAGCAGTCTCGCGGTATTTTTCTTTGTTTTCAGTGCCCTGGAACATGAGAATCACTGAAAGGACCGCCAAAAAATAGTTGAGAAAATATATTGTAGCTCGTTTTTTGTTCCGAGAAGGAGACTCAGAATCGTGACGGACCAGGTAGTTGTAGCGGTTTTCGAAGAACAACATGATGGAGATGAGAAGGACTGTAACAATTATTTGAAGAAAAAACAAAATACAACAACTTACAAAAGTCGAGAGCATATCCAAACGGAAGCACGAATAGTATTGGAACACCAAAATAGTTGAGGAACCCTAATGGATATCCGGAAAATATTGGAAATATCATGAGAGGCATGGTAAGAAAAGACAAGTATATGTCAAGGAACGCAGTTCTGAAGAAAAACTTTCAGTGAAAAGAACATTTTCCAAACTCACAAAAGATGCAAAGTAAGCATGGATCCTTTGACCCTTCCCATAGTTTTGGGTGTCTTTTTGAGAATAATAAAAGTGCCAAGAATATGAAGAGGTACTTGAATACACGACAGGAAATGAAGACATAGTTGATAAAATTCGTCAGATTCCAGATAAATATTTCGATAGATGCACGACATTTTCCAACTGGAAGAAATGCACGTGATGTCTGATAATCTATGATTAATCTGGAGGCTTTACAACTGGCACAAGGCTTACAGGTGAAAAGGTTTAATGAGAAAATTGATTAATACATTTTTTTATTCCGTCTCAAAAAAACCTTCAAATTGATCGGGGATAGTCTACTAACTGAACCACAAAATTTTATACACTAGGAGCAAGGCTGTCAAACGATGTGTGCTGCCGGGCGGCCGTGGCCGCAGCATTTTTTCAAAGAGCAGGGGAAATTATCAGAAATGAATCAGAAAGAGGAAATGATCTTCATTATTTTTTTTTCTCTTTAACCATGAAGTTTAGTCATATTAAAAAAAATCTAGTTCTTTTTTTATTAAAAAACAGTTATTTTGACAAGTTGGCGTGTTCTGTAAACCGCCTAGTGTTATTTTTTTTACCCGAAAGTGAACTTATTCGGTCAAAATCAGCAATTTTTTGAAAAGCCTTGACTGGGAGCATCAGTTTAGCTTTAAACAAACAGTAAACGAGCAAAAATTTATTCATTTTACATTAGAAATTGAGGGTTTTGCAACAATAAAAGATGCCGCAGTCACATTATTTCTGCCTTTACATCCAAAAATCTTCCGAGTAGCCTCCCGATAAGGCTTATGAGCCAATAGCATGACAGTTGTCGACACTAAACCATGAGAACATACTCCTAACATTCCGAAATTCGTAATCACCAAGTCGAAATTATTGGTGAACACTGTGTACAGAAAGTACATACATGGAGTAAAAAACGCCATCATGAGCACTGATATTTGAATGCACAGACTTTTGAAGAACTTCTTCTGCAACTGAGAAGTCCGAGTGGATTGAGCCTTAGTACGGTAGAGATAACGGGAAGAGGCGGAAAAATAGAAGAATACTTGTCCTAAAATTATGACAGCATATACACATATACAGGATATGGTGGTGAAAATATCCATGTTCAGCATGAAGAAATCAGGTTTTTCTAGAATTCGTGACGGGAGACATGGCAGTTTTTGAAGGGCAATTTCACGATAACCTTCAGTGTTTTTGATGCCTTGGAACATGATAATCACACAGATAATTGCCAGGAAATAGTTGAGAAAATAAACTATGGATCGTTTTTTAGTTCGATTTGGGGTCTCAGAATCGTGACGGACCAGGTAGTTGTAGCGGTTTTCGAAGAACAACATGATAGAGACGAGGACGACTGAAACAACCATTTCAGATTAAAAAGCCCTTTTCAAAAGCAACTTACAAAAAAATATAACGTATCCAACAGGAAGCATGAACCAAATCGGTACACCGAAATAGTTGAGGAACCCTAATGGGTACCCAGAAATAATTGGGAATATCATGATAGGCATTGTAAAAAAAGACAAGTAAATGTCGAATGATGCGGTTCTAAAACAATATTTCGTGCTAAAAATTGGGCGCTATAGTAGTTGGGGGGGGGGGGGGGGGGGAGGCACCAGATTTTGGCACTTGGGCAATGGAGACCTAAACCTGTTGTGGGGTGTGATGTTTCCGGAAGTAGAGCAAACATTCAGTGAAAAGAACATTTTCCACACTCACAAAAGATGCAAAGTGAGCATGGATCCTTTGACCCTTCCCATAGTTTTCGGAGTTTTTTTGAGGATGATAATAGTGCCAAGAATATGAAGAGGTACTTGAATACATGACAGTAAATGGAGACTTATTTGATAGAATTCGTCAGATTCCAAATAAATATTTCGATAGGTACACGACATTTTTCAACGGGAAAAAATGCTCGTGACGTCTGTTAATATATGATTAATCTGGAGGCTTTTCGGCTGGCAAAAGGCTTGCAGGTGAAAAAATTCTTGAAAAAAATTGATTAACTAATTTTTTCCACATCGAAGTTGAGCAAGAAATGTCGTGTATCTATCGAAATATTTATTTAGAATCTGATGAGTTCTATCAAATATGTCTCCATTTACTATCATGTATTCAAGTACCTCTTCATATTCTTGGCACTTTTATTATTCTCAAAAAGACACCCAAAACTATGGGAAGGGTCAAAGGATCCATGCTCACTTTGCATCTCTTGTGAGTTGAACTTTTTATTTTGAGAAAATGATTTTCTGGGTATCACAGAACCGCCTTGCTCGACATACTGCTGACATTGTTGGTGGTGCCTGTCATGTTTTTTGCAGTACCTGGTGGCTATCCATTAGGACTATTAGTATATCTTGGAGTGTCATCAAGAGTTATGCTCTATTTGGTGTATTTTTCAATTTTTTGTGAGTTTTTTGTTGTTAAAAAACACAAATTTCAAAATGCATTTCAGTCCTCTTTGTCTCCATCGCCTGCTTCTTCGAGAATCGCTATAACTATCTGGTGCGTCACGATTCCGACACGCCCTCCCGCAATATGAAACGATCGGTTTTATATTTCTTCAATCATTTCCAAGCATTCATTTGTGTTCTACTATTTTTTAATGCTGGATATATAGATGGGTCCAGCAAAATTGTCCTTGAAAAACTACCATGTTTACCGCCGAAAACTCTAGAGAATTCTAATTTATTCATGCTACAAATGGATTTGCGATATACAATACCAACTGCTTTATTTTATATCATTGTTGTATGGGGACAAATTATTTATTATTTTTCTGCCACCTCCTATAACCTCTACCGTACCAAAACCCAATCTTCAAGGACTTCTCGGTTACAGAAGCAATTTTTTAAAACTTTATGTGTTCAAATTGCTATTCCGTTCTGTTTTTTTATGATTCCATGTACTTATTTTATCTACACATTTTTCTCAGAGAGCCTAGATATGTCTTTAAACGTATTGGGGATGGTTGTCGCCTCGTCTCATGGTCTGGTGTCGACACTTACCATGTTGTTGGCTCATAAACCTTATAGGGAGGCCACTTTGGAATGTTTTGGGTTCCGAAGAAGTGTAAATACAGTGTCATTTCTTGTTTCGAAACCATCGATTCCAAATGTTAAATGAATAAAGTGTGTCTTACTTAATTCTTTGGCTCTGTTCGGAAATCACGGGTCAAACGAAAAATGAACGGGTCGAAAAAAAATGAACGGGTCAAATAAAAAAATGAACGGGTCGAATAAAAAAATGAACGGGTCAATCAATTAATAGATCCTTACTTCAAGAAAAAATATGTCTCCTGATTTGCGTATACGGAATGCACGAATCATTGGGATACTATTTGTTTAATCATTCATTCACATTTTTTAATGTTTTATGGTTGGTTCTTATATTTTTTTGTTGTTTCATTTCAATTTTCTTTCTTACTTCATTATTTAAGAAGAGCAAGTGCTCCGTCAATTGCCAGTTTAGTTTGTTGTAGTTGTTGACTACGACTTCAGCACCGAGAACTGCGTCTACCAAAACTGCTCCAAGACGTGCCCGAACCACTACTCCAAAACCGGTGACTACCGCAATACCCGCTCGGTTGTAGGCGGCGGTTTCTGGGCGAAAGTAAGAGAGTTGGCGGCTTTTGGGCGGACATTGGGAGCTTTTTGGGCGGAAGTAGGGTATCCAAAGATGAAAACACTGCCATGGCGAATGTAGGGGGATGTTGGGCGAAAATAAAGCGAGAGTTGGCGAACGTTCAGAACAACTGGAAGAAGTGCAACTTCTGGGCACCAGCTGACCCCATCTTGGGCGAACGTCCGGCTAAGATTGGCGATGATTGGCGAACCTTAGGTGGATCTTAAGAGCGATGCGTGTCTGCAGCGCGGATTCATTCTTCACAGTTGCATTTATTTTTTTTTCTTTTCTGAAGCTTTTCGTTGTTTTATTCACATTTTCTCGTCATATAACTAAATTTTAAAATTTTCATTATACAGGAAAACAAAGTTTACAGATTTCACGTTTCTGTAAAAGAAACCGAATGTTAGGATTTTCGAAAATGAGAAAAACGAAGTCAAAGAAGCGTTTCCGTAAGTTAACTGTAATAAAAATCAATAGTGAAACATGTTTTCAGAGAGGGAATCGGAGGATGCTTTTACAACCGAGCCCGTCGGATCAATGAATGCTTCCATCGATGTGCCTGGAGAAGGTAAGGCTTTATTTCAGCTTTGGTATCATATGAATTTTCTTCAGAACTTGGAAACATTAGTACAAATTTCCATTGGACAGCCGTTTTGCGAGCCGACATGATGTTCAGAGAATGCAAATGTACTGTTACTATTTTTTCTATTCGAAAATTCGTTTAATTTCAGCGCTCAAACGATGCTCAACGTTGATTCTCAAATGAAGTCCGCCTATTTTGATCTGGATCAAATCACACAGTCACTCAACAGTATGCAAGCCACAGTTTTGAAAAAGGAAAACTGAAACTCCACTTGAACAAATCGAATTGATAATGAAGAAGCAAATGCAGAAATTGATCGAACTTTCCGGGCAGCACGGTAAGCAGTCAAACCCAAATTTTTTCATTGTTTCTTTTGTGAAATTCAGATATGATTCGTGGAGAAACTGAGCAAGCTGAACAATGACCGCAGCCTCCATTTGAACAACTCCAAAGCATAACCAGTACTTCCAGCATTCGCAAAACCTGCTTGGAATCATGCGGCCGATCCAAAAATCAAGAAAATCATCAATAATTTTTGCGGATTCATTCTGCTCAACTTCTCTTCTTTGTTGTTTCGTTTTTCAATTAACTTTTTATCTGTTCATGTTCTAACCATCAATAAATATGTTTCCCGCTAATTCAAATTGAATATGAAATCAATAAAATTAGAAATGAAAAAAAAAGGAGAAAGTTTTGAGCGAACCCTACGCTGCTCTCAGCGAAGTTTGGGCGTTGTTTCGGCGGATCTTAGGCGCATTCCGCTCAAAGATTAATCGGAATCCGACCAAGCCTCGCCCAAAAGACTGCCAAGCTTCGCCTAGAAACCGCCGCAGACAGCCGAGCGGGACCCATGAAATATGAGGGATTCATCCGAATCGACTTTTGCTCTAAATGATTCCGCCTGGGCTGTGTGTTTCCGAAGCCTGGTCTAATAGTGGTGTTTTAAGAAGCACTATCTGTAAGAGCGAGACTTTTAGCACTAGGCCTTGGCACAGTTGCAAAAAGTTTTCTGGATCCGTATGGTTTTTGGATCATATATGCACCCATATGAGTGATTTATGATAAACATGTTACTAGACCCCTATAACGTCATCGTCTGGAAATATAGCTGAAAATGTTATTTTCAGCTCAAAAATTCAAAAAATTTTCATTTTTGAGATATGGTCTCCAAACTTTGGGGGATTGATATTTGACCCTTGGGGCATATCCAATAAATTTTTGAGCCATCTACGAACTCGGGAAGTCGCCCAAATAATTTTGAGAAATGGGTTTTTCAATTTTTCTCGAAAATTTTGAATATAGGTAAAGGAATTTTATTTGATTTTCGGATTCCCCATTAAATTTCCCGCAAAAAAGTCTCTTGGACCATACCCGAAATAGGCGCCCATTTTGAGATATAGCAGTTTTTTCGAAAAACACCAAAGGGTCCCCCCTTATGAACATTTTTTTTTCGAAAAAAATCGAAATTTTATTTTGGGCTATAATTTTCAGAAAATGATGCTATGATCATAACTAGCTCAATTCCAAAAGATGAGCTCATATAATCAAGTTTGAGCAGAGTTACAGTAACCAGGTGGAATGAGCCTACGTTTTGCCCTCTTCCGTTTTTCTTCTTTTTGAAAAAACCGCTATATCTCAAGATGGGCGCCTATTTCGAATATGGTCCAAGAGACTTTTTTGCAGTAAATTTAATGAGGAATCCGAAAATCAAATAAAATTTTACTACCTCTACTCAAAATTTCCGATTTAGAGATAGAGGAAGTTGCATCTCTACGTATGACGAAGCGTAGACTCGTTTTCACCAGTTTGTTAATATAAAGGTAGTGAAATTTTATTTGATTTTCGAATTCCCCATTAAATTTACAACAAAAAAGTCTCTTGGACCATATTCGAAATAGGCGCCCATCTTGAGATATAGCTATTTTTTCAAAAAGAAGAAAAACGGAAGAGGGCAAAACGTAGGCTCATTCCACCTGGTTACTGTAACTCTGCTCAAACTTGATTATATGAGCTCATCTTTTGGAATTGAGCTAGTTATGATCGTAGCATCATTTTCTGAAAATTATAGCCCAAAATAAAATTTCGATTTTTTTCGAAAAAAAAATGTTCATAAAGGGGGACCCTTTGGTGTTTTTCGAAAAAACTGCTATATCTCAAAATGGGCGCCTATTTCGGGTATGGTCCAAGAGACTTTTTTGCGGGAAATTTAATGGGGAATCCAAAAATCAAATAAAATTCCTCTACCTATATTCAAAATTTTCGAGAAAAATTGAAAAAACCCATTTCTCAAAATTATTTGAGCCACTTCCCGAGTTCGTAGATGGCTCAGAAATTAATTGGATATGCCCCAAGGGTCAAATATCAATCCCCCAAAGTTTGGAGACCATATCTCAAAAGTGAAAATTTTTTGAATTTTTGAGCTGAAAATAACATTTTCAGCTATATTTCCAGTCGATGACGTCATAGGGGTCTAGTAACATGTTTATCATAAATCACTCATATGGGTGCATATATGATCCAAAAATCATTCGGATCCAAACAACTTTTTGCAACTGTGCCAATGGGAAGTCTCTTCTTACAGAAAGTGCCTCTTAAGCTTTCGAAGGTTCAATTAGTTGGCACACCATCAAAACAGGCTTAGGAAACATAACAAAAAAGCTTTCTAAAGCAAAAAATCGAGTAGGTTGAATCCTTAAAAACATTTTTCAGGCCCCGAAGGGCCCGGGTATTTTCAAAAGTCCCTGGTATTTCCATGGGACCCGAAAAAAAAAATAAATACCCGGGTTTCGGGTAAGAGCCCTTATTTTTTCTTGAAGTCAGGATCTATTAATTGATTGACCCGTTCATTTTTTCATTCGACCCGTTCATTTTTTTATTCGACCCGTTCATTTTTTTATTTGACCCGTTCATTTTTTTATTTGACCCGTTCATTTTTTTATTTGACCCGTTCATTTTTTTATTCGACCCGTTCATTTTTTTATTTGACCCGTTCATTTTTTTATTTGACCCGTTCATTTTTTTATTCGACCCGTTCATTTTTTTATTCGACCCGTTCATTTTTTTATTTGACCCGTTCATTTTTTTTTTCGACCCGTTCATTTTTCGTTTGACCCGTGATTTCCGAACAGAGCCAATTTTTTTGTTCTTTTTTTTTTGGGTCTTTTTTGTCAGTCAATAAGTTTTGGAAGCTAATTGTTTTAATGTTTTCGGCTCTATTCTAGTTCAGGGGTCCCTTGAAAAAACAGGGGTTCCTTGAAGGGTCAGAAAAAAATAGGGGTCTCTTAAGGAGTCGGAAATAAAATAGGGGTCCCATCCCAAAATTGAAAATCCGAAAAGAATAGGGGTCCCATGACCTCACAATGTCAGAAGCACTAAATAAGTCAATGTTAGTTAAATAAAACCCCCTATTGATGGTGATCCATTAATCACAAGACTGCTTGCCGCGCCTTCGGCGCTGCAGCAGTCTTGTTTTGTTCGCCGCTTCGCGGCTCACTTTCGAAAATTGATGTTCGCGGCTTCGCCGCTCACTTTTCAGGTTAAAAACAGTTTAGAAAGTTCCAGAGCTATCCAAATGTCCATACTTGGAAAATTTCGGCCGGAGCCGGGCCGATGGAAAATTTGCCGGCCCGGATGCAGATTTTGAAAAAAATTTCATCAATTTTTTTTTGCAAAACTTTTCCAAAAATGTTCAACTTTCATACAAAAGTTTCAAAAACATCGATATTCTTCATTTCAGTCCGAAATAACATCATATAACACCATTTGACCCTAAAAATCGCCTATTGAAAAATCAGCTCTGAAAACCCGGGCCGATGAAATTTCCCAAACGGCTCGTTCCAAGTATGCAAATGTCTAATTTTATTGCTAGAGATTCTTATTCACATTCCCTATACTTTTCTGCACTTCTATTTCTTGTTCATAACTTGGTAGCGAGCAAAAGTGCAGGCGAAAGTTGGGTAATTTCCGATATTCTGGACAACCATCTCATTCTTCTGCCTCTCCGGATAACCCCGAAGAAGCGTTTCCAAAAATTTTAGTCATTCGACACACTCTTTCGAGAGTTCGAAACGACAGCTAACCTTGGTTATACTGGGTAAAAACCAAATCGAGATGCGCGAACGCGCCTTTTATGTTTCCGCGTGTACCGACATCTCCCGGGTTCCGCCGCCCGCTATGTTTTGTGTGCGAGGAGACTCCGCCCACTTTCTCTGGGTCTCAGCCGTTCTGAGCCCTATCTTAGCACAGGGCTCCGGAGAGCTCCAAATGAAAAATGAAAAAGACGGGCATCAGCTCCGGTAAATTCTCTATCCAAATATGAAAAAATCATGAAAATCGGTCCAGTGAGAGGGGCGCTAGAGGCGGAAACCCCACCACAGACACACAGACATCGGTAATTGTTAATAGTAAAGATTATTGGTGTTTTGAGTATAGAGAGCGGTATTTTATTATGTTGTGCTTGTCAAATGATAAAACATTTTGGGTACAACAATTTTCAGATAAGATAACACATTTAATGATAGGAAGTAATTAATTAACTGACTTTTGCGAGTAGCCGTCTGATACAGTTGACCCCTACCCAGCTAAATGTTTATTTCGCTGCTAGGACTTTCTTGTTTTCCGCAACTACAGTGGCTGGGAAAACTAATTCCCGTCTTCACTATTGCATCCCGCGGGCAAATTTAAGCATATGTCAAACCAGCCCAAGTATCACAGGCGGAGCCTGAAATGCCTTTCTCAAAAGTAAGGTCTTGAAAACCTGGAACACCATCAATAGGGGCTTTTTTTTTTACTAAATTGACTAATTTAGTGCTTCTGACATTGTGAGGCCATGGGACCCCTATTCATTTTGGACTTTCAATTTTGGGATGGGACCCCTATTTTATTCCCGACCCCTCAAGGGACCCCTATTTTTTTCAGGATTTTCCGAGGATGACATGGGACCCCTATTTTTTTTCCGACCCTCCAAGGGACCCCTGTTTTTTTCAAGGGACCCCTGAACTAGAATAGAGCCATGTTTTCTTTGCCAGTTCTTTGAGAAATGTTGTGGTGAAGCCGACAGATGTAGGTGAGACTCTAGCATTTTGTAATTAAAATCCAAGGTCAGATGTACTTACAAAAAAGATCCCTGCTCACTCTAAAATCTCTCGTGATGTCTGATAACCTATGATTAATCTGGAGGCTTTTTGACTGGCAAGAGGCTTGCAGATGAAAAAAATTCTTGAAAAAAATTGATTAACTAATTTTTTCCTCATCAAAATTGAGCAAAAAAATGTCGTGTATCTATCGGAATATTCACTTAAAATCTGATGAATTCTATTATGTCTCGACTCTTTCCAACCTTTGGTTTTCTTCGGAGCTCGTACAAATTGAAAATGTTCATACTATCCCACCTAATATTCTATAGATTGTTATATCTCTGAAAAATTGTGACAAAGAATTCTGGTTGAAATGAGACGCAGGTGAAAAGTACCTTCTGAATATTCTGCTGATTAATTTCTTTTTCCCAATAATCCTTCAAACATCACGAGCAGGTTCAGCCGACTCTTTTTATTTTCAACTGAATGTCTTGTATTTACCGGAATATTTATTTGGAATCTGATGAATTCTATCAAATATGTCTCCATTTACTATCATGTATTCAAGTACCTCTTCATATTCTTGGCACTTTTATTATTCTCAAAAAGACACCCAACCTATGGGAAGGGTCAAAGGATCCATGCATACTTTGCATCTTTTGTAAGTTGATTTTTTTTCTCTGGAAATTATTGAAATTTCGAATTACAGAACCGCGTGGCTCGATATATTGCTAACAATTTTCTTAGTACCAGTTGTTTTCTTTGCAGTATTTGCTGGATACCCACTTGGGTTATTTGTATATCTAGGTGTTCCAACAAAAGCTATGATCTATTCAGTGTATTTCTCAATTTTTTGTCAGTTCTCTGTTGTTGATATCTAATTTTTCAAAAAATAATTTCAGTCCTGATGGTATCCATTGTCTGCTTCTTTGAGAATCGCTATAACTATCTGGTCCGTCACGATTCCGACACGCCCTCTCGCAAAAAGAAGCGATCAGTTTTATATTTCTTCAATTATTTCCAAACACTCATCTGTGTCACTATATTATTCAATGGTGGAGGTGCAAACGATCCTCGCCTGATTGCTCATCAAACACTTCCATGTCTAACTCCAGAAGTTCTGAAGAATCCGAACTTTTTCATGCTAGAAGTGGATTTGCGATATGCAGTACCATCTGGTTTATTCTGTGCGGGAGTTATCTGGGGACAGATTATTTATTATTTTTCTGCCACCTCCTATAACCTCTACCGTACCAAGGCCCAATCTTCAAGGACTTCTCGGTTGCAGAAGCAATTTTTCAAAACTTTATGTGTGCAAATTTCCATTCCGTTTTGCTGTTTTATGATTCCATGTACCTATTTTCTTTACACATTTTTCTCAAAGAGTCTGGATATGTCTTTGAATAATTTGGGAATGCTTATCGCCTCGTCACATGGTCTGGTGTCCACACTCACCATGTTGTTGGCTCATAAACCTTATAGGGAGGCCACTTTGGAGTGTTTTGGAATTCGAAGAACTGTGAACTCAGTGTCGGTTTTTGTTTCAAAACCATCTATTTCAAATGTTAAATGAATAAAGTTTTTGAATTGTTTTAAACATCTCATACTTTAAAGACCATTGGAACGGAATATATATATATATATATATATATATATATATATATATATATATTTTATTCCTTCGGATTTATAGAAAAGTTTCCAACTGATTCGAACTGTTTCAATGAACATTTTTCTAGTTGACCACTTTTTGAAAGCAGTTAAGATAATAAAGATCTGCTGTTTTGAACATTCAGTACCTCTCATTTTAGTTCTTCCATGATCATTCTGCTTCTTCATGCAGGGCGAAGAATGTTTCTGTTTACTGTGAGGAGGGGAGAGGCGGACATAAATTATTCAAAGACATATAGAGACACTTTGAGAGA
>GL379826.1:65903-220303 GCA_000143925.2 Caenorhabditis brenneri | reverse complement strand
AAACTTTTGGAAAATCGGTCTATCCGTTCATGAGTTATGAGCGTTTGAATTTTCGATTTTCAGTGGTTCACACCTAACTGTTATAAAAATTTGTGAAAATGTTTTTAGATGTCGACAATTCATAAGAAAACAATTTTTAATACAGGTCAACGCGATTCCATCAATGTTTGTCAGCATTATTGATTTTCAGAGATGTCATCTTACAGACACACAATTTATGACCCCCTTCTGGGAAGATGATGACTAAAACATGTTTTGTTTGCATGTTTGAAGAAAAAACATGTTTTTTATTCAGAAAAAATGAAGATTTATTAGAAAATAAAAAAACAAAAAAATGCAAAAAAGCTTACAACATCCAGGATTCCCAGGCCGTCTCCGATCCAAGTACTAACTGGACTCAACGTTGCTTAACTTGCCACAGTACATACCCCCTTTTTGCTTGAGCCTTGTAATGCAGTAATAGAGGGCCCGCAAAAACCGAGCGTTTCAACACGCTGACGAAAAGATGCGTGAAAAATCAAAGAAAAATTTTGACTTCCGTCTTCACTTTGCCCTTTGAAATAGGAACTCAGAAGTCAGAAGCAAATTTCCAAAAATGAAAGTCGGAATTCCGCTCTGCTAGACATTATTAATTAAATAAAATTGCTCATGATGTCTGATTATTTGTGATTAATCTCATACATGGGTAGCAGAGTGGTAATGCAGCACGTAAATTTTCTGTTTCTCGGTGGAAAAATTTTTAGCGCGTAAAAATAGCTTCCGAAAATTTTTTCCAGAAATCCTAGACTCACATTGCAAAACTTGCTACCGTACCCCCAAAAAAATTTTTGTTACCTGTAGGAATTAAAATCAGTATTCAGATGACATTTTCTCCAGAATTCTTGAACAAAAATTGAAGAAAATAGCATCAAAAAATTTTGAACAGCCGTATTAACATTTCTAATATAGCTTACGTGCTGGGATTTCAGTAAGAAAAAAATTAATTCTCTGTGCCCACGGAATTCATTTTTAATTGACGAATTATTTTTTTCACGGGTTCTGAATGAAAACTTAGCACGTAAACTGTTATAAGTCTTAATGAAATCTGTTCAATGACTCCAGAAATTTTTTTCGAAAAGAATTATTCAGTTTCGCCGGAGAAAACGCTTAGCGCATTTCGAATAGCGTGAAATCGATTTAAAAATTATTGAGCGGTTACGAAAAATAATTTAGCACGTACACTAGTTCGAAACATGTTTAATTTCGGTCAGAAGTCTCGGATTTTTTTCGCTAAGCGATTCGTTAAGTATTCGCTGAGAAATCGCTTAGCGCATTTTGCACTATGGCGCTTCGCCGAAGTACTGAAAATGCGCTGTGAAAATTTAGCACGTAAACGGAATATTTTAGCACGTATCGAAGTTTCATTCGAATATATGGCCCATTGGGACTCTCGGATAAAAATTTGGCGAGAAAACTCCCAGTGGCTGCCGAGAAAATATAGCACAAATCTGAAAATTTCGCTCAACAGGCGCGCTCTTGCGCGTCATTCGCCGCTTACTTAACAGACTTCGAGTGCGTTGTCAACAGACGCGTTTGTGGTGTAATGGTTGCAGCGCTGGCTAGTAATCCGACAGGAGTGAGGGTTCGAGTTCGAAATCTCTAGGAGGTTTTGTTTTTTTTTCTTTTTTATTTTTAAGGTAAAAAAATTTTAGCATGTAGTTTTTTAAAAATTTTTGAAAAATTAGCACGTAGAAATTTTTCATTTTCTTAGTGCGCTCAATCTGCCCATGTATGATTAATCTGAAGGCTTTCTAACTTACAAAACGTTTGCAGGTGAAAAAATTCTTGAAAAAATTCGATTAGTTAATTAATTGTTATTCCGTCTGAACCACCCAACTTATTACACTGAGTGCATCATTTCAGCTCTAAACAAAAAAGACACAATGAAAAATGTATTTATCTAATATAATCGAACGCTTTTTTTATTAAATAAATTTGCACGTGATGTCTGATAATCTATGACTAATCTGAAGGCTTTTTGACTGGCAAGACGCTTGCAGGTGAAAAAATATTTGAGAAAAATTGATTAACCAATTTTTTTCTCATCTAACTTGAGCGAAAATGTCATGTACCTATCAGAATATTTACTTGGAATCTGACGAATTCTATCAAATATGTCTTCATTTACTGTCATGTATTCAAGTACCTCTTCATATTCTTGGCACTTTTATTATTCTCAAAAAGACACCCAAAACTATGGGAAGGGTCAAAGGATCCATGCATACTTTGCATCTTTTGTAAGTTGATTTTTTTTCTCTGGAAATTATTGAAATTTCGAATTACAGAACCGCATGGCTCGATATATTGATAACAATTTTCATAGTACCAGTTGTGTTTTTTGCCGTACCTGCTGGGTACCCATTAGGGCTGTTAGTATATCTAGGTATTTCAACAAAAGCTATGATCTATCTGGTGTATCTTTCAATGTTTTGTGAGTTTTTTTAAATGTTAAAATCTGAATTTCCGAAATCATTTCAGTCCTCTTTGTCTCCATCGCCTGCTTCTTTGAAAATCGCTATAACTATCTGGTCCGCCACGATTCCGACACGCCTTCTCGCAAAATAAAACGATCAGTTTTATATTTCTTCAATTATTTCCAAGCATTCATCTGTTTCATCATATTCTTCAGTGGCAGAGGTGCAAACGATTCTCGCTTGATTGCTCATCAAAAACTACCATGTCTACCTCAAAAAATTCTGGAGAATCCGAATTTTTTCATGCTAGAAGTGGATTTACGATATTTGATATCATCTGCTGGTTTTTATGGGGGAGTTGTATGTGGACAGATTGTTTATTATTTTTACGCCACCTCCTATTATCTATTCCGTACAAAAGCGCAATCTTCAAGGACTTCCCAGTTGCAAAAAAAATTTTTCAAGACTCTATGTGTGCAAGTTGCAATTCCATTTTTCTGTTTTGTGATCCCAGGTACTTATTTTGTATACACTTACTTCTGGGAGAGCCTGGGCATGTCTCTGAATATTCTGGGAATGGTTGCTGCCTCGTCTCATGGTTTGGTGTCCACACTTATCATGTTGTTGGCTCATAAACCTTATAGAGAGGCCACTTTGGAATGTTTCGGGATACGGAGGAATGCGAATACAGTATCGATTGTTGTGGCGAAATCATCAATTTGTAATGTTAATTAGGCTGTCAGAATGGAAATGATAGTGACTTTTGTGTCTTGTTTTTGTCTTTTTTTCGGCTTGTTTGATTTAGGCAATTGAATTTTTCCATTTTTTGCTACCTTTTTAACGACAAATGAATTCTTGAAGAAATAGATGAACTCCCTCCAGAGTTTTCTTCACTTGTTGGTCATTACTTTAATGAAACCGCTGACCCCACTATACTATTTATCTGTTTGCCTAACCCTGAATCGTGTGTGTTAAAACTATGTATAATAATTTTTTCATCACAAGCTATGCACACAATTCGTACCCTATAAAAACATGAACCACCTTCATTTTCGGAAAAAAAATGCTGCTTTTCCTCCCCATTTTATTTTTGAATTCAGTGATATCATTTGAATTACTGGCGATCGATGATCCGTTCAAATATCCATTAAAAATATACAAGTATGAAAAGGACCCGCAGAAGAATTTCGTACGTGTCTTTAAGCTTAAAAATGAGTTGACAGGCAAAGATGAAGTGGACTATCAATGTAAGTTCGAGAAACTAGAACTTAAAAAAAAGAAAGATTCTTCAGATTGCATTAAGCCCGATGACTCATATTTGGTTTGGAACTGTGTAATAACTCGAGAGAACGGAAAACTTAGTGCTGAGCCGCTTAGATGTCGGTATAGGCATGACAATGGGACCTACGTGGAAATGATGCCACAAGAATCCAGTCAGACGAATAATGGATCGATAAAACACTATTGTGATTTTGCGAATGGAGGATTGAGAAGGGTTACTGAGTACGGTAAGTGGAAATATCAAAGTCAGGAGGCAAAAAATCAGGGCTCTTATCCGTTTCCCGGGTATTTTTAACTTTTCCGGGACCGGAAAAAAATGATACCCGGGACCGTCAGAAATACCCGGGATCTGAAAAAAATACCCGTGACCAAAAAAAATATACGGGACCGGGTTTTATCAAACAGGTACCCTTTGGAAATACCCGGGACCGTCAGAAATACCCGGGACCTAAAAATAACACCCGGGACCGAAAAAAATATACGGGACCAGGTTTTATTTTAAAAATTCCTTTTGGCAATACCCGGGACCGGCAGAAATACCCGGAACCAATGAAATATACGGGACCTGAAAAACTTTTCCGGGACCCAAAAAATTTTTTCCGAGACTCATCCCACTCGATTTTGTGCTCTCAGAAGCTTTTTTTGTTGTGTTTCCTGAGCCTTTTCTGATAGTGGGCCATTTGATTCACCCTTTCAAAGCGTACAACACCACTACTGAACCAGGCTTAGGAAAAACACGGCCCAGGTGTCAAAATTCGATTAGCGGAAAAATTTTTCCAGTCCCGGAAAAGTTTTTTCAGGTCCCGTATATTTCATTGGTCCTGGTTATTTCTGACGGTCCCGGGTATTTCCGAAGGGCACCTGTTTGATAAAACCCGGTCCCGTATATTTTTTTTGGTCCCGGGTATTATTTTTTGGTCCCGGTTATTTCTGATGGTCCCGGGTATTTCCAAAGGGCGTTTTTTCAATAAATCCCGGTCCCGTATATTTTTTCAGGTCCTGGGTATTTTTTTACGTCCCGGGTATTATTTTTTCCGGTCCCGGAAAAGTTAAAAATACCCGGGAAACGGATAAGAGCCAAAATCAGAATTTCCAGTCCCCGGCTGCTACCACAATGGCACAATCTACACAGTCGGTGAGACGTGGACCGAAGAGAACCCGGGCGACAAGAATAGTTCTCAGCGTGTAGTGATGGAATGTCAACGAGGAGAATCTGGGTATTTCGAGAAAAAAGTTCAAGGTATTTCATGATAAAGTAAGATTTTTCGACGACAATTTGTCTTGCAGGGTGCCAAATAACCAAGTTTTCCCCACGGGTGGAATATTTAAATGGTATTTTCATTGTGACAAACGAAATTTTTCAATATGAAATGTCAATGCAACTGAATAAAGTTACAGTTTTGAGTTATTCTGAAAATAAGGATAGAGAAATGGAGAGGTGCGTGGAGACCGAACCGGGACATGTGGCTGTGGTCAAAGCGACTGAAGAAGGTGAGGAAACTCGGATATACAGATATATGCATTCCCTCAATAGAAATCGATGCTCCTACAAAAAATACTCATTTCAGATGTCGGATGTAATTACAAAAATCAGTTCCACAAATACTTATCATCGTGGGAAGACCATGAAATGGGAGCTGGTTTGATATGCCTGGAGTTTAATAAAGTCATGAAGAATTGTAAGATTTTTTCTTGTGGTTTTCTTCGTAATAAAAAAAAATATTTCAGATTGCCTTGTAAATGGGAAAAAGTACTATGCTGATCATCAACATGAACATAAGCTCTCAAATGGATGTACTTTCATTTGTCATGATCAGAAGAACATCTACAAGTGTCCGGATCAATTGAAGTTTATGGAGGTGATGAAAACGGTGACGACAAGGATTCCGACTACTTTGAAAGCTAAATTCGGGTTTTGAATTACTGATTGATAATATATGTTTCTGTAAATTTTGAAAATAAAATTGTAACATTTTTTATTATGAAGCTCATTTCCAAACATAAACTAAATCGCAAAAGATTACTTTCAAGCAGATTTTCAAAAAAAAAGAGGTTAAAAAAAGAAAGTCAACTATTCTACGCTTGCACAACTCAAAATCGTTTTTTAAAAGGATAACAAGACCAATCACAAGTATTCCATCTAATGCTTCTCTCACTTGCGGGTCTTTAGTTCCAAAAACCGTTGACCCCACTATACTATTCATCTGTTTGCACACCCCCAAATCGTGTGTTAAAACTATGTGTAGTAATTTTTTTCCATCACAAGCTATGCACACAATTCCTACCCTATATATACATGAACCATCTCCGTTTTCGAGCTAAAAATGCTGCTTCTGCTCCTCATCTTGTTTTTAAATTCAGTGGCTTCATTTGGATTCAGGTCAATTGATGACCCGTTTGAATATCCTTTAAAAAGATATATCTATGAAAGGAGACAGGAGAAGAATTTCATCGTTTCCTACATGATGAGGAATGAGTTAACAGAAAAATATGAAGTGGATTATCAATGTAAGTTCGAAAATCAAAGAACAAAACTTTTAAAATCACGATCCTTCAGTTTGCGAACATCTCAAGGACCCGAATTTTCTTTGGAACTGTGTGAAAACTCGGGAAAACGGAAAACTAAGTACTGAGCCGTTCAGATGTGTGTATAGAACGGAAAATGGGACCTACGTGGAAATGATTCCTGGAGAGTCAAGTCAGACGAAGAATGGATCGATAAAAACTATTGTAATCTTGCAAACGGAGGACTGAGAAAAGTCACTGAGTACGGTAAGTTGAAATTATTGAGTTGTTTTGAGAAACATTTTAATTTTCCAGTCTCCGGCTGCTACCACAACGGTACAATCTACACAGTCGATGAGGAGTGGACAGAAGAGAATCCAGGGGACAAGAATAGTTCCCATAGGGTCATGATGGGTTGCCGACGAGGAAAATCTGGGTATTTCGAGAAAGAAGTTCGAGGTATTTTATGCAACATTTTTCAACTAAATCTAATCTTTCAGGGTGTCGTATTACCAAGTCTTTCCCGATGGGGAAAGTTCTAGAAAATGGCAGTTACATTGAGACGAATGAAACTTATACACATGAAATGTATATGGAACTGAATGGAGTTGAATTTTTAAGTGATTCAGCAGTTGAAGGTAGAATTATGGAACGATGTGTGGAGACCGAACCGGGACATGTGGCTATGGTGAAAGTGACAGAAGAAGGTGAGGACATTTACAGACATACTCGCAGATACACACATCCTTCTAGAACTTTTCTATTTAAACTCAATATTCCTACAAAAATATTCATTTCAGAAGTTGGATGTACTTTCAAAAACGAGTTCCGCAAATTCTTATCATACTGGAAAGACCTCGAAATGGGAGCTGTCTTAAGATGTAATCAGGGAAACAAAGTCACAAAACCTGGTAAGATTTTTTGTCTGTGATCTTTTCCACTGTCAAAAAATTTTTTTCAGTGTGTCTCATCAATGGAACCGAGTACCATACCGATCCCAACGTTGAACATAAGCTCTCAAACGGATGCACATTTATCTGTCATAGTCAGAAAAATATCTACAAGTGTCCGGATCAATTGAAGTTCATGGAGGTGATGAAGACGGCAACGACAAGAATTCCAACCACTTTGAGAGCGGAATTAGGATTTTGAAACAAGGCTTGATAATATATTTCTGTAAATTTTGAAAATAAATTCGTGTATTGTAAAAGGTTATATGTATATTGAAATTTTTCTCTATAAAGTGAACTCAAGCTAACAAAATTCTTTACCTAGAGGGGCTTATAGGTTCCAATAGTCGTATTTTCAAGAAATATGATGAAAAACAAAAATTCAAAAATGCAATTTGTTTATGTTTGCGCAACCCCAGATCGTTTTCAAAGGATACATGATACAGGAAAGCTACGGGGACCTTTCATGCAATTATGCGTCAGCGGGTTGCTACATTTGGTGCTTGCGGACCGTTTTTACTGTATTACAGAGTTCGCAAACACCAAGCGATACAACACGCTCAAGCAAAAAACATGAAAACTTACCGAAGAAGTTTCATCACTTTTGAAGATTTTCGGCCATGATACGACTAATCAAAATATAACCTTCCAGAATTTTTTCACTTCCGGGTCATTAGTTTCAAAAACCGCTGGCTCCACTATACTATTCAACTGTTTGCACACCCCTGAGTCGTGTGTGTTAAAACTATGTATAATAAATTTTTTCATCACAAGCTATGCACACAATTCATACCTTATATAAGCATAGACCATATCCCTTTCAGGAAAAAAATGCTGCTTTTGCTCCCTATTTTATTTTTGAATTCAGTGATATCATTTAATTTCCGGGCAATCGATGACCCATTCAAATATCCTTCGAAAAAACTAAACTATGGAGATTTCCATTATGAAAACTTTGTAGTTTCCCTCATGAGTGAGGATGAGTTGACAGAAAAATATGAACTAAATTATCGATGTGAGTTCGAAAAATCAAAAGAAACACTTTTAAAATTTGGATTCTTCAGTTTGCGTACAGCCCGATGACTGGAATTTCGTTTGGAACTGTGTGGAAATTCGGGAAGACGGCAAACTAAGTTCTGAGCCGTTCAAATGTGTGTATAGAACGAAAAATGGGACTTACGTGAAGATGATGGCTGGTGAATCCGGTCAGACGAATAATGGATCGATAAAACATCATTGTAACTTTGTGAACGGAGGATTGAGAAAGACCACTGAGTACGGTAAGTGGAAATCATTAAGTTGTATTGAGAAAAATTTCAATTTTCCAGCCCCCGGCTGCTACCACAATGGCACAGTCTACACAGTCCATCAGGAGTGGAAGGAAGAGAATCCAGGCGATAAGAACAGTTCTCAGGGTGTCAAAATGGGTTGCCGACGAGGAGAATCTGGGTATTTCGAGAAAAAAGTTTTGGGTTTGTTAGGATAAAAAATATTTTTCAACAACAATTTCTCATTCAGGGTGCCTTGTAACCGTTGACACTTATTCAATAGTGGGGACATATTCAAATGGCAGTTATCAAGAGACAAAAAATTTTTATAAACATGAAAAGTTTATGGAACTGAATGAAGTTGAATTTTCGATCGATTCTTCCCGTGAAGATAGAAAAATGGAACGTTGTGTGGAGACCGAACCGGGACATGTGGCTGTGGTGAAGGTGACTGAAGAAGGTGAAGACATGCGGGTATACAGACATACCTGTGGGCTGATGTACATAAACGCTTGTACTCGATAATCTTACAGAAAGTTTTTTCCAGACGTGGGATGTACTTACAAAAATCAGTTCCACGAATTTGCCTCCTACTGGAAAGACCTCGAAATGGGAGCTGTCTTGAGTTGTGATCAGGGCAACAAAGTAACAAAACCTGGTAAGATTTCTTGTCTGTGGTCTTTTCCACTGTCAAATTATTTTTCAGTTTGTCTCATCAATGGAACCGAATATCATACTGATCCCAACGTTGAACATAAGCTCTCAAACGGATGCACTTTCATCTGTCATAGTCAGAAAAATATCTACAAGTGTCCGGATCAATTGAAGTATATGGAGGTGATGGAGACGGCGACGACCAGAATTCCGACCACTTTGAGAGCTGAATTCGGATTTTGAGATATGGATTGATAATATATTTCTGTAAATTTTGAAAATAAATTCGTACATTGTGAAAAATGTTCAATTGGAGTATTTTTTCTAGAAAAAAGCTAACTCAAGCTAACATATTTTTTCATCTGTACAGACTACTACTACTACGGGTACTTTTCATGCACTTATACGTCAGCGTGTTGCTACGTTTGGTGCTTGCGGACCGTCTATTACTGTATTACAAAGTTTGCAGGCACCAAGCGATACAACACGCTCACGCAAAATGCATGAAAATTTACCGAAGAAGTTTCATCACTTTTGAAGATTTTCGGCCATGATATATTAGGTTGGAAAGAAAGTTTCTGTGCATTTTTGAAAATTCTTGTATTCGAAAGAGAAATGAATCAGAAATCAAAGATGTTGACCATTACTATCTACAACTGTTTGGTATCTAGTTGGCAAGTTCCGGATGCCATCTCTCCAGAACGCGGTATTTTGTAAACTTAAGTAGTCAGCCTACTATTTCTCTTTGACTTCAAAGTTTTTGAACTACTCTTTTTTCTCGGTCATTTCCACAGGCTCAATCATGTGGTTTTCTCTAATGAGTAGTGTTTTGTATAATAACCACCATTATCGAAATCAATTGTATGAGCTACCATCCGACATCGTCAAACAAGATTTGGATCCATAAAAGTACTTCTCTCTGTTTGGTGTTTCATTCGAACCGTTCATTACTAGATGCTTCTGTCCGAAGGTGAGACTATGAACACCGACTACTTCTACTTCCCAATAATGAAAATGAAGCTATATCCCACTTGTAGAAACAGAGGATTCGCTATCTCCAGGCAAATGCCTGTCCGTTTACAACCAGAACTACCAAAACCTTGCTCGCCTGATCCAACTGGACTGTCATTGCTCACGTTATTTATACTTTTATATAATGCTCTCTTCAATTACTACCTATTTGATGATGCGCATCGCCCTCTTGGAAAAATTGGCTGAAAAAATGGCAATGATCTACAGAAATAGTTGGCTGACTACTTTGGTTTACAAAATGCCGCGTTCTGAAAAGAAGGCATCCGAAACTTGCCAACTAGATACCAAACAGTTGTAGATAGTAATGGTCAACATCTTTGATTTCTGATTCATTTTTCTTTCGAATACAAGAATTTTCAAAAATGCACAGAAACTTTCTTTCCACCCTAATACTAATCAATACTAATACTAATCAAATAGTAATCTTCTAGTTTTTTTCACTTGCGGGTCATTAGTTTCAAAATCCGCTGGCTCCACTATACTATTCAACTGTTTGCACACCCCTGAATCGTGTGTGTTAAAACTATGTATAATGAATTTTTTCATCACAAGCTATGCACACAATACGAATTGTATATAAACATGAAACACCTTTATTTTTAGGAAAAAAAAATGCTGCTTTTATTTCCTATTTTATTTTTGAATTCTGTGATATCATTTAATTTCCGGGCAATCGATGACCCATTCAAATATCCTTCGAAAAAACTAAACTATGGAGATGTCCATCGTGATAACTTTGTAGTTTCCTATACGAGTAAGGATGAGTTGACGGGAAAATATGAACTGGATTATCAATGTAAGTTCGAAATATCAAAAGAAACACTTTTAAAATTTGGATTCTTCAGTTTGCATACAGCCCATGGACTGGAATTTTGTTTGGAACTGTGTAGAAACTCGGGAAGACGGTAAACTAAGTGCTGAGCCGTTCAAATGTGTGTATAGAACAAGAAATGGGACTTACGGGGAGATGATGGCTGGTGAATCCATTCAGACAGATAATGGAACGATAAAACACCATTGTAACTTTGTGAACGGAGGACTGAGAAAGACCACTGAATACGGTAAGTGGAAATCATTAAGTTGTATCGAGAAAAATATTAATTTTGAAGTCCCCGGCTGCTACCACAATGGTACAGTCTACACAGTCCAACAGGAGTGGAACGAAGAGAATCCAGGCGATAAGAATAGTTCTCAGGGTGTCAAGATGGGTTGCCGACGAGGAGAATCTGGGTATTTCGAGAAAAAAGTTTTGGGTTTGTTAGGATAAAAAATATTTTTCAACAACAATTTCTCATTCAGGGTGCCTTGTAACCGTTGACACTTATTCAATAGTGGGGACATATTCAAATGGCAGTTATCAAGAAACAAAAAATTTTTATAAACATGAAAAGTTTATGGAACTGAATGAAGTTGAATTTTCGATCAATTCTTCCCCTGAAGATAGAGATATGCTAAGGTGTGTGGAGACCGAACCGGGACATGTGGCTGTGGTGAAGGTGACTGAAGAAGGTGAGGACATGCGGGTATACAGACATACCTGTGGGCTGATGTACATAAACGCTTGTACTCGAGAATCTTACAGGAAGTTTTTTCCAGACGTGGGATGTACTTACAAAAATCAGTTCCACGAATTTGCCTCATACTGGAACGACCTCGAAATGGGAGCTGTCTTGAGTTGTGATCAAGGCAACAAAGTCGCAAAACCTGGTAAGATTTCTCGTTTATGGTCTTTTCCCAATTGAAAAAATGTTTCAGCTTGTTTTGTCAATGGAACCGAGTACCGTGTGGATCACGAACATGAGCATAAACTTTCGCATGGATGTACTTTTATCTGTCATGATCAGAAAAATATCTTCAAGTGCCCGGATCAATTGAAGTTAATGGAGGTGGTAAAAACGGCGACAACTAGGATTCCGACCACTTTGAGAGCTGAACTGGGATTTTGAATAATTGATTGATGTATTGAAAATTGACAAGTTGTTTGTATATTCTGAAAAAAAAAGTATTTATATTTAACAAAATATTTTTCATCTTATAACGGAAATGAAAAAACTGTTTGGTTCGGAGAACATCGTAGCATGTTTGGTAGAAGACCAGAAGCACTACGAGTTGCGCTTTGCAATTCTAGAGGCGCAATGGCTCTGTTTGTCTTCACTAGCGTGCTCGGTACAATCAGATTTCCCACCTGTTTTGGGAAAATCGCGTTGAGGTCCGTGTAGCCAAAGCTTTCAGCATCTCAAAATATTTTTTAAGTGAAAATTTTGATATGCGTAGTCTGAATGTATTTCAATATTCATTTTCCAAAATTTACAGAAACATAAATGTTATCAATCAATATCTCAAAATCCAAGTTCAGTTTTTAAAGTTGTCGGAATCTTTGTCGTCGCCGTCTTCATCACTTCCATAAACGACAGTTGATCAGGACACTTGTAGATATTCTTCTGTTCATTACAGATAAAAGTGCATCCATTTGAGAGCTTATGCTCAAGCAGGGGGTTAATTTTGTATTCGGTGCCATTGACAAGACACACTGAAACATTTTTTGAATAGTTAGGGAAAACCCTCAAGAACTCTTACTCGTTTTTTCTATTTTTTTATTCTGTACGCACTGCAAGACAGCTCTCATTTCGAGGTCATTCCAGTGTGAGTCATATTTGTGGAACTGATTTTTGTGAGTACATCCCACATCTGAAATAAGTACTGTTTGTATAAATCTCGAAATTAACCAAGGAAGTGGTGAAGCTGTGTACCAGAGCTGTGCAGAACACCGACTTGCAGACTTCTGACTTCCGAGTTCCGGTTTAGAAAACAAAATTCAGACGGAAGTCGAAAGTTTTCGGTGGTTATAAAATTGACTCGCCGGCGACTTTCCAACATTTTTCGCAACAAATTGTCGCACTACTATTTTAAAGTCAATTTTGAGCTTCAAATTTTCGAATTTTCACTTCTGCCTTTCGACTTTTGTACTCCAAACTTTCCCGTGACCCTAGAAACATGCTGGAACGCAATAAGTTGAAATAATGTGCGGGGTAGTTGCAAAATAGGAGGGGCTTCCTCATCTTATCTTACGTGAAACTAGAATTAAATTTCGGAGCGATTTTTTTATAACGACAATACTCCCGCACAGCTCTTCTGTGTACATCAGCCCGCCAGTATGTCTGTATGTCCTCACCTTCTTCTGTCGCCTTCACCACAGCCACATGTCCCGGTTCGGTCTCCACGCACCTTTCCATAATTCTACCTTCGCCTTCAAAACCGCTTAAAACTCGAACTTCATTCAGTTCTATATAGTCATTAAAGGTATATTCTTTTAGTGTTCCGATGTGAGTGCCATTTTCTAAATATTTTCCTCCCCATGAATAACCCACGCCGGTAAAAACACATTCTGAAAGATTGATTGTTGTTTCAAAAATTATTTTTCATCATAAAATACCTCGAACTGTTTTCTCGAAATACCCGGATTTTCCTCGTTGACACTGCATCATGATACTATGAGAACTGTTCTTGTCGCCTGGATTCTCTTCGATCCACCACTCACCGGCTCTGAGGAATGTACCGTTGTAGAAGCAGCCGGGGACTGGAAATTCTAATGTTTTGTCTCTTAACTACAATAATTCCACATACCGTACTCAGTCTCTCTCCTCAATCCTCCGTTTGCAAAATCACAATAGTGTCTTATCGATCCATTATTCCTCTGAATAGACTCTCCTGGGATCATTTCCACGTTGTTCCCATATTCATCTTTATACAAACATTTGAATGGCTCCGCACTCAATTTCCCGTTGCTCCGAGTTCTTACACATTTCCAGTCAAAATAATCGACTTGTATACTTTGTCCCGGATTCACCTCTATGGGTCGAAGGGGGTCATCAGAGACTTGGCAATCTGGAAATGGGGTGTATTTTAACAAATTTTTTTCTAACTTACTATAGTATTCTACTTCATCTTTTCCGAACTCATTTCTGTATCTAAGGGCACGTACAAAATCCTTCTGCTGGTCCTCTCCAGGAAGATATATTTTTGATGGGTACTCGAACGGGTCATCAATCGCTCGGGAACCATACGATGCGTCTGAATTCAAAAACAAGAGAGGGAATAAAAGCAGCATTTTTTTCCCGAGAATGGAGAGGGTTCATGTTTATATACAGTGCGAATTGTGTACACAGCTTGTGATGAAAAAAATTATTGGACATAGTTTTAACACACGATTTGGGGGTGTGCAAACAGATAAATGGTATAGTGGGGACCAACGGTTTTTTGAAAGTTATGACCAGCAGGTATAGAAAACTCTGGAAGGAACTACTATGGTTTTTGAATCGCCGAAAGCTATATGGGATTGTGTGAATCATTTTAACTTTTTGATTCTCACTATTTTTTCTTTGAAAATCTGGTCGTTGCAACCAGTCCTCCACACAGGTGGAATATTACGTAGGCTCATTTTTTGGGAAATTTTCCAATAAAACATTTTTTACAATAAATAAATTTATTTTGAAAATTTACAGAAATAAAATCAATCAATATCTCAAAATCCCAATTCTGCTCTCAAAGTGGTCGGAATTCTTGTCGTTGCTTCATTCATCACCTCCAGAAACGACAATTGATTCGGACACTTGTAAATGTTTTTCTGTTCATGACAGATAAATCTGCATCCATTTGAGAGCTTGAGTTCACAGAAGATACTAACATAGTACTCACTTCCATTTACAAGACACTCTTAAATACTTTTCGAAAAATTAAAGAAAACAGTCAATAACTCTCACCCTTCTTCTCTATTTTATTATCATTTTGGCACTTCAAGACAGCTCCCATTTCGAGGTCTTCCCAGTATGAGCCATATTTGTGGAACTCGTTTTTGTAAGTACATCCGACTTCTGGAATATTTTTTTTGTAGAAATCTCGAATTTGATTTTTCAAATGCTAGAATTCGCATAGAACTGCCCGATTGTATGCGTATATATCCGAATGTCCTCACCTGCTTCTGTCGCCTTCACCACAGCCACATGTCCCGGTTCAGTCTCCACACACCGTTCCATATCTCTATCTTCACCTTCAGAATCGCTCAAAATTCGAACTTCATTCAGTTTCATGTAACTATCAAATCTATATGTCTCGTTTGTCACATAGTAGCTGCCATTTTCTAAATATTTCGCCATTGGGTAATAATCGGTTTTAGAGCACCCTGAAAGTTCAGTTATTGTTGAAAAATCCTTTTTTTTTTATCAGAAAATACCTCGAATTCGTTTCTCGAAATACCCAGATTCGCCACGTTGGCACGTCATCCAGGGTTTGTAGGGATTATTCGTGACTCCTGGATTTTCTTCGCTCCACTCCTGACCGATTGCGTAGACTGTGCCGTTGTAATAACAACCGGGGACTGGAAGTGTTGATTTTTCATCTATACAATCTCGAAGTTTCCACTTACCGTACTCAGTAACTCTTCTCAATCCTCCGTTTGCAACATCACAATGATGTTTTATCGATCCGTTGTTTGTCTGACTGGATTCTCCAGCCATCATTTCTACATTGGTCCAATTTTCCATTGTATACAGACATCTGAACGGCTCCGCACTTAGTTTCCCGTTTTCCCGAGTTGTTACACATCTCCAAATGAAGTAATCGAGTGTGGTGTTTTGTTCCGGATAGAAGATGAGCATATCTGTCCCCAGAGGATGATCATCAGGTAATGAGAGTTTGCAAACTGGAAGAGTGCAGTTGTAACAACGGGAAAACATTGTTCTTGTTCTAACTTACATTGACTATCCACTTTAACCATACCCGTCAACTCATCCTTGATTGTGTAAACGGTTACGGAATTTTTGTAGCTATGACCATTTAATTTTCTCAATGAATATTTGAACGGGGCATCGATCGCATAGGATTCAAATGATGTCACTGGATTCAAAAACAAGATGGGAAGCAAAAGCAGCATTTTTACCTAAAAATGGATAGGGTTCATGTTTATATAGGTACGAATTGTGTACACAGCTAGTAATAAAAAAAGGATTATTATACATTGTTTTAACACACACGATTCAGGTGTTGTGCAAACAGATGGTTAGTATAGTGGGGTCAGCGTATTTCGAAACTAATGACCAGAAAGAAAAATTATTCTAGAAGAAACCATTTTGATTTAATTTCTCATAGTCAAAAGCATTTCCAAGTGGTCGAACAAATGTCAAACAGGGTCTTTTTCGGAAACAATTTTCAGCCGCCGCTTGAAGGAAAGTCTAGTCGTCGCAACTACTTAGCGCTGTCGAAAAGTGCTTTCTGCTAGTTTGATCCTGGGTACAAGCCTATCATAAGTGTCTATCATTTTGATCTCATAAAAATACATCATTCTCATGCTTCATCACCCTTAAAAACTAAAAGATTATGTTAGTTTGAGTGTATTCATAGACAAACTCCAATATATGACTTTTTTTCAAACAATATGCAAGTTTCTTTCCAGAATTTACAGAAAAAAAGAATCAATTATTCAAAATCCCAATTCGGCTCTCAAAGTGGTCGGAATCCTCGTCGTCGCTGTCTTCATCACCTCCATAAATGACAGTTGATCCGGACACTTGTAGATGTTTTTCTGTTCATGACAGATGAAAGTGCACCCATTTGAGAGCTTGTGTTCACGAGAGTGACTAAGATAGTACTCGGTTCCATTGACAAGACACTCTTAAATACTTTTCGAAAAGTTAAGGAAAACACTCAAGATCTCTCACCCTTCTTCTCTATTTTATTATCATGTTCACATTTCAAAACAGCTCCCATTTCATGGTCTTCCCAGTATGAGTCATATTTGTGGAACTGATTTTTGTAAGTACATCCGACTTCTGGAATAATTTTTTTGTTAGAAATCTCGATTCTGATTTTCTAAACGCTAGAATTCGCGTAGAACTGTCCGATTGTATGTCTGTATATCCAAATGTTCTCACCTTCTTCAGTCGCCTTCACCACAGCCACATGTCCCGGTTCGGTCTCCACACACCGTTCCATTTCTTTATCTTCACCTTCAGAATCACTCAAAACTTCAACTGCATTCAGTTCCATAATTTTTTCATATGTATAAGTTTCATTTGTCACATGGTAACTGTCATTTCCTAAATATGTCCCCACTATTGAATGAGTCTCAACGGTTACAAGGCACCCTGAATGATAAATGGTTGTTGAAAAATATTTTTTATCCTAACAAACCCATAACTTTTTTTTCGAAATACCCAGATTCTCCTCGTCGGCAACCCATTTTGACACCCTGAGAACTGTTCTTGTCGCCTGGATTCTCTTCTTCCCACGTTTCACCGACTGTGTAGACTGTGCCATTGTGGTAGCAGCCGAGGACTGAAAGTGTTGATTTTTCATCTATACAAGTTGGAAGTTTCCACTCACCGTACTCAGTAACCCTTCTCAATCCTCCGTTTGCAATATCACAATAATGTTTTATTGATCCATTATTCGTCTGACTGGATTCTCCTGCCATCATTTCCACATTCGTCCCATTTTCAGCCTTGTACACACATCTAAACGGTTCAGCGCTGTATTTTCCATTTTCCCTAGTTTTTACACATTTCCAAATGAAAACTTCATCAATCGTTACTTTCTGTTCCGGATGAATAAACTGACTACTAGCCATTATTGGATGATGAGGCTCTGTGTCATTGGGCTTTGTACAATCTGAGGAATCAAAGTTGAATTTATTTCTTTTCGGTAAAACTTACATTGATAATTCATTTCATCGTTCCCTGTCATCTCATCTTTAACTTTGAAGGAAAACACAAAATTATTCTCCTGGAAGTTTTCATAGTTATAAGTATATCTTTTCGATGGATATGTGAACGGGTCACCAATGGCCCGGATTCCCTGTGATGTCACTGAATTCAAAAATAAAATGGGGAGGAAAAGCAGCATTTTTTTTCCGAAAACGGAGATGGTTCTTGTTTATATAGGGTACGAATTGTGTGCATAGCTTGTGATGGAAAAACAATTATTACACATAGTTTTAACACACACGATTCAGGGATGTGCAAACAGATGAATAGTATAGTGGAGCCAGCGGTTTTTGGAACTAATTACCAGTAAGTGAAAAAAAATTCCGGAAGATTGCATTTTGATTAGTCTTCTCATGGTCAAAAACCTTTCAAAGCGATGGAACATGGAAGTTATTTGGGCTTCTTTGGAGACTTTTCATGCATTTTAGCATGAGCGTGCTGAATCGCTTGGTGTCTGCGAACTTTGTAATACACTAATAGAGGGTCCGCAAGCACCAAACGTAGCAGCACGTCGACGCAAAAATGCATGAAAAGTCCCCGTAGGTTTCCTGTTCTCCTTAGAAACAATTTGTGCATGCGCAAAAATAGACAGATTGTTTAGTTGATTTTTTGATCTTCAACGCGAAATGCATGGAAAGTCCCCGTAGCGTTTAGCTTTAGTTATCGTTCTTAGAGAAAAATTCCAATGAAATAATTGTTTAATATAACATTTATCTCCAGAATTTACAGAAATGAGAATAAATCAATGTTTCAAAATCCCAATTCAGCAATATACAAACACCTTGTCAATTTTCAAGACGTAAATAATAATTACTCAAAATCCCAATTCAGCTCTCAGAGTAGTCGGAATCCTCGTCGTCGCCGTCTTCATCACCTCGAAATTCGACAGTTGATCCGGACACTTGTAGATATTTTTCTGTTCATTACAGATAAAAGTACATCCATTTGAGAGTCTAGGTTCATAGGAATTGGGATGGAGCTCCATTCCTTTGAATAGACATCCTAAAATATTGTTTTGATTGTGAAAAAGACTTCAGAAACGAAATCTCACTATCTTTTCTGACTTTATTGAACTGGTCACATTTCAAAACAGCTCCCATTTCGAGGTCTTTCCAGTATGAGTCATACTTGTGGAACTGGTTTTTGTAAGTACATCCAACTTCTGAAATGAATATTTCTGTAGGAGAATTGATTTTAACTCAAAAAGCGCAAAAATTTGCGTATATCAGCCCGAAGGCATGTCTTTATATCCGAATGTTCTCACCTTCTTCCGTCGCTTTGACCACAGCCACATGTCCCGGTTCGGTCTCCACACACCGTTCCATTTCTCTATCTTCCCTATCCCAATCGTTCAAAACTTTAACTTCATTTAGTTGCATATACACTTCATATTTATGAGTTTCATCATTTGTCACAATGTAACTGCCATTTTCTAACAACCTACTTATTTGGGCCGACTTGGTTATAAGGCACCCTGAAAGGTTAGATTTAGTTGAAAAATGGAATTCAAGTGCTATACCTAGAGTCTTTTTCTCGAAGTACCCAGATTCTCCTCGTCGGCATCCCATCATGACACTCTGGGAACTGTTCTTGTCGCCTGGGTTCTCTTCGGTCCACTCCTCATCGACTGTGTAGACTGTTCCGTTGTGGTAGCAGCCGGGGACTGGAAGTGTTGAGTTTTTGTCTATACAGTTTAGAAATTTCCACTAACCGTACTCAGTAACCCTTCTCAATCCTCCATTTGCAAAATCACAATAGTGTTTTATCAATCCATTATTCGTCTGAGCGGATTCTCCAGGGATTATTTCTCCGCCAGTTCCATTTTCCGTCGCGTATAGACACCTGAACGGTTCGGCACTGTATCTTCCATTCTCACGAGTTTTAACACACTTCCAAATCAAAACATCAGCAATTGTTATATTTTCTTCGGGATATAAAAAAAGACTGCTAGCCATTACTGGATTGTGGGGATTCGGGTCATCGGGCCTAGTACAATCTGAGAAACCGTAATTATATAAGCTTTTTTTTCGAACTCACATTGATAATCCAATTCATCTTTCCCTGTCAACTCATCTTTATATTTATAGGCAAATACAAAATCCTTTTGATGATAATTTTCATAAATGAATTGTTTTGATGGATATTTAAACGGCTCATCAATCGCCCGGAATCCATAGTGTGTGCTTATGTATGACGATCCATATGATGAGTTCAAAACTAAAATGAAGAGCAGAAGCAGCATTTTTTTACCAAAAAATGGGGATGGTTCATGTTTATATACAGTTCAAATTGTGTGCATAGCTTGTGATGGAAAAACAATTACTATACATAGTTTTAACACACACGATTCAGGGATGTGCAAACAGGTGAATAGTATAGTGTATTCAACGGTTTTAGAAACTAATGACCAGTAAGTAAAAAAGCTCTAGGGAGAATTATTTTGATTTAAATTTTCATGGTCAAAACCCTTTCAAAGCGATGAAACATGGAAGTTGATTGGGCTTCTTTGGAGTCTGTTCATGCATTTTTTCGTGTTGTGTTCGTAGACATCGTAATCAAGGACGAGCGGCAACGGAAAATTTCGGCATTCAGGCAATTCGGCAATTGCCGAATTCAAAAATCGGCAACTTTCGGCAACTTTCGGCAATACAGAACTTGTTTGAATTTTACGATTTTTGAGTGAAATGAACAGTAAAATAAGTTTTCAGAAATTCTTGGGTCTTCAATAATTCTCGTTTTTTAAACGAAAAGATTTGAAGATCATTGACTTAAAAAATAAAATGTATTCAATGTTCATGGTAATTAGTTTAAAAAATTGGTTGCATATTGTGCCGATAGTAGGAAAAAATTTCAAAAAAACATTGCCGCAAACGTTGCCGAACAAAAAATCGGCAACTTCGGCAATTCGGCAACGGCATAGCCGCTCTTCCCTGATCGTAATACAGGAATAGAGGGCCCGCCAACACAAAACGTAGCAACCCGCTGACGAGAAAATGCATGAAAAGTCCCCGTAGAGTTATGTTCCACTACCTTTGAAAACGATCTGATATTGTGCAAACATAGACAAATTGTATATTTGATTTTTGATTTTCACAAAATTTGACTTCGGTCGTAGGAACCTCCAACTACAGGTAAAAAACTATGTAATTGCTTTTTTTTGGGAAAAAAATTCAATATAACATTTATTTCAAAATTTACAGAAATAAAATTCAATCAATATCTCAAAATCCCAATTCAGCTCTCAAAGTGGACGGAATCCTTGTCGTCGCCGTCTTCATCACTTCCAAATACGCCAGTTGATCCGGACACTTGTAGATATTTTTCTGATGATGGCAGATGAAAGTGCATCCATTTGAGAGCTTGTGCTCATGTTGTGGATCAACAAAGTAACTGTTTTTGTTGACAAGGCAATCTGAAATATTTTTTTCAACGCGAAAAAGACCAAACACAAAAAATCTCACAATCCTTTGTGACTTTATTGAGCTCTAGACATCTCAAACCAGCTCCCATTTCGAGATCTTCCCAATAAGATACCGTAAATCCTGTATTTGACGCACATGTGCGTTTATTTTTCAGATGGGTCGCGAGAGTGTGCGTCAATTACAGGTGTGCTTCTAATACAGGGTGTGCTTTTATTTTTCGACCATTTTTTTTTTAGAAAATAATGCCGCTTCCGGTCGGACCGGAATACTGAAAATTGTCAAAATATTCATTTTTCCATCAGTTGAATCCAAAAACGCATAGTAAAACACTATTTTATCAAGACGATCGCCTTTTCTGAAAATCCTCTGCAACTCCGGATCAAGTATGATGACATATAAAAACCCGAAAATGTGTTTGAAATGGGGTGTGCGTTTAAAGCAGGATGTGCGCTTATTACAGGTGTGCTTCTATTAAAGGGTGTGCGTATATTTTTCGAAGGGGGTCTGAGGATGTGCGTCTATTACAGGTGTGCTTCTAATAAAGGTGTGCTTTAAATACAGGATTTACGGTAAGTATTTGTGGAACTGTTTTTTGTAAGTGCATCCAACATCTGAAATATATTGTTCCGCCCGGATTTAGATTTAAATTAAGACAGTGCTAGAATTTATGAACATCCGCAAAGTCTCACCTTCTTCAGTCGCTTTGACCACAGCCACATGTCCCGGTTCGGTCTCCACACACCTCTCCATTTCTCTATCTTCACCTTCAGAATCACTCAAAACTTCAACTTTATTCAGTAGCAAAAACCTTTCATATTTATAAGTTTCATTTGTCCCGATGTAACTGCCATTTTCTAAATATGTCCACACTATAATGTGCGACTCGACGTTAAAAGGGCATCCTGAACGATTGTCTGTTGTTGGAAAACTTTTTTAAAAATTTATCAACAAACCCAGAACTGTTTTCTCGAAATACCCATTTTCTCCTCTCCGGCATCCCATCTTGACATGAGGCGAACTATTCTTGTCGCCTGGATTTTCTTCGATCCACGTCTGATCGACTGAGTAGACTGTTCCGTTGTGGTAGCAACCGGGGACTGAAAATTCTAATTTGTGTTTTCTGGTTTCAATAATTTCACTTACCAAACTCAGTGAGCTTTCTTAATCCTCCGTTTGCAAAATCACATAAATGTTTTATCGATCCATTATTCGTCTGACTGGATTCTCCTGGAATCATTTCCACGTCGGTCCCATTTTCATTCTTATAGATACATCTGAACGGTTCAGCACTGTATTTTCCGTTCTCCCGAGTTTCAACACATTTCCAATTGAAATACGGATCATCGGGCATTGCGCAAGCTGAGGAATCGAAACTTTTATTTGTATTTTTTTTCTTTAACTTACAAAAATAATGCACTTTGTCTTCTCCTGTTAACTCATCCTTATACTTGAAGGTAGAAACAAAATTATGTTGTTGAGACTCTCCAAATTTATTTGGATATTCGAACGGGTCGTCAATCGCCCGGGATCCGAATGATATCACTGGAATCGATAACAGAATGGGGAGGAAAAACAGCATTTTTTTTTTCGAATAGAGCTGATTCATGCTTATATACCTGACGAATTGTGTGCATAGCTTGTGATGAAAAAACAATTACTATACATAGTTTTAACACACACGATTTGGAGGTGTGCAAACAGATAGATAGTATAGTGTACTGGAAGGATTCATTTTGAGTTAATTTTCCATAACCTAAAACCTTTCCAAGTGAAGAAGAAGAAAAATTTAGCACATTGGATTTTGGTTTTTTTTTTTTTGGTTTTTGAGACTTATGATGGGCTTATGATGCAAGTGAAAAAAATCAATTGAAAAATTTATTTGCCTAGCATAACGCTGATGGATGATAAACTGAAAGAAAATTACGGAATTTCCAGATCAGCAGATCGTGATTACCATTACCGCTATCAAAAAGTGGTCAACTAGAAATATGTTCATCAATTAATTTTTTAAAATTCAAATCCAATTCTCTGACGCCTTCAGGTATACTGTTGTGAAACATCTGCACATACAGGTAAGGGATGTTTAAAAAAACCCCCCAAAACTTTATTCATTTAACATTTGAAATTGATGGTTTCGGTACAAGAAACGACACAGTATTTACACTTCTCCGAATCCCGAAAAACTCCAAAGTGGCCTCCCTATAAGGTTTGTGAGCCAGTAACATGATAAGTGTAGATACCAGACCATGTGACGATGCAACAGTGAGTGCCAAGATATTCAAAGACATGTCCAGACTCTCCGTAAAGAATGTGTAGATAGAATAGGTAGCAGGAATCATAAAAAAGCAGAATGGAATGGAAATTTGTACGCATAGAGTTTTGAAAAATTGCTTCTGTAACCGAGAAGTCCTCGATGATTGTGCCTTGGTACGGTAGAGATGATAGGAAGTGGCGGTGAAGTAGAACCCAATTTGACCCCAAACAACACTGACATAAAATATAACTGCTGGTACTGTATATCGCAAATCAAGCATTATCGTGTAAAAGTTTGAATTCTCCAGAATTTTCAGAGGTAGACATGGCAGTTTTCGCAGGACAATTTCGCTGTAACCATCTACACCTCCACCATTTAAAAATAGTAGAACACAGATAAATGCTTGGAAATAATTAAAGAAATATAGAATCGATCGTTTGATTTTCCGTGATGGCGACTCGGAATCGTGACGGACCAGGTAGTTATAACGATTCTCAAAAAAGCAGACAATACAGACCAGGAGGACTGAAAAAATATCCAAAAGTTCATGTTTGAACAACGATAAACTCACAAAACATTGAAAAATAAAACAAATAAAGCATAACTGTTGGTGAAACTCCAAGATATACTAATAGTCCAAATGGGTACCCGGCAGGTACCGCGAAAAATATGACAGGCACCACCAAGATTGTTAGTAATACATCGAGCCAGGCGGTTCTGTAACCCCAAAAACATTATTTCCTACAAAAAAATTGAACTTACAATAAATGCAAAGTAAGCATGGATCCTTTGACCCTTCCCATAGTTTTGGGTGTCTTTTTGAGGATAATAAAAGTGCCAAGAATATGAAGAGGTACTTGAATACATGATAGTAAATGGAGGCAAATTTGATAGAATTCATCAGATTCCAAATATATATTTCGATAGGTACACGACATTTCTGCTCAATTCGGACGTTGGGAAAATTGTGTTAATCAATTTTTCTCAATTACATTTTCCACCTGCGAGTGGTTTTTCCAGTCAAAAAGCCTCCAGATTAATCATAGGATATCAGACATCACGAGCTGGTTTTTAATGAAAAATGTGATGTAATTATCCTATCTTATTGAATATGTCTACTTTTACCATTTAGTATCCAAGTGCCTATTCATATTTTCGGCACTCATGTTATTGCGGACCATGCTTGTCTTACATGTTTTGTGAGTTAGAAAACCTAATGCTCTGTCTGCTTTATCATGTTTTCCGTCCTTAACAGCTTTTTTGTGAAGTTAGTAAACGTATGAAATTTTTCGAGTCGAGATGAAAAAAATTTATTACATACAGAAAAATGTTTTCAGAATTTACAAACAAATAAATAACTTAAAAAACATCAATGAACTATTCAAAATCCCAATTCATTTCTCAAAGTGGTCGGGATCCTAGTCGTCGCAGTCTTCATCACCTCCAAAAACGGCAGTTGCTCTGGACACTTAATGATATTCTTCTGATCATTACAGATAAAAGTGCATCCATTTGAGAGCTTATAGTCAATGAAGGGAGAAACCCAGAGGCTGAGTCCGTTGACAGCACAGCCTGTAGTAGTTATTAAATAAGTGTAGATTGGAAAGCATATTCGAACTTACGATTTTTCACCACCTTCTTGTGATCATCGCAAAACAAAGAAGCTCCCATTTCGAGGTCGTCCCAGTGAGAGCGATAGGGATGGAATTGGTTTTTGTGAGTGCAACCGATTTCTGGAAAATTGATTGGTTTGGATGTCCGGATGTCTGTCTGTCTAGGTATCTGCCCCCTCTCTCACCTTCCTCCGACGCCTTCTTCAGTGCAAGGTGTCCTGGTTCCGTCTCCACACACAACGAATTATCTCGATTTTCGAATTCTTCATCATATATCCTCCACTCCACCTCTCCTAACATGATTTTCTTATCGATAATCTCTGTTAGGTCCACTTCTCCGGCAGTATTTGGCCCAATATAGTCGCCCAATTTTCGTTTCAGCACGCAACCTGGAATCAGTTTTCTGTTGTTTTTTGAAAGTTTCAAATGAATGTTTTTCGACAAACCTAACACTTTTTTCTCGAAATATCCAGACTCGCCACGTTGGCACGTCATCCAAATTTTGTGGGAGCTGCACTTGTCACCCGGATTTTCTTCGGTCCAATCCTCACCGATTTGGTAGACAGTGCCGTTGTAAAAGCATCCGGCCACTGAAATTGGTCTTAGAAAATTGATGAACGCCTCCGAAACTTACCGACTTCCGACGACTTTCGCAATCCGCCATTCACAATGTCACACGAGATTTTGACAGTTCCATTCGAGATGAATACGGATTCTCCCGCTCTCAGTTCGTACCAGGGGTGAACGTATTTATCACCATATAAACATGTCATTGGCTCCGCACTCAACTTTCCGTTGTCCACCAGTTTCGTGCATTTCCATTTGAAAAAATCGACGGGAAGAGTGTCGCCAATTTTAATACCGGTGGAAAAACTCGGGCTTAGGCAGCCTGAAAAATATATGTTGATTCTTATCACGAAATTCTTGGTGTGAGAGAGTAATGACTATAATAATAATAAAACTAAAAGTAGCAATATGGAATGGGTCTCGCCACCAAAAGAACAGCGCTACCCCATTAACGAATTCTATCCGATCCGGTCTATTTGGCCTTAGGCCGTTTGGACCGATTCAAGCTGGTTTGGGCCAATTTAGACTAATTAGGCCCATTCGAACTGATTTGGGCCAATAAGACCGATCTCGACCTTTCTGGGCGGGGCAGACCGAATAGGTCCTACAAACTGATGAGTTATTATATCCTAATACGGGCCAGTTCTAAGGCGGGAGCGGCTCTAATGCGGCCAGTTCTGATGTGCAGCACCATTTCAACAGGCAGCACCACTAAAAATTCCAACTCACTATCATAATTGGTCACCAATTTCCCAGTCATCTCATCCCTATGGTCCCTCAACGACACGAAATTCACATGTCTATATTCCACTTCCAATTCATTCGATCTGTATTTGAAGGGGTCAGAAATGGAAATCGTTTCAGCTGGTATCCAGCAGAAGGAGTTTTTGAAGAGGAAAACGGTTGAGGATAAAAGGAGCAGCAGCATTTTTTTTGGGAGGGTTCTGAATTTTTTTCCTGTTTTATATACTCTTGTGGACACAGGTGGACACACATTTGTGACCATAGTTTAGGCACGATTGGGGATTGTGTAAATATGGATTTGATTTATTTTGGATCACAAAAAACCGTCGAAAGTTTCAGGATCCTCGATGGCCGAGATTAAAATCACTGAAACAAAAAAACTATTTTTCATTAGAGACAAAGGTGTAGTCACAAATAGTTTATTAAAATTACAGAAACAAGAAAAAATCCAAGTAGATAACCATATGTGGTTAAAAAGCAGATGCAGTGTTAGTTTCTGCAGAAGTTTTACTTCCTTTCTTTCCTTTCTTTCCCTTTTTCGCCTTCTTTGCCTTCTTCTTCTTTTTCGTTGCTGTAGTTGCAGTAGTTCCAGATGTTGTGGCAGTGGTTCCAGTGCCCCCAGAACTTCCCGTAGTGGTGCCAGTTGTGTGCTTCTTCTTCTTATTCTTTTTCTTTTTCTTTCCTCTCCCGTCTTCCGCAGTCGACAATCCGTCATCCGGATAAGACTTCTTTCTGCAGAAGCAGAAAAACACAAGAGTCAAGAGAATCGAAAAAAGTAGCCCAGCAATTAGACCACCAAGCAAAACCCCTGTAGAGAATGGAGGGTCGGTGGCTGGCGGTGAAGTAGTGGTGGTGGTTTCTGGGAGAATGGACGTGATCGAATCATCCGGAGGGGGATTCGCAGGACAACCAGGAACTGAAAATTATTTATTCGAGAAAATTCTAACCCTAAGTTTTGTAAAAAACATATGAAAAATCCTTACATCCTTGAGTTGTTTGACAGAATAGGTCGGTTCCTTTCTTCACAATGCCTATGCAATCTGAAATGTCGTTTTAAAAACTTTTTCTTTACTATATTATCCTACCCACGCCTGCTCCCACATCATGTTTGCAGTTTGCTTCCAGCTTCTTTTTGAAGAATTTCAGGCAGTCTGGAATTTTTCTTTCGGTTTTGATTATTCATTTTCACCCACCCTGTATTACTTGGGCACTGTGGCAAAATCCGATGAGTACAGAATGGCTGAAAATTGGATAGTCTATTTATTCTTTACCTGAAAAAAACTTACATGCTCAGCGCACTGTTCTCGTCATCAGCAGCGTATGTCACTTGAAAATCGATCAGTCCCATGTTTGTCAGTTGAAACTGAACTTCTTGTATGGTTTGGACGATGTTCTAAACCTTTTGTACCCTTCGCTTGACCCAGGTCACTGGAGCCGGTGCTGTGTTTTGGATACATGCACTAGTTTGAAAATGAGGGAAATACAATGTGTGACTTCGAAAAATAACTTTTTTAAGCATATAATTATGTTTGTTACAACCTGGGATAATACTAGTTTAAAAAAATAGGGGCGAAGTCGGGCTAAAAAACAAGTATCATTTCAAAGTTGTTTTTCTTGTCGTGGATACGTGGCACCGCGCTCAATTAATACTTGGAGCCCTTAAAAACCGATACCCTGGTTCAGTAACCTGCCCTGCATCATACGATTATACAGGGCAAGCATCAAACTAAAATTATCGATTAGTTACGAAAGATGCCCATCCTTCGACATGAAAAACAGTTTGGTTATTCCAACCTCAGCGCCTTCACTATGTGAGTTGAATTCTGATGTAAGAGAAGCCGATTGAAATTTTTCAGATACGGTGATCTGCTGGGAGGAACCTATCTTAGCCAAAAAGAAATAAAAAAAGAACCAGATTATGAAGGTTGGCTTCAAACTATAAAATTTTTTCAAATTCCTTTTTAAGCTTACTTCAATGACAAGAAGCAAGACATTCTAGCTGATTGCAGGAGCAAGAGCAAAAAAAGTGGTAATATTTAATTTCTTGCATTCAGTAATTGTCTTAGGGCTGTTTTTCGAGATATCCGACAAAGATAAATTTTAAAAACTGTTTTACTTGGTGAACTGTATATTTTGGGTAGTCGTTAGTGCCTTCCCAATTGACTGATTTTGAAAAAAATTCCAGAGAACGATTGTTTGGCATTCGTCGCAAATGGACATGCAATGTTCTGCAAGTGGACGAAAGGCTGTGAGTTCTACGAAACCAAATTCAACTTCTGACTGTTATTCAACTTTCAGTCTCGTTTTGCGGAACACCACCGAACTTCGTTTACCGGCCGACTACAACGACTACAACCACCATCCAAACCACTACACCCGTCAAATCATTCCCTGTTGGTCTTCTCATTGGCGGTTTCATGGCTGGAGCGCTTATTGGATTCATTTTGATGATCATCGTATTGTGTTTGTGCAAAAAGAAGGAAAAGACTGGGAATCGGAAAAATGGCAAACACACAACTGGTACGTATAGTGGCAACACTGGAACTGCTACTGGAACCACTGCCACTACATCTGGAACTACTGGAACTACTGGAATTACAGCAACAAAAATGAAAAAGAAGGCAAAGAAGGCGAAAAAAGAAAAGAAAGGAAAGAATACTTCGGCAGAAACTAAAACTAGATCTGGCCTTTAACCGCATATATACCATTTGCTATGGTTATTTACTTGGGATTTGTGTTGTTTCTGTGAATTTGATAAAGTATTTGTGACTATATCTTTGTGTCCAACAAAAAAGAGTTCAAGAAAAACAAATGTTGAAAGTCAATTGCGAACTCATCTTCAGCTGCTTTGAGCAAGAACGTTACCCCATGTTCCGAATGAATCAGATTTCAGGATTGAAACCTGATTCTGCAAATGCTAGTGTTGGAACGAGAAAATAGTTCTTTATTGAACGATAAAAGTATCATGTATGCTTGAGAAAATACATATATTGAGGGGGAAAAACGTTTGAACAGTTTCCAATTACTCGGTTTTTGGTGGCTGTTTGCTAACTTTTGATAGCAGCTTATAACAATGTTAATAATTGCGTTGCAATAAGAATTGAGGATTTCGCTAATCTTTGCTGGTATTTAGTCAATCTTTGAAATTAAAAAAAAAACATTCCAGTGTGCAAAAAAGAACTTGACATAACCTTGCTCGACATTCTGAATTGTGGTAAATGTGTGACCGGAACAAGTTCTCTGTTATAAGTACCTCTGAAACTTACCTTGGTTAAAGTTGGAAAACCTCCACCACTTCATCGACCAAATGGTTCGCTACTCTGGCATCCTGCTCGTTGCCTTCCTTCTCACACACGTCGGCGCTCTTTCCTTCGACTTTTCTGGCCGTCTTAACTGTCCAAAGAGATGGTTCACGTACCGTTGGGCACTCAAGGAGGCATTTTGCGAGTAATAGCAAAATTTAAGTTATCCTGTAAACATGATTTTTTCAGAGCTCACTCATGTAAAACATTTACCAAGCTAACGGACTACCAGAAGCCTGCTATTATCTCTATAAGTCCACACACTTACTTTGTTGATAACGTATACCACAAGTACGATGGTGTAAGTTTCGGTCTTCATTTACGCATCATTGATGTTTCAAAAGTTTAGAATAGAAATGAACACATCTTCCTTGGATTTTATCATACTTGCACAGACTCTGGAAAGGAAATTTATCTTGATGTAAGGTTTGGGGCTTACATGAATTGGGAGTGAGTTTTTATTGTCGCATTAATTAAGTTGACTGTCTATAAAATTTCAGTGAGCAAACAAAAAAAGTGGTTAAAAATCTCAAAATGCTGAATATGGCCAAAGATTACGATAATTTTGGTTGGGAAGATTTGATAAACGAGGAGGAAGATTAACGTACTTGTTTGATTCTACTCGTTAATGAATGTTTTTTTTTACTTTTGTTGTTATAAAAAATACAAAGTATGAAAATTTACAAACAATTATTTCAAAAACAGTTTTGTCGAAGTATTTCGGGCTTCCAATTCAGTTTTTGAAGAGGTTCATCGTCGGAATTTTCAGTACCTCCAAAAACCTTCAATTGAATCGGGCGTTTACAAAATGGTTTGACTTCCTAAGATTGTATTATTTTACAAGAATTTTTTTCCAAAGACATACATTTACATGCATCAATGAATACCTGATAGAAGTGACCACACATGTGTGACCATAGTTTAGGCACGATTGGGGATTGTGTAAATATGAATTTGATTTATTTTGGATCACAAAAAAAACGGAATCAAGTACTCCAATAATTAGCGGAATAGTTCAATAACTGTGTCGGGTATGTTGGCTCTCCTGTGTAAATCATTTTGAGCACGTTAGTCGGTGAACTGAAAACTGTCAAGGGTAGAGTCCCGGTCAAATTGGCAAATGGTTGACCGCCCTCTAGCTGTGAATACAACGTGAATCTAGAGTTTTTGATCTCGGAATTCGGGAGGAATTGCACTTTGGCTATGGATCCCTTCGGCTGAGAAATGACATAGACACACGGGCCGTACTCGCCTGAATAGAGATAGGGAGGTGCGTAGAGTGTCCCGGTGCCAGTTAAATGCTTCACTACACCACAGTCGAAATTCACATACGGTGAATTTGGCGTAGTGCTAGGAACATATGGGCATGATGTGGCATTGATCAATCTCTTGCACACAAACGGCATCTCATCCGCGCAATTATTGCTGAGCCACCAGTCTCGGTAGACAAGATCATTCTTCACTTGCAATCCGAAACAATTTCCAATGTTTGTGTCCAAATATCCAAATTTTGAAAAACTAAACTCAGATCCATCGACCCAATACTTTTGATTTCCGTCCACTCTTCCGCCAAGACGGATTTCAGTCAATAAAGGATCATAGGGTACCACCAGTGAGACATGGTTATTCTCGGCGTCTGAATGAACCGATACAAGATCTCCACACTCTTTCTGGCAGACACTCCTTGAATCCGCCTCGTTTAAACTCTCGTTGTGGTAAGTGTAACAGTAATCATTCCATTGGTTGGGACAGAACGTTTTTGAAGTGATGGAATGAATTGCGCAAAAGTATCCGAACGATGCGACAGCTCCATTAACAGATACCCATTGTCCAGCCGAACTTCCCGATGTCAACATGTACACATTGTCGCCGTTTTCGGGTTTCGGATTTCCTGAAAGACAATTTGTATCGGTCACGTACATGACCAACAACCGACGCTGCTCGGTCCCTGCCTTAACTTTCTCCAAAAACAATATCATGCGCTCACAAACGTACAAAAGTTTAGAAGTGAGGTCTGATTGTCTGAAAGTCCTCCGTAACGGTCAGAACAGCCTAGGCTGCTTATTTCTCTAGACCCGGAGACTGAAGCAAGTCGGGCGTGGCCAAGGTTGGTCGGACCGTGATTATAAGATTTCAGATGTGTGGACCTCATTGATATCTACCTTTTCAAATGTTTGTAACCCCAAGGTTTCAATTTTGAATGAAGTTATCTGGGCCCGGCGCGAATCGTGTTTTTGTATAAAATATGTTTCGCTCACCATAAGAAAACGGATGATAATAGACACTACTGCGATCCACCCAGAGACAATCCATCGCCTGAGTGCTTGGGCATGTCAGTCCGATCCAGACCGGACTCACTACGTTTTGTGCTTTGGCAATACTCAATAGGGTATCGAGTTCCTGAACGTCTATGTAAATTTTTTCGAAGATTTGTTACCCAATAACTCACATCTTTTGTATGAATGGATACCAATTTTCCGTACCCATAGTAAAATAACCCCTCATTTCCACATTGCCGAATGGCATCGTCTAGACGAAGTGGGGATTCGAAGAGCTAAATTTTCTTTTTCAAAGAATATAAAATTCAAAGTGACCTACCTTGACACAAACATCATTATTCAATAGTGTATACCCCTGCTGACAACTGTACGGAGCCTCGGTTGTCGAGAGCCCGTCACAGGTGAGTAACACCCCAAATAAAACAGAGAGGAAGAGAGGAAACATGTCGTTTCGTGATGGTTTCTCTTATCATTCCCTTTCTATAGTGGTTTATTCACCTCTTTTCTCTGATAAAACGACACAGATTATATTGGGTAACTCCTCGGGGTGAAAATTTTGAAATTCTGCTGAAATAAAAAAATTTTGGAGAGATTGTTACTCATTTCAATTTGCATCACCTGAAAGAGTTTTGAGTCGTGATGTTTGTAACCTTAACTTCATTGGTTGATATAATCATGAATTCAAAAACCATCTGGGCACAAAAAATGAAATTACACAGTATGAAATCTTCGGTTTTGTGACAATGGGAAGGTCTGAATCTTCCAAATCTGGTTAAATCTATATACAACATTGTAGAGGAAAAATCTATATATCGAATGGTAGAAAATTTAATATAGAGCTCTATCAAAAGGTTCCTGTCAAAACGGAGACAAACGAAGTTTTATTACCGAAAATTTCAGTTTGTCAGCTTTTTGCTGCTCATTTTCAGATTCAAACCCGTATGAAATTTATATTGTTTGATAGAGAACTATTTACTCTACATTTTCATATATTTTCACACCTAGCATTGAATAATCAAGAGCCAATCAAGGTCCGAAAACCTCGGAAAATCTTGAGAAAAAGCAAGAGCAATGGCAGTTCAAAAGTATAAAGTACCTTATCAAAAAACGCATAAATCATACATGCACATAATTTTGAAATTGTTATCAGGGAGAAGTTTCGAAAAAATCTTTGTTACTCACCGCATAAGATGATAATCTGCGGAGGAAGTGATGAAATGGAAAAATTTCCGAAAAAAAAATGAGTATAAAAACTTTGGGCAGAGAAAATTTCTTGGGGAAGTTTTATTTGGAAAACAGACATGATTTCAAAAGCTGTTGCAGTATTTTTGATTTTTCTGGTCAAGTTCGGAGTTTCTGACGATCCGTGCCCACTGAATGCCACACTACTCCATGATAACAGTTGTGTAAAGCTGTTCGAATCTCCTCTCCGCTATCAAAACGCATCAGATGTTTGCAAATCTTTGAATGGATCATTGGTGTCGATTCATGATTCTATTGTGAGTTTTGAAAAAATTTTCTGAACAGATGTTTGAACAACTTTTGAATCCAGAACGATAACGCCCTACTCCTTCTGGCTCAATCTCGATATGTGGTCAGCCCTATTTGGATAGGGCTCAGCTGCATAGGCATCCACAGGGAAGACTGCAATTGGGACGATGGTACTGGCTCCTCTGCGGAATATTTTCATTTTGCTTCAGGTATTTCGATTCAAGACCCACTGTCTGCACTCTCGGCTCCCAGTAGAACAAAACATGTGAAATTGATGTGTGATTTCAGGAAATCCATCGTTGCAAGCCGGAAACAACGTGTACATGTTGACATCCAGTTATAGGGCAGGACAATGGGTGTCGGTAGATGGAAGACTGGCGTCCTTTGGATACTTTTGCCAGTTTCCACCGATTGTACCACTTAGTGAGTTTTTCAAAACAAAACTAAAGAGTTCTAAGCTATAAAATGAGGTCTAGGGCCTTGCTAAGGGCTACAAAGTCATCAAATAATACATGCCCAATCAGGTTCACCTATCCCGGCACGAGCCCAGCAAAATATCGCTCCAAAATCGAGTTTTCTCACAAACATATGAAAATGTAGATCTCAATCAGTACCTTACGTTTGAAAACTCGGGATCAGGGCTGTGCGATTTTTTTTTGGACATTTTCCGAAGAATTTTTCGCCATTTGAAACCGAAAAATCTTTTTTTCGCCGAAAAATCAGAAAACACCAAAAAAAAAAACGAAAAAAAATCGAAAAACCCCGAAAAATTCAGAAAAATCATTTTTCGATTTTTTTTTCGCACCAAAATTAATTTAAAAAATATTTTTTCGGTTTTTTTCGATCCGAATATTTCAAAAAAAAAAAATGTTTTCCGATATTTTTCGGAATTTTTTTTCGCACAGCATTGCTCGGGATCACCCTCAGATCAACAGGCTCGCCTATTTTTCTCGGCGCAAACACTCCATTCAGTCCGGTGCAGCCCAGAACGTTTAGGACTCGCTGAGATTTTCGTTTTGATATGCCTTTCAACCCACCTTTTAGATTTTGAAGAAAGTTATCGCAAGCAGGGTCCGCTGTTGGACATGTAGGCTTCAAAAAATTAATCTTCCAGAGTTCTGCCCCAATCTCTTCAATGGCTACTGTTACACCCTGCATACTGACGAGCTAAATGAAGCGGACGCTCGTAAAGTGTGTCAAAACGACTGTGGAGACTTGGCATCCATTCATTCTCACGAAGAAAACGTGCACATCAACAGCCTCTCTCCATACGGAGCAAACGCCATAGACACAGCACGACTCGGTGGGAGAGCTGATCAAAAAGTGAAGACCTGGTTCGACGGAACACCTTTCAATTACACCCATTTCGGACATTTGGAAAGTTCGAGAACGTGTTTCGCAATGAATATGGTCACAAACGCTAATTTGGATGCTGGTCAATGGGAAAGTTTCGATTGTGATGCAAAGGTGCCGTTTGTTTGTAAGAGAGCCATGAGTTCTACGCAGTGTTGATTAGATTTTTTATTTCAAAAATTGTAAATAAATAATATCTCAAAATTTCTCCAGTTCCTCACATCGTTTCTCCAAATTTTCAGCCTCCACCCGCTGTCTATCCCTCTCGAATTCTTCCGTTTCCCATAGCTGATCTCGGACTTTTTCCAGAACTTTCCCCAGTTTATTGGCGCCTTTCCATTGTTTTCGATCCTCGGATCGAAGGTCAGTGACACTTAGTCCTGGAATTCAAATTGTTTTTTGTCGTGAAAAAATGAAAAACAGTTTACCTATCCCCCACAGTTTATCCCTGGCAGATGCCTCGGCTAGACTCATCCCATGGGTTCGAAACAGTGCCAAACGGATGTTCTCATTCTGCGAGAACTTCTCGAGACACCCTTTGAACATGACATCCGAAGATTTGGAGGACCATCTGGAACATAAATGGTGGCCTAGAAATTCAAGTTAGGCCTCTCACTCCTTCAGCATCTCCTGACTCATCTTTAGCTTTCTTCCGGCTCGTTTCATCAGCAGCGGTTTTGTCATTTCCAGAATTTTCTCTCCAGATTCTGGGTCACCAGCTAGGATAGCTTTTTGGTACCTGGAAATTAATTTTTCAGTTTTGGGATTGAGAATCGCTGAGTATTTAGACATGAAAAGAGCTCAAAATTTTCCTATTTTGAGCTCAAAAATCCCATATTTTGTGCTCAAAAATCCCATACTTTGAGCTCAAAAATTCCATATTTTAGGCTTGAAAATCTCAATTTTCTGGGTTCAAAATCCCATTTTTTGTGCTCGAAAATGTCATATTTTGGGCTCAAAAATACTGAATTTCAGCCTCGAAAATCCTATTTTTGTGTTCAAAGATTTCTATATTTCGGGCCAAAAATCCCACATTTTGAGCTCAAATTTCCCTTTTTTTTGGGCTCAAATACCCCTACTTTGAGATCAAAAATCCCATAAATGGGGCTCAGAAATCTCATATTTTGTGCTCAAAACTTTCATATTTTTGGCTAAAAAATCCCATTTTTGTACTCAAAAATCCCATACTTTGGGCCCGAAAATCTCATATTTTGAGCTCAAAAATCCCATTCTCTGAGTTCAAAATTCCATAGTTTAGACTCAAAAATCTCATAATTTGGGCTCAAAAATCACTTATTTTGGGATCAAAAACTCCATATTTTGTTCTCGAAATTTCATATTTTAGGCTTAAAAATCCCATTTTTGTGCACCAAAATTTCATAATTTGGGTACCAATTTCCATGTTTTAGGCTCGAAAATCCCATATTTTGGTTTCCAAGTTTGTATATTTTGGGTTCAAAAATCCCATATTTTGAGCTCAAAAATCCCATTATTTGAGCTCAAAAATCTCATATTTTGGGCTCGAAAGTTCCATATTTTGGGCTCAAAAATTATATATTTTGGATTCAAAAATCCCAAATTTTGGGCACAAAATTCCATATTTTGAGCTTAAAAATCCAATATGTTGAGCTCAAAAATCACATAATTTGTGTTCAAAAATTCCATACTTTGAGCTCAAAAATCCCATTTTCGTGGACTCACAAAGTCAATTTCGAGCTCAAAAACTCAACAAATTCCTAATTTTTGACTGAAAAACTCACATAAAATACTGCTCACTGCAATTGAACTGCACCTCCTCATTCTCAATTTTCACAGTGAACTTCGCCGGGTGAAAATTGGAAAATGGACTAGAAGCTTGATAGAATAGCACGATTTTCTTGTTCTTGTGCATTTTTAGGGGCATTTTTAGCTGGTTTTTTTGAGGGAAGTTGACTAGAAATGAAGGAGAACGGGGGTTTTTTTTTAATTTTCTTTTGTTGTGTTTGCCGCTGAATAGAGAATAGAGAAACCCCTAGAAAAACGGAGAGACATAGACAGAGAAAGGTGAGGGAGATGGAGAAAAACACGCATGTTTCGCAATGATTTTCGAAAGATTTTCGAAAAATGAGGGGAGGGGTGTGTTATGACACAGAAAGAGATGGTGTTGAGCTCAAAAATCTTGAATTTGAGCTGAAAATTTCCGGAAAAGGAGTGTTTTTCCTGACCGAATAAAAATAATTTTCAAAAATAAAAATCACATTCTTATCAGTACATCAAGTGAATACGAAAAATTATAGTTGACATGATAATACCCGGAAAACTCCCAACAAATAAAATATCAATGTACATATGGAAGTTTAAATTACTGATAAGAGAAAAGTTTCCATTTCGCATGATTTTTCTGATTCTATCATTTTTCACCTCTGTGGTAGTGGGTACTACACCAGCTCCACCAACATGTCCAGATGGGTGGACAGTGTTGAATGATGATACTTGTGTGAGGGTGAGTTTAGAGGTTTTCAGGTAATTTTTTGGGATTTTTAGGCTGGTTTTCAGAAATTTCAGATTATTCTTCAGAAATTCTAGATCATCTTCAGTTTTTCTAGACTGCTTCAAAAATATCAGGACCAGTCTCGGAAATTCCAGGCCAAATTCGAAAATTCTAGACCGTTTTCAGAAGTTCTAAACGATTTTTTGCTTTTCTAGACTGTTTTTTTTTCAAAATTCTGGTCTCAGTTCAGAAGTTTCAGATCATTTTCACCACAAAATTTTCAGTTCTTCTCCACTCCTCTCCGCTACCCGGATGCCCTGATCTCGTGCCAGGCTTACACTGGTGGACACCTCGTTTCTATTCACAATGCAGTTGTAATCAATTTCTGTTTCCACCGTAACCCATCTATCCCAAAACTTTCAGGACAACCGCATCCTTACCAACTTGGCTATTTCCAACGGTCAAACCCATCCGGTTTGGTTGGGATTGACGTGTCCAGGATCATCATGGGGAACGTGTGCATGGGATGATCAGAGTGGTTACACCAGTGATTATAATTGTTTTGCTAGTGGTAAGGAAGTCTGAGGGATGGGCAGGGGAGACCTGGGGATCCGGACCGGTCTCTATAAATATCTCGTTTTTTGACGCTCTTTGGGCTAGACAAACCAAATTCGGCCCGATCTGATCAGGCCAGACCCGAACTGGCTTGATCCGATCTCATATGAATCAAGTCGATCTGGCAAAATTCAAACTGATCCGACTTGGTCCGTCCCTACTTGACTCAACTCTGCCGGACCTGACGGGTCCATTTCAAAAATGTCTGGTCCGAACCGACCGGATCCAGCTGATCCGATCTGCATTGATCTGATCTTTCTTTACCTGAACTGAGTCTAACTGGGCCGATTCAATGAGACACTGCCAGATCCGACCTGATACGACCTGATCCGATTTGATCGGACCCATCCAATACAACCTCATCCAAATTGAGTCTGACCAGGCCGACTCAATGGTACTCCGCTCGACCCGATCCGACTTAATACGACCCAATCTGATCCAATCGGGACCAACTTGACCCGACTTTATCCGAATTGAGTCCGACCGGGTTGACCGAATCAGACACGGTTCGGCCCGATCCGATCCGACCTCACTCAAATTTAGCTTGACCTTTCCCAGAGTTCCCCAAATCTGATTTCAGGCAGTCCCTCATCCGACATCGGACCCAACGCCTACATTCTAACCACTGGAAATTCCATTGGACGATGGGTTTCCGCTGATGGAGACATCCTCTCCCTTGCTTATTTTTGTGAAATTCCCACGAATAATCAACCAGGTACCTAGCTTCTATATTTAGCTCCAGACGTTTCTATTTCACTGACTTCAGCCTTCTGTCCCAACGAATTCAACGGTTCCTGCTACACCATGCACATCTCCTTGGCAAATGAGACCATTGCCCGTGAGACTTGCCATCAAGAATGCGGGGAGTTGGCTTCGATTCATTCTCAGGATGAGAATGATCACATTTTTGCCCTGTACCCCCGGACAACTAACCAGTATCAATATAGAATCGGCGGTAGGACCACCCCGGACGGCACCGGGCGGTATTGGGTAGACGGAACTGATTTCGACTATCAGAACTTTGATTATTTCAACGAGTTCAATGGACAATGTGTCTCTGTTGCCCTGGTCTTTGATATAATTGATGCGGAAGGATGGATGAGTAACCCTTGTGATGAGGAGATACCATTTGTTTGCAAAAGACCGAAATCTGCAGTTTCATGTGGAGCCGTCCCACCTACAGTATCCCCCAAAGTGGTTACAGTACCGACTGTGGCACCCCCGCCTACAGTAACCCCGTACCCGGAGATGTGCAGGCATACGATGTTTGATGTTGGGAATGGAACGGTCTTCTCCCCCTACTACCCGGAAAGTTTCAACCCGATAATGAGCTGGGACTGCAAGTACGTTTTCACCACGCCACCCGGAACCAAGGCTCAAATGCGGTTCTCCCCGGATTCCAATGTGAAACTATCGACTTTTAATTTCTATGACCAAGTTCAAATTTCGTTTGGCCTTGAGCCATTCTTCAGTTTTAAAGGCGAGCCACCCACATTTTTGATCAGCTCAACGACCAATGTGATCCGGATGGAGTTTCAACGGGAGTGTGAATTCCGGTGTAAAGGGGAGCAGTGGAAAGCGGACTTTGGGAATAATTTGTGATTTTGTGCTCATAATAAACTCTAGTCTCTGTCTTATCACCAACTACATACATCACTGATAAGAGATGTCATTCACTTTTTGATTTTTTTTGGTTAGCAAAAAAAATGATTTTTCTATTTATTTTTTCTGTAATTGTTCAAAGTGTTGGCGGAGCCACACCAACCTGCCCAGCAGGGTTCACGGTCCTGAATGATGATACTTGTGTGAAGGTGAGACTCTAGGTCAGGGCTGTGCTAAAAAAATCCGAAAAAAAATTTTTTCTTCGAAAAAAAAAATGATTTTCCGGATTTTTCAATTTTCTTTCCGAAATGTTAGTTTTTTAAGGAAAAACGGATAAAAGGCAATAAAAACATTAAAATATACAACAAAAAATCCGTATTCTTCGAATTTTTTTGTCGGTTTTCCCAAATAAAAAGCGAAAATTTTTTCGAAAAACGACCGAAAAAAAAACGGAAAAAAGTTTTTTTTCGAAAAATTTTTTTTTTCTGGAAAAATGGGAAAAAAAAGCGATAAAAAAAATGAAATAAAACAACTAAAAAATCCTCTTTTTTCGAAATTTTTTGTCGGTTTTTCCCAAAAATTTTTTCGCTGAAAAAATTTTTCGGAAAAAAAAGCGAAAAAATTTCGCCAAAAACCCGAAAAAACGTTTTTTTCGAACTTTTTTGTTGCACAGCCCTGTTCTAGGTCATATCCCATGAGTCTAATCAAAATTTCTAGCTGATCGACACGCCCCTCTTCTATCAAGACGCCCTGGAGTACTGCAAAGCCTACCCGGGTGGCAACTTGGTCTCTATTCATAATGCAATTGTAAGTTCTCACCAGACAGTCACCCACTAGCTGATTTTTTCAGGACAACCGCGCCCTGGTGACCATTGCCAATGATCAGGGGTACACGAAGCCAGTGTGGTTGGGAATGACATGCATGGATTGGGAGTATGTCACCTGCGTTTGGGAGGATCAGACGGGTTACTCGACGAGTTATAGTAGTTTTGCGAGTGGTAGGAGTTTTAGGGTTTCTAAGTCATCTTGGGAATTCTAGGCTATCCTTCCCTCGATATTGGAGTGAACAGCTACATGATCACCACTGGGAATTCCATTGGGAAATGGGTATCGGCGGATGGAACTGTGCAAACTTTGAGCTTCTTTTGTGAGGTGCCAACGAATGGAGCGAAAAGTGAGTGGCTACAAGGCTGTCAAAATGATGGCCGCGGACTAGGCGGCCTGAGCCCGTGGAAGGCCGTAGAGAGCCGTAGTCGGGCGTCACAGGGCCGCTAAGCCGCCGATTTCGGCCGAGGCGGCCATTTTGACAGCTTTGAGTGGCTAAGAAAACTACAAACTACAAAATTTTCTTCCAGTGTTCTGCCCCAACGAAGTCAACTCATTTTGCTACTCCTTCATCGCTCCATCCCCCTTCCTCCCCTTCCAACAAGCCCGGGATTACTGTACCTCCCAATGCGGTGACTTGGCTTCCCTCCACTCGGACTACGAGAACTTCTTCATCAAAAACCTGGTTCCCTACACTTTTTATCAAAAAAATCAGTTTTGGATCGGCGCGCAGACTGATGGAAATGCGCTCTATTGGACTGACAACTCGCAGTTTGACTATAATAATTTTGGTTTTTTGAATCCTGACATCGGAAATTGCTCATCCCTCTCCATTTACACTGATACAGTGGCCAGTGGACAATGGGTCAGTTCTTCGTGTGACCAAAAACTTCCATTTGTTTGTAAGCGGCCGAAAAATGTGACCAGTTGTACTGGAATCAGTCCGACAGTCATCCCAAATGGTGTGCCCCTTCCTACTGTAGCCCCACGGCCCACAGTCTCACCCAACGATCCGGAGCAGTGCCATCGGGGAGCCCAGTTTTTTAGTGGAAGTGGGACGGTGAGCGGTTCATTGTAGTTTGTAGTTCAGCTAATCTTCCAGATCTACTCCCCTTTCTACCCCAACAACTACAATTCTTTGGATGGTGGTCCGTGCGTCTACGTCATTACAGTACCCCATGGACAAATTGCTCAGGTCCAGTTCACCCAGGACACCTTTATCAAAAACTCGTGGATTGAATTCTATGCGCAACTGGAAGATGGAAAACAATTTGGGAATTTTAGTGGAAACGCCCCGGTGGTGCCCTTTTATTCGAGTACAAATGTGATTAAGATGGTCTTCCATTTGTTCTGGGAGTACCGCGACGCCAATGAGCATTGGGTGGCAAATTATGGAGTGAAAGTGTGAATTTGATCTACCTTTCCCGCTGAAAAAATCGATTTTTCTTCAATTTTGCCAATTATTTTTTCTGCCAACCTCTCACTTCCATCTCCCAACAATGGATATTCTCTACCATATTCTGATCGTCTTCCTCCTCTATTTTATCTACAGGTACTTTCTATTTTTACTTTTTTCGGGTCTTGACTTTTCAAAAAAAATTTATTCCAGAATCTTCGCCTACATCTACCGTATCCTGTTCCCGCGCCGCGCGCCATGGCCGTTCGGTGATGGAGACGACGAGTACCTCTGGCTGGACACGGACGCGAAGGATAATTGATTATTTTTCGGGTTTTTTGATTTCAATAAATATTTTGTGCATTGAAAAATGTTTTTCTTGTGAGTTTTCAAAAAAAAAGTACAATGAAAGTTTTTCGTTACGAGACCGGCCCCGCGAAAGCCCGCATGCGCCTTTAAAATTTTTGTTGTTCAGCGGGAATGCTTTCAGAGAGAAGCCTTCATTTTATCGCGATTTTCTGACTTTTTTGCGGTTTTTTCTTCGAAATTTTGGTTTTAGGCAATAAAAAAAGCAATTATCAAGCTTTCTCAAGCAAAATAACGCTATTTATGCTAAAAATCTCACAAATCGGTTGCCCCGGCTTTCCTCAATTTTTGACCGATTTTTCACATTTTCTGCATGTCCGATCCGTTTTTTTTTGTTCGATTTTCAAATATCCTGTCTTTCTTGTAAATTTTCAAAAAAAAAAGTACAACAAAAGTTTTTTCGCGGCGAGACCAGCCTCGCCAAAGCCGGCATGCGCCCTTAAAATTTTTTGTTGTTTTGCGGGAATTTTTTCAGAGAGAAGCGCTCATTTTATCGCGATTTTCTTGATTTTTTTGCTTTTTTCAGCAAATTTTTTGTATTCAACCGATAAAACAAGCAATTATCAGCAAAATAACATAATTTATCTCCAATTTTCACCTAAAAAATTCAAAAAACGGCTGGCGCGACTTTCCTCAACTTTTGACCGTTTTTTCTCATTTTTGCCCATCCAATCGCTGTTTTTCGGTATTTTCAGCTCCGAATATCGATTTTTCAGATGCTGTCGCTGTTCGACAAGATTTGCGATTGGGGTCAGCGAAATGCCGAGATGGTCGGCTTCATTCTCATCATGTCGGGACTGTGTATCATATGGTAAGCGATACAAATCCTTAAAAATCGCCGAAAACTCCCTATTTTCCAGGTTTTTCTCTCGACTTTTAAAACAACGGGAGCAGGCCACCCGACACGATGGAAGAACCAACGAAGCGCTCCAGATGACGCCAACGCCAAGCGCAGCACCAACGCCCAACTCGGAGCGACGCATCACCAGATCTCAAGCTAGTGCCGTCACAACGCCTCAAGAAGGACTACGACAACGGGAGGCGAAGAGGACACCCGGCACTATGGGATACGCCTCCACGGGCAGTCCAGGATTCAATCGATGGAGCAGCTATGTGGATGAGCCGACAAGCTCACAACAACGCCCTCATAACGTGCCACCGCTGAATTTGAGTGGCGCTGAATATGAGTGGTTGAATTCGAGTGGTGTGATTCCCACCGATCAGCAGTTGAGAAAGAAGGATAAGCGCGTGAATTTGGACGAGTGGCTGGAGAAACAAAAACAACAAAATAAAAATTAATTTCGAGACTAACCTTTTTTCATGTATTTTTGACCTATTTTGTCGCCTCTTTCTGTCTTTATTATCGATTAATCTATTAATAAGGTTCATTACTATTTTTCCTTTTATTTTTTGTTTTTTTTTTTTTTTGAAAATCTGGTCTGTTCCGACCGTTTATATTTCTGTTGTTCCGCTTTCCAGTGGAATTTTTGGAATTTTCAGAATGATTCTCCTTCTCCAAATTCTCATTTCCATTCTCATCGTGATTTCTCTTGTCGCTATATTTTTGTAAGTCTGAAAAACCGCAGATATGTCGCGGAGCTGAAAAACCTTACCGATTAATTTCCAGCTTGGTGATTCTCCCATGGTATTCCAACGGCGCCTTGCCCACTCTAGAGGGAACCCGCCAAAGACTCAGAAGATTCAGAGCTCTGATCAGAGGTACCGGATCGGGCCCCCATCCATCGCTGGAGACGACCGACATCCAGGAGCTCAACGTGGAACACTCGGGACCTCCGACACCGACTCCTGGCGAATCAGCGACTCCACCGATGGCACGACTCAGGAATCCTCGTCGTGGATCCGACGGAGACATCGTCAAAGGCATCGAAAAAAAGAGAATAGGCGCTTCGATGTCAAAATCGATGAGTGAAGGCCTCGACCGGGAGAAGGAGAAGGATCTCTAATTTTTGTCTCGTTTTGTGATATTTTTTTGAAGCCTCACATGTATTTATCGATTATTATTATTTCTCAATTCATGTGTATTTCTGTGCAATTCACCGATGATTCTCGCGAGAAAAACTTTTTTTTCTTTCTTTTAACCGATTGGGTACTTTTCCCAAGTAATTTATCTTGAAATCGACTGATTTTGGGTTATTACCCCCTTGGTTTCAGATGGGCGATGGTATGCATCTGATGTGGACGGCGCTTTTCGGTTGCGGTCTTCTTTGTGTGCTCGTTTTCGCTTTGATGTAAGTTTTCGTCAGAAAAGTCGGCTCCGCGACATTTCGAAACCGCGACGTTTCGCTACCGTTGAAATTAGGCTCGATTTTTTCATATTGTTTGACTCGATTTTGATAGATTTACTGGAAAGTTAGAACAAAATAAAATTTCAAACTTTTTTTTCAAAAAAAAATCTTCGAATTTTTCGAAAAATCGAGTCAAAAAATTTAGAAATTTCATGCCCAGTTTTCAATGGTTTCGAAATGGTACAGAGCCGCAATTTCAGCTCTTTTTCCCCTTTTTTTGCCCTCTTGAGCTCCAAAACTGTAAAAACGAATTTCCAGGATCCTCGGCGATCAATACGAGAAATGGCAGGCGGAGCAGCGACGCCGCGCGGCGAGACAGGCCCGAAGAAACCAATCCGCATCGCCGACGACGACTGGATCCGGGCGGTCGAAGAAGTCCTCCACGCGCAAAAGTCTGGATACATCGGGTGGGGAGAAGCCGCGCAAACGGACAAAGGGAGGCTCCACAGCTCCCGGAGGATCATCTCCATCGACTTCGAGATCTCCGGTTACCCCAGAATCCAGCTCCACTCCAGGACCATCTTCAAGCTCATCTTCAGGATCCAGAGCCGCATCCCAATCTTCACAGCACTCCAGCCTATCCACTAGATCTTCAACTCCATCAACTACTCAAGAATCCCCAAAGGGTCCAGTGACCCGCTCGAAGAGCCGTACTCCTGGAAAGCATTAACTTTATTTTTATTGATTTTTTTATTATTGGTGCCAAATTGCTAAACTGTCAAAAGCTGTATAAAATGATTCGCCTCTCTTTCAATAATTTTTGAAATTTCCGGTCAATTTTCCGAGTTTATATTTCTTTTTTGCGGGTTTTCTGCTGGAATTCATGCTGAAACTACCCCCAACATTGCAGATGTTCTCCGATGACGTCGATCTCTGGGCTCTGTTGCCTCACGCGTGTTGCTTCTTCGTCCTTCTGGTGATCTCCGCCTTGGCACTCGAATACGTCGATCGCCGGATGCACGACATGGATGAGTACATGCCGAGGCCATTCCAAAGGTACAAAAGGATGCAACCGGTCCCAGTGAACCGTCGGGGAAGACGCCGCCTGCCAGGAACAAAATCCGAGAGTGACACCTACAGCCGACCACTGGAGAGAGCTCGAAACCCCGTGCGATCCGCAGATAATTCGCCCGTGAGAAACCATTAACCATTTTCTTGTGCCATGTGTTTTTTCTCCCAATTTTCCATTTTTTGTATATATTATTGAGAATATTTATCAACAAGCAATGCAATTTATCCATTTTTCTTTGTTTTCATAACGTTTTCGGTTCTAAATTCCGATTTTTATCTCTAAAATTGTCTTAAAAATTGGTGGAAGCTGAGGCCAGCTACCGTAAGAATTTTTAGGCGTGGCGAGACCCACTGCGGCTCGTCCGTTTGTTTTTTCTTCGGGTGTGGCTCTCTTTTGATTTTTCTGAAGTTTTTCTCGCGAAAGTTTTTGAAATACAGGCTTTGTCAGAAGAAATCAAGCCGTTTCAGCTATTTTAATCCGACCAAAGCCACATTTTCAACGTTTTTTTTTTTGCTTCAAACTGCCATTTTCCCCCTCCATCTATTCTATTTTCCAGATGGATTTCTTCGATCTCTCCTGGCTAATCATAAAAATCAGCGGTCTCTTCTTCATAACCGTCACCGTTTTGGCGTACGGTACAGCCTCAGAAACTCAAAATTCCAGCCCATTTTTACAGAGTTATCTTCCAATACTGCTGTGAAACACGTGTTAAAAGAGACTTGACATGGTACTATGAGGAGGTGGAGATCAGGCGGGCTGAGAAGCTGATACAACAAAAGGAGTACAAAAGATTGCAGATTGAACTGAAGAAGAGAAATAAGATGATAACTCCTCGCAGACCGTTGTGAAAATTGTGATTTCTTGTATATATATTACTCGATAACCGCCGATATTTTTCAAATTTTTATTCTCTAAAGTTGCGTCATTATTGTTGCAAAAAGCTGTGACTTTCTCTATCTTTTTTGTGCTATTCTCTCCAATTTTTCATTTTTTGTATGTATTTTTGACTATATTTCTCACTAATCATTGCAATTTATCTTTTTTGTAGGGTTTTTATAACAAAATCGGTGTTAAATCCGGATATTTTATCTCTAAAACGGCTTGAGACTGAAAAATGCAGGCCAGCTACAGTAAGAAGTTTGGAGCGTGGCGAGAACCACCCGCCGGTGCCGATTGTTTTTTTTCCGGGAAACGAGCGGTTCTCTTTTGTTTTTTTCTAAAGTTTTCAGGCAAATTTCGTATTCAAATTTTTTGAAAGCACAGGTTCCGTCAGAACAAAACTTGCTGTTACGCCAGTTTTTTTATGGACAAAAGCCATTTTTCTAGCTCTAAATCAACTGAAAATAGCCACGTTCTTTGCCATTCTCTGTCGTATTTCTTGCTTCACACAACCTATTTTCCAGATGGATTTCTTCTATACTGAAAGCAGCATCTTCTGGCTCTACGTCAAAGTCACCTGTTACTTCCTCGTAACCGTCGGCCTCTTGGCGTAGGTGGCTGCCTCTGAAACTCGAAATTTCAGTTCAATTTTACAGAATTATCTGCGAATACTTCAATCGAGGACGTCGCGAGGAAATCGAACGTCATCTGGAGAACTACTCAACGAACGAGGACGAGCAGCAGGAGCAGCAGCCGGCACCACCCAAGAACAACAACGGAAAGAAGGGTGGAAACAAAAAGAAGAGAAACTAGACGACTCCTCTGATTATTATTATGAAAATTGTGATTTCTTGTAAATACATTTCCCGATCGCCGCCGATATTTTTCAAATTTTTATTCTCTGAAATTGCGTCATTATTTTTGCAATAAACTGTGATTCTCTTTATCTTTCCTGTGCTGTTTGAGTTATTTTCAGTTCGGGTAAACTGGTTCCTCGATATTTCCACGCTGAAAACTGGGTTTTGGATTGCAAAAATTGCAAAATCTTTTCTGCAAAAAATGAGTTCTAAAAATCTAGAAAATCGCGGCGAGACCCATTGAAACGTGTTACTGTATGCGCCTTCATGTGCTTCAGCGGCAACTTTTCTTTTAGAGTTCTCGTCAATTTTCCGCCGTTTTCTCGCAAATTTTGCTATATTTTTTCTAAAATCTTCTCGAATTCGCTTCAAAAAATCTGAAAATTGCCAATTTTCAGTCCGAAAAATGCGTCGCCTCGTTCTCCTCCTTTGTATAACTGGATACGTAATTTCCCAAAATTTGGAAGCAAACTCGACGATTTTCGAGAAGGATAACCGAAATATCAGCCAAAGGCTCCAGGATACATTTAGCTTGCGGGGAAAGTCCACGCCCAGTGGCTCAGGGTAATTGAAATGGAGCGCACTTTCCGAATTAGACATTCAATTTCAAAAATTTCAGAATGCCCAAACTATATGTCGCAATTGGTTTCGTGTTCGTTATTATAATACTGTAAGAAAGTCTAGCTTACGGAAACGCTCTTAAGTAACCTTTCAGCGTTGTCATAGCTGGTGTCGTCGTGCTAATCTGCAGATGTGTTAGAAAATTCAAAGGACAAACATACAGAATCCCGACCAATGATCAAGACCCTTCGACAGCATTGACGTCAACTAGGCCCTCAGTGAGCGGCGGAGCTCAACGCGAAGAAGAACCCCGCGAAATGCAAGATTTGTCAACAATAGACGAGGGAAACGAGTCGCGTGTGTCGAGTGGATACGGACCACCGGCCAAGGAAACAAGAGCGACGTTATATGGAACGACGAAAATGTCAAGATCACGGACCACAGAACTTTGAAAATTTGGCTCTTTTTAATAACTTTTGTAATAATAATGATAATAATTCTGATTTTTAGCCGCTAAGTTGTGATATTTCAATTATGGACTAGAAACCTGTAACCCTTATTTCTTTGAATTTTCGACCTATATTTTGTCAATTCTTTGTAAAATTGAAGCTTTCATCAAGAGAATTCTGTCAAACGCAAGCAATCAAGCTGATTTACTCCAAAGCTTCCCCGGCGAGACCCCACGAAAACGGGGGAAATACATTACATTACCAATGAAACAAACAAATTTTACCGCGTTGCGCTCAAAACAAAGATCAAACGTTCTTGAAAGGAAAGAAAGAGCAAAGAACTTGAAAGAACACGTTTCGCTTCGAGACGAAAAATGAAATTTCAGGATGCGCCTTTAAAACGACAGTAAGCCACTCGAACTTTCGATAGCTCTGTTGCTGGTGTTCGCCGTATTTTTTCGACTTCACGCCGCTTTTCAGCACTTTTCAAGCCGAAAACTAATAAATTTCAGCCAAAAATGCGCCGATTTCTCCTCCTCATATGCATACTCGGGATGTTCGAATGCGTGGTGGCGTGTCCCAACGTTGAACCCAACGATCCGATGGAATTCTTCAAAGAAACCGTCGAAGATGATACTGTGACGATGACAATTTTGGAAACATCAGAGGAGGAAACGACGCCGGTGAAGCACGACATTTCAAAGACCGATAAAGTGGCACTGGTGGCGGAAGCGGAGCACAAGACGAAGCACGACGAGTCGGGAGACTCACTGTTTTGGCGGTTCTGGGATGCAGTAGTCGATTTTTTCCGCAAAAAATGGGAGGAGTTCTGGGCGTGGCGCAAACACAGAGTAGTCATAGGCTCCGTCCTTGTGGTTCTCGCGTAAGCTTTTCGTGGAAATTTCACTTGAAAGCAATCAGATTTTCAGTTGTGCTATAATTTGGAGATCGGTGTGTAGAATGTGTGATAGAAAGGATCGGCGAGCTAATCAAAGACAAAACGAGGAAAGGATTCCGGAGGACATGAATGACGGGAGAGAGAATCAGGTGGAAGCCGCCGCTGTAGCCATAGAGCTCCTGGAACAGGCTCGGCACCTTTACACTTTTAGACGCACTTTTAGACGGGCAGGAACCAGCAGAGGAGCCTTTGGAGCAAGACGACGGCGCGCAAGAGCCCCCGGAATCAGGATCCAATAGAGCCGGACTTTCTACAGACAACCCGTGAAGCACATGTGTAATAACTGTACTTATCGCTAATTTTTCATATTTTGTAACTAATTTTCAACTTGAACTCGTGTAATCTTATGATACCCTTCGATTAATCATGTCTCTGTATTTGCTTATTTCCTGTACCTAATTGACCGCATAAATATTTGAGCGTCGTTTTTTTAATCATTCTTTTTTATCGTTTTTCGACTTACTTTGCTATTTCTACTTGATATTCGCTTTTATTTTTAGGTTTATCGCCCCGAAAATCCTTTCTTTTTCAAAAAAGCAGAATAAAAACTTCGCGGCGAGACCCATCATTAAAACTAATTGAGGCTGCGCCTTTAAGCGACCGTAACCCGGGCGGCCGCGAGCTCTTGGTTTTTTCACTGAATGTGCTCGCATTTTTCGTCGATTTAAAGCAAAGCTGCTCAATTTTATATCGTTTTTTCCGCACGATTTCCCCTCAAAAGTTGTGTTCGTTTTAGCCAAACATGCTTAGGATTCTCCTCCTCATATGCGTCTTCGGAATACTGCCGGACGTCTTCAACAATGATGACGAGGATATCACGACGACGCCACTGGACTATCGCTTTTTTGGCACAGAAGAAACGCGCATGGAGTATTTGATAACGGGGACGACGCCGAGAATCAGTTTCCGCGACTTTGCCCATCAAAAATCGCTGCAAAGAGCATTGGAAGAAGCGAGGAGGCGAAAGGGAAAATACGACGCGACAGAGGAAACTCTGCTCCAGAGGTGCTCCGCAGCATCCCATTCTATATTAACTGAGCGCATTATTTCAGCATATATAATTCCCGGGCTTTCATACCTGCAGTTGTGGGCGTTACAACTGGCGCTGTTATGTAAGCTTTTGATACAATTTATTTCGGAAAAAAACTAAACTAATTTTTTAAGTGTCCTTCTCTGTTGTATTTTGTGTTATTGTAAGAACAAGAGGAAACCGAACGCGCAGCCGCCAGTTAATCAAAAACCACAAATTCCGCAGGACAGGAAAGATCAATACAGGCCTGGTCAGTACAGAGGAATGAGCCCGAGACCCGCAGCTGTAGCCATAGAGCTCCTGGCACAGGTTCGGCACATTATAGAAGAGCAGGAGCAAGTGGACGAGGAGCTTGGCGAGCAAGATGCACAAGGAAACGATGCTCCTCTTCCCGGAGCGGCTGCAGTACCTCAAGCAGGTACTGCAACTCAAAAAATATCCCTACTTACTGTTACTCTTCCAGATGGACCTCCCGCACATAACTTGAGATCTGGTGCGTTGAGAAATGCTCCTCTTCCGGGACCGGCTGCAGTACACCAAGCCAGAGCACGTACTCCTCCAGGAGACGGTGCTGCTCCTCCAGGACCGGCTGCAGTACCACAGGCTAGAGCAGGTAGACCTCAAGTCAGGGCTCAACCTCCAGCCGCGCAACCACAGAGAAGACGGAGTGAAAGACTCGCCGCGGCCGCGAGGAGGATGAACGACGCTGTTCAAGTCGACATCGATGACGATTTATTGTAATCGAAATTATTCGAGTTTTCTTATATTTTGTGACCAATTCTCGCTCTAAATTCGTGTAATCTTGTGATGTTCTCCGATTAATCATGTCTCTGCCCCGTGAAGTTCAAGTGTAATAACTGTAATGATCGATTTTTGACCTCTAACTTTTCATAATTTGTGACTAATTTCCACCCGTGTAATTTTGTGATATTCTCTGTATAATTTCTTTGCTGTGCCTTATTAATCAAGAACGTTCCTTGTTGTTTTATATAGCTGCTCTATTTTATATCGTTTTTCGCTCGATTCCCGCTATTTTTTCTTCAAAATTTTCTCTCCAATTTTATGTTCTTTTCAGCCAAAGATATGCATCGATTTCTCCTCCTGATATGCTTATTCGGAATATTCGGACACGTGGCATGTCCCAACAATCCGTCGGACGTCTTCAACAAAATCGACGATGACACACAAAAAATCCCATTGAAAAATGCGGAGAAACCAAAAGAACAACGGATAGAAAACGATTTATTCCCAACAGTGCCGGCCTTTGATAATGTAACGCCAGCATCAATGTGGCTTGGTCTCTTTCTCGTTAATCTTTTTGTCGCGTAAGGCTGTTCTCTTATTGTTCGTTGAAACTAATTGATTTTACAGGTTTGCCACATATCTAGTAGTTCTTAGAATGAACAGATTTCCGCTAGAGCCCGAGGTGCCACCAAATCAACAGGACCCGAGATTGCACATCCCGATGGGCGGAATCTGGCGAGCCGGGAGAGGGATTCCGGTGGGACCCGTGGTTGAGGAGGAGCCCCATGATCCGGCTGAACAACTGGAGGTGCCTGATGCACCGGAAGTTGAGGCTCCGGAGCCTTTGGATCTAAATGCACCAGAAGATATCCTTGTAGAAATTTGGATTTGAAATCGCGACATAATTATTGATTTTTGACCCCTAATTTTTTATATTTTGTGGCTAATCTCTTCGTGTACTTTTCAATGATCTTGTCATATTCTCATGTATTTTTTCTACCATTCCTTGTGCCTAATTAACCAACAATTCATTTTTTTTTCATCGTTTTTGCCCAAAGTTGGGCTGGGCCGGTTTAACCGTTTTCCAACATATCTCTGCGTTTCAAAACGTTTTTATTGGCCTAGCCGATCATTTTCAGGCGAAACTAATGCGCCTATTCCTCCTCCTCATATGCGCCTTCGGAATACTCGGCTGCGTGGCGACGTGTCTCGAAAATTCGCCCGAGAATGTGACGGTGACAACTCCGGATAGCAAGCTCGTCAGGGATGTACGAGATGCCCAAAAGGAGAAGAAAGAGAAACCAAAGGAACAACCGGCGCAACAAACACCGCTGAGAACAGTCAACACGGTGTTATATGGCGGAGTGGTACCGATGGCAGAGGTGCACTACGCAATGGATGATGGAGCGCCAGCAGATGGGTAAGAAGTAGCTTACAGGCTATAGATTGAGAAACTGGAAAAGCAGCGCGCATAGAAAGCAAATACTCAGTTGCTAGCAGATCTTTTGCTATTTCTCATATGCTAGTATCTTCGCTTTTGCTATGGTTACTCCTCTGCTACGAAATGTTGCTCATATGCTATTTCCCAAAAAAATCGAGTTCCTCATTTGCTAGTGGTTTTCTCAGTTGCTAGTAGCATTGACCTTTTGCTATAAATTTTCTCTTTTGCTCTTGAAATAGCAAATGAGCGATTTATAGCGAATGATCCATGTCCCTAGCAAATGAGAAATTCTATAGCATATAAGAAATAGCAACTTTTTGGGAAATATGAGCAACATTTCATAGCAAAAGAGAAAACTCTAGCATACGAGAAATAGCAAAAGATCTGCTAGCAACTGAGTATTTGCCCCTTCTATTGCACTCTTTCAGCTGTTTTTTATTAGAATGCCCCATTTCTTCACTCTCGTTGGCTTGTGAGAAACTTTTTATCACTCGCATCATTCTATTATTTCAGAACGTGGCTCAAATTTATCGAGAGGTACGGTGGCTTCATCATCGGGGGTATCATTCTCGTGTAAGCTTTATTTTGATTATTCTTGAAAATTTAGTGCGTCTGTCTTTTCAGGATCTGTATCGGCCTGGCCATCTTTTTTTACTGTAGATCAAGGATTCTAGAGCGACGACGGCGTCAACGGCGCCAACAGCGCCCTAACATGCTGCCACAACAAAATCGAAACCTTTTATGTGTACCGTGTACCCAGTCAGAGCGGTCCATAAGTTACAGGACAAGGAGCGCGTCACCCGCCGCCGCCGCTGAAGTCTTCAAGCTTGTTGACCAGGTCGCCGGGCAGAAAGCAGTGAACGAAGACGTGGCTCCTCCACAAGAAGAGGCTCAGGCCCTTTTAGACGGTCAGGAACCAGTAAAGGAGGAGGTTCGAGAGCCTTTGGAGCAAGAGAAACAAGAAGACGATGCTCAGGAGTCCCGGGATCAGGATCAACCAAAAGACGAGAAACAGGAGCCGGGAGATCAAGATGCCCACGGAGCTCAAGAGCCCAGGAATCAGGATCCACCAAGAGACGATGCTCCGCCTTCAGGATCGCCCACAGTACCCCAGGCTGGAGCAGGTACAGTAGCCGAAAGAGCCTCTCAAATCGGCAGATGCTCAACCTCTATGTATCTCTACTGCTATTCCTCACCTGCTATGGGGGTGATCAATTGCTATGTTGTAACTGCTAACTATATTTGGCTCTTCTGCTATGAATCAACTGCTATAGCCGTAGCAGTTGATCCATAGCAGAAGAGCCACGTATAGCAGTGGAGAAATAGCACTAGAGATACATAGCAGTTGAGGACCTACCTCGTAAATCAACAGCTCCCAGATCCTTCCAGATACCAAATCGACCGTGCCACCAACAGAGCCGACTGGAGCCCAAGAACAAGCCGAATCTTCTCCAACAGAATCCGCCAGATCGGCCGACGTCGTCGTTCTCATCGAGGATACCCCTGCAGCTGATGTGTAATTATTGACTTTTCCCTCCTAATTTTCATACTTTGTGACTAATTTTCACTCGTGTATTTTTCAGTATTTTTCAATGATATTGTGATATTCTTATGTACTTTTTCTACCATTCTTTGTACCTAATTAACCAGCGATTCACCGATTTTTTTCTGATTTTTTGAAACTGCTAATCGTTGTTCGAAAATATTTCTAATGTTCAAATTGCTTTTCCTTTTCCAGGTGAATAATCATTTGCAGGCGAGTATAATGCGCCTATTTCTCCTCCTCATATGCATACTCGGGATATTCGGATGTGTGGGGGCGTGTCCCAACGTCGAGCCCGACGATTCGATGGAAATCGTCAACGTCGATGAGGATAATGTGACGACGACGACGGTGACGCCTTCTCTGAGCAGTGAAGAAACACCAAAAGAGGATGCAAAGAAGCACAGAAAGCATCCAAAGTACACCCACATGCATAGAACAGCCGGTGTGTTGGGACCGACGGCGGAGACGTTGTCGGCGGAGGGCGAAGAAAACGGAAAACGGTAGGGAAATGGCGAATACTCAATTGCTTTGGGGTGATCATGTGCTATGTTGTAACTGCTAGCGTATCAACTCTTCTGCTATGGATCAACTGCTATTTTTTGCCAATTTTCAGAGGAAATAGCACTTGAGACAAAAGTTGCAGCAGTTAATACATTAGAAATCAGAAAAGTAGCAATTGAGACGATCGCACTTTCCCCGTAGCAATAGAGAAAATAGCAGAAGAACTTGATAGATACTCATTTGCTATGCGTCTCTACAGCTATTTCTCAACTGCTATGGGTGTGATCAACTGCTATGTTGTAACTGCTAGTGTCTCAACTGCTATATTTGGCTCTTCTGCTATGGATCAACTGCTACAGCCATAGCAGGAGACATCAAAAGTGGCGAAAATAGCGGTTGATCCATAGCAGAAGAGCAAAATATAGCAGTTGAGACACTATCTACCTCCTGTTTTCTGATAATTTCTCTCTTTTTTCAGCCATGGAAACAGCCTATCGTTCTGGGTGGCTTGGGGGATCGTTCTCGTTGGTGTCTTTCTCATGTGAGCTCTTTTCTTCTGACACCAACATTTCAACTCAATATTTCAGTACTCTACTTGCCACGTTACTGTCCACATGGAGAAGATCGAATCGTATACTTCAACAGACCATTTCGCTCTTTCGACAAGAACAACGACGACGACCGAGCATTCGAGAAGACACCCCGAGGTATAGTAGGCGAGAGGAGCGCGTTCAATATAGAACAAGACGGCAAGAGCAGGCTAGACCTCTTCTAGAAATACAGAACCCAGAAGTGCCTGGGGAGCAAGATGCACAAGAAGACGATGCTCAGGAGCTGGTGGTTCAGGAGCCGGTGGTTCAGGAGCTATTGGTTCAGGAGCCAGTGGTTCAGGACCCACCAAGAGACGGTGCTGCTCCTCCAGGACCGGCAGCAGTACCTCAGGCTAGAGCAGGTAGACCACAAGTCAGAGCTCAACCTCCAGCCGCGCAACCACAGAGAAGACGGAGTGCAAGAATCGCCGAAATCGCCGAGAGGAATAGGAACGACGTTGTTCAAGTCGATGCCGATGATGTTATTTTGTAATTGAAATAGTTCGAATTTTCTTATATTTTGTGACTAATTCTTGCTCTAAATTCGTATAATCTTTTGATACCCTTCGATTAATCATGTCTCTGTAATCGCTTATTTCCTGTACCTAATTGACCGCATAAATATTTGAGCGTCGTTTTTTACTATTCTATTTTATCGTTTTTCGACTTACTTTGCTATTTCTACTTGATATTCACGCTTATTTTCAGGTTTATCAGCCCGAAATTTTCGAAAATTCTTTCTTTGTCGAAAAAGCAAAATAAAAACTTCGCGGCGAGACCCAGGCAGGAAGAGGCTGCGCCTTTAAAGCGACTGTAACCCGGGCGGCCGCGATTTTTTTGCTTTGTTCGGATTTTTCACAGTTTGCCGGCATTTTTTGTCAATTTGAAGCAAAAAGTTCTTGATTTTCATCATTGAAAGTTTTTTATTGGGTTTCGCCGCGAATTTCTTTTTTCATTCCGATTTTCTTACAATTTTGTCGCATTTCCTCTCTTACAGGGAATTTTTCAGCCGAAAACTCATTCTCATCACAAAATGAAGTCGCCGTTTTTGCTGAAAGTTTGTATCCTCGCGGAGCTCTTCACCAATCAGCACTCAATGCTGTCCGACGATACTGACACCGCCGCTCCTTCAATCGTGTTCGACTACCGGCAAAAAGAGAATTTCATGGACAACGGACGTCAATCGGTGCCCCGTTGGAATCCCGACGAGGATTTTTCTCGCTTCAACGGTCACAGGGGCTCATTTGTTAGGCCAGATGGGCCAGAATGGCGGCGCTATCCAGAAGGAACTATGTCCTCACGATTCTACGACGAGTTAGTGAATTCAGACACAGTATCCGACAAAATTATTCATTTTTTTCAGTGATGCCTTCTGGGTATACTTCTCAATTGGCTTTTGTGTTTTGGTTGTGGTCATTTTTGTGTTAGTTTATCAGTGGGATCGGGACATCCAGACAGTTGGGCATACAGAGGGACAGACCGGGATAGAGAGAGAGAGAGAGACAGACATTAAGACGGCTTCGCGACATTTCGAAACCGTTGAAAATTAGTCTTGAAATTTTCAAATTTTTTGACTCTATTTTCTGGACAATTAGAACAAAATAAAATTTTAAAATTTCAAAAAAATTTAGACTTATTTTGTTCTAATTTTCCAGAAAATCGAGTCGAAAAATTTGAAATTTCTAGGCTAATTTTCAAGAGTTTCGAGATGTCGGGATTCGAAATTCGGGTTCTGAAACGTCGCGGGGCCTATTTATCAGTGAGATCGGGACTTCCAGACAGTTGGGCCTACAGAGGGACAGACAGACAAACAGACAACATCCTGTTTTCAGTTTCATCTTCTTGTACATAAACTGCCAACCTATCAGAATTCGCCGAGCGACCGAGGTCCGAGTCGAAGTTATCGAAATGGATCCATTGAATCAAAGGGATATTCCCGAGATTATTGTCCACCCACCACCGCACGACGAAGAGGATTGAAACTTTTTTTGTATTTTTTGATATACTTTGCCATGTACATTTCATCTTTTTCCGGTCTTTTTCCGAGATTTTTCGCCAATTTTTCCCATTTTTTCTACCTCTGTTCTATGATCTCATCAATCTCCTCGCTGTCATTTCTACCCCTAATAACCTCACAAATCGTTCCAAATGTTTCATATCTTGTTTTTGTTATTATTGCTCTTCCGGGAGAATCCCGTGATAAAACTTTTTCATTGCGATTTCCAATCTGTCTACCGCCTCACCCCGCTCATATCTAGCCCATCGCGACCCGTCTCTCCCGCCGCCTCATTGGCTCAGTGGCAGAGCGTCTGTCTAGTAAACAGAAGGTCGCTGGTTCGATTCCAGCATGAGGCACCGAAGCTTTTTTCATTTTTTCTAGACATTCAGAAATCATCAGGCGCGTTCTCCGGATGAAATCAACTCACATTTTCGAATCCACATTTGAAAAATGATTAGAAAACTTATTTATATCACAAAAACGCCAGAAGTTTTTGAACTCTGGCAAAAAATATAGAACGGACACGTAGAAAAATGATGGGAAGAGAAAGATTTTGATTCACACAAAATCACAACAAAACAATGTAAAAAAGGGCACAAAAAGGATCTACTTGGTGCCATCCAACGAGGTATCACTTTTTGAACTATTTGACAGATCACTCAGGCTAGTATCATCATCATCCTGCTCCTCGAAACTATACGGATCAGGGTACCGGGGTGCCATTGGTCCAGATGGACCGAGACTGGGGAAGGGGGCGGAGCTTGTGGAAGGGCGCGGCGCCATGAAAGGAATGGGTTGTTGGGGCTGCTGCTGAATAAGTGATGGGGTGGGTTGGAGAAGGAAAGTGGGCGGGGCCTGTTGTTGTGAAGGTGGCTGGAATAATGGGAATGGCGGTGCCGCGTTGAACACGTTGAATCCGTTGAAGGGCTGAAAAAAAATACTGATTTTCTCTATAATTTGCTTTGAATAGGCTATTTTCTGCTTTTTTCTCTATGAAAATTAACAAAAAACCATCAAAAACCCCTAATTTTCAATGAGAAAGTCCATTGGTTGTTGTCCGAGAGTAGTACACGTCGGGAGAAAGTTAGGCCGCACGGCCACGGCCCCGGGCGCGAAAACAGGCGGTTTAAATTTTTCGGGGAATTTTAGGGAGTTTTCAGCGAGTTTCAGGGGATTTCCAGCAAAATTTCAGCAAATTTTCAGGAAAACATTATACGTAAAAGATGAATAAGTAAAGAGGAAGCGGAAAATGTGACTTTTACAGACGATTTAGCCATGGTTTCCGGATTTTTATGAATTTCGACGGATTTTGACGGTTGCTGTGTTGAATCTAAGCTGAATTTCACACTTTTTTGGCTCAAAATGCTTAGTTTGGACTGCTAGAAGCTGAAAAATGTGTCATTTCGACCGAATTAGAGCTACCATGCGGACAAATTTGCTCTGGAGGAAATTAGGCCGATTTTCTGAATTTTATGAGCAAAATGATGGGTTTTTAGCCGTTTTTTACAGAAAAACCTTCAATTTTTCTTATTTCTCACCTGAAATCCGAAATTCTGCTGTTGCTGCTGCTGCACCATCTGCTGTTGCCTCCTCTCCAACTGCTTATACCTCTTTTCCAGCTCCTCGAACTTTGTCTTGTATTTCTGCGCCTCTCGCTTGTACTCATCTCTCTCCTTTCGAAGTTTTATCACCAGCTCCTCATCATGCTCTTCATTCAACTGTACCGCCTGTCCGAATGCCTCATTCACGTAGTTCTCCTGTTCGACGTGGCGTGCCGCCCGTTTTCGTTTCCGACGCTCCTGATGACGCGTCTCCTGTCGCTCCCATTTCATCAGCTGATACTGGGTGTGCTCGTAGATTTGATCTTCGCCGCTATTCGAAATGTCGAGTATTCTGGCGGATTTGCGACGTTTTTGAGAGGGTTGCTCGAAACTCAGGTCACTATCCAGCGTCTCATCGTGATGGAGTTTCGGGGTTTGATGAATGCACAGTGGAAGACCGGATTGTGTGAATTGAAACGGGATTGGTGGCGGGGTTATTGAGGTGGAGAATCGTGGAGGAGTACACGCCGCTTTGGAGGTGGTAGGGGTGAAGTGGAGCTGAAAATAGGGGGAAATGGTTAGCAATTGACTGAACGTGGGTGAAATTGGCAAAACTGATTTAGTTGACAAACTTGTGAGCTAACTTGGCCCAATTTTCACTGTTATGCATCAAAAAATGAGCTGTTTCGGATAATCCTGAGCCAATACTGTACAAAACAGTTCCACGATTTTTGTTGCCATTTCACAGGAAAATTAGCTTTTTCAAATGGTATTGAGCTCGAAAAATGGGAGTTTTCGGTCATTTTTATGCTAGATTGATGAGAAAAGATCATAGACTTTGTAGATTTACCGTAAACTCTGTAATTGAGCGGCCCCTTTAATTGTACGGCCCCCTCGAATAGAGCGGCCCCCTGAGAGGGTATTGAAGCTAGAGCGGCCCTCTTTAATTGAGCGGCCCCCTGAAATAGAGCGGCCTCCAAACTACAACGGAAAAATGAAAAAGGTCGGAACTATTGTTGGAAACATGTGAAAACTTCATAATTGATTTAAAAAACTCCATCGAAATCACCAAAAAACGGGGTTTACGCTCAAAATGATCGGAAAAATCAAGAAATTGACCTATTTTTGAGTTTTTTTTTTCTGGAACAAACGCATTGAAAATAGAGCGGCCACCTTAAATTGTACGGCCCCCTGTATTAGAGCGGCCGCCTGGAGAGGGGGTTGAAACTAGAGCGGCCGGCCGCTCTATTAAAGAGTTTACGGTAATTTTGCAGTTTTGGACGTTTTTCAATTGGTCATTTTTGACGGTTTTTAGCGGAGATTTTCCGAATTTTTATGGTTTTTGGCACAAAATACTAAGCTTCAGGAAAAAAATGAGGTGTTTTCGTGAATGTTTACGTTAGAACCGGTCTGAGGAAATAACAGTTGCTGTGAAAATCGCTGAGGCGTTTTAGATGCTTTTCTGGCAGTGTTGAACTTTCTCCATCATTTATGCCGTTTTTGACAATTTTTTGAGAGAAATGGGACAATTTTAGTGATTCCCCTTACAAAATACTGACTTTTAAAACAAAAAATGAGCTTTCTCAGTCAATTTTCAAGTTATTAACGGTATGTAGATGTAACGAATGCTGTAAAAATCGGCGAGGCTTTCGCAAATTCATTTTGGCAGTATTGAGTAAAGACCATACTATTACTGATGGTTTCTAACGGCGAATAAGGTATTTTTGATGATTTTGGACAAGAAGTCTTGATTTTCAGACAATAAAAGAGCAGTTTCCGCTATTATGCAAGCTTGGAACCTGCGGAAAAGGCACCAGATACTGGGCATAAAGGCGAGGCATCCTAGCATTATCTGCGCGACATTGGCCTTTTTTTCACTCTGGGAAATTTTTGATGGTTTTTAGCGAGAAATCGCTCGATTTTGATGTTCTTGGGTGAAGAAACTAATTTTTCGAACAAGCAATTAGCGGTTTCGGCAGATTTGGTTGCTAGAAATGGGTGAAAACGATTTTTTTTTGAAGTTTTGACTCAAATTCTCTTATTTTCGCTTAATTTCGCAGTAATTTCGCCTGCTTCAACTGGTGGTTATCCTAGATAATGTCAGCTACCTCAGCCGACATTTTTCGGCTGTTTTCACGATTTTTCTGAAATTCACCTCCAAGATTTTTTTTTTCTAAACAAACCTCTGCATAATCATCCTCGTCCTCTTCCTCCACTTCATAATCACTATGATTTTGTTGTTTTTTCGCTGTGGCCTTCTTACTACTATTTCCACTGCCACTCTTGAACAGCTTTCGCACGATACCCGCCATTCTGAAACAACTTCATTGATAAGGGAAAATGAGAAAAAGTCAATAAATAATTTATTTTCATAAAAATGTTAACAAACAGGAAAAACAGTAACCGACATCTGGTGCAGATGGTCCGGCGTCAAAAATCGATGAGCCGTGCGGGAGAAACCAAACACCCCGCCCTCCTCTTCAAAGAGACCGTCCCGACCAACAGGCGGCACCGAAAACAAAGAGTGGTACCGCCCGTCGAGGGGTGATTATTGTAATAAACAGGCGGCCGCCTTTTATGGATATCCATCTAATTGCTGGGTGTTATGAGGAGGATTTTTGAATGTTTTTTGTCGAGAAACTTACTCACTTAAAAATAGAGATTTATTTGGTGAGAAATCACGTGAAATATCCAGAAAATCCTACTGAAATTGGCATCGAACCCTGAAATTTTTTTAGTGAGGAAAATTTGACGAAATTGGGGAAAATCAAGGTAAACTGAGGATTTTAGAGTGGAAATGAGCTGAAAATTGAGTTTTTGAAAGGAGAAATGAGGAAAAAATCACGAAAATTGGCGATTACCGGGCGAAAATGGTTCTTATGGAATTTTTCCCGGAAATTTGCGATTTTTGATTGGAAAGTTTTGAGGAATAGGTTTTTGACACTGAAAACCGTCATTTTGACATCAAAAACATTATATATCATCTCCGGAAACCCGAGAATATTTTTTTCAAACGCCCGAAAACCAATTTTGCCGATTTATCGCCAATTTCTCACGGTTTTTTCATTTTTTCGACTCAAATCTCTTATTCATCCTGTCTGAATCAAATAAAAATAGGAAAAATCCAGAAAAACCATCTGAAAACATGCGAAAATCGCGGTTTCAGGATTGTGAAATTCAAAACTCCCTGCTGAATGATTGTCCGAGTGAAGTACACAGTGAGAGAGAATTCGGCCACGAGGCCACGGCCCCGGATGGGAAAAGGCGCCAAAAGGAGGCGTTTGAATTGTTCCACGAATTCTGATGGATATTCTGTGAATCCGGTGGATTCGGAGCATTTTTCAGTAAGAAATGAATGACGGGAATTGAAAAAACAGGCAATTGAATCAAAAAAAGTTCAAAAGTTCACCGAAAAAAAACGAAAAATAATGAGAAACACGTTAATGGAAAACAAAAAACAGAGAGCATCACAAATGAGGTCAAAACTCCAAAATGTTGTTATTCATTTCGCGTAAATCAGAACAGAAGGCGTCGACTCCTGATAGAAAATCCCCTATTCTGACTCGTTGCCTCGTGCGTGTGTGCCAAAAGTCATTTTCGGCAAATTCAATTTTGATCAGACTTCCTTTTGACCCTGATCATTTTCTACTACCAAAAATGAATTTGCTCTTCAAAAACTCGACGGATTTCTGGGTGCCGAGCTATTTGCTCAACGACACTTCCTACATAAAAATCGCAAATATTCCACTGCTGACCATGTTTTTGATTTCAATTCTCATCACTATTTATGTGGTGTTGAACGGGATCAAAGTGATCAACGGAATTCGAAAACTGCACTCAAACGCCACGTGGATTATCCTGTCGATTTTGGCTGCATGGTTTGAGGGTCTGCTTGGGTTTCTGCTGGTTTTTCCCTATAAGTTTGGGGTTTGGACGGTGGGAGGTTAGTGCGCTCTGTTGCATGCGTAGGTCAAAAAATTCTCAAAAAAAAAAATGTTCCAGAACCCTCCCAAGAAGTGTACTTTGGACTGGAGAGCAAGGATTACTTATCCTTGGATTTGTCCTGGGAATGTGTCCCTTTACTCCTTGGTTCTATTCTCATTTGGCACTACTTGGGCATGCTAAACGGCGGGATTTTATGCTTTGTGTTTGAAAGGACCGTTGCCACGTTGCTCGCCAGGTAACTATAAAAAGGGGTTCCACGGGTACATTGGCCGTGTTCTTGTTATTTGGTTTTGATATTTTTTTTTGTTTTTGAGAAAGAAAACGCAACATTTTTCTAACGGGGAAGTGTGTTTCTAATTAGCACATCTTTTGAATTTTTGGTAAATATCAAAATTTTTGTTCTGAAGGTTTTGGAACTGATCCAACGCTACAAGCTACTGGAGTGAATCCTATAACAGAGGTCCATGTTCACAGGGGTATATCTTGATTGTCCTTGGTGCTATCAGAAAACTTTCAACTAGTAAAATGTTCAACATTTGTTGCTAAACATTCCTTTAGTTTATCACTTTTTGATAGCTTCAAGGGCAACTGATATATGACGCTCCCAACATACAGTACTGGGGTGTCCCTGAATGGCAGTAGTAGCGATGACAGATAGTTCAGAGCGGCATATCTCGTTTGTCTTTAATGCAATCAAAGTATGCTCAACTAGGAACATCTTCAAAATATTTTGTTAAACATTTCTTTAGTTGATACCTTTCTGATAACTTCAAAGGCAACCGAGATATACTGCTCTGAACATAAGGGGGCCCCATTAGAGGAGGATCGACATTGACAGTTAGTTCAGAGCAGTATATCTCAATTGTCTTTGATGCTATCAGAAAACGTTCAACTAATAAAATGTTTAAAATTATTTTTCTAACATTTCTTCAGTTGACCATTTTTTGATAGCTGCAAAGATAGCTGAGATATGCTGCTCTGAACGTAAAAGCCTTTAATTTTCACTTTGCTAGCAGGTCCTTTGCCATTTCTCAGTTTCTAGAACTTACTCTTTTGCTATAGTAGACCTTTTGCTATTAGTTTTTTTCACATTTGCTATCGCATAGCAAATGATTCATGTCCCTAGTAAAAGTTCAATTTCTCTAGAAATTGAGACACAATAGGAAATGAGAAACATCAACTTTTTGGAAAAAAAGCAACTGAGCAAAATCTAGCAACTGAGAAATAGCAAAAGATCAACTAACAAGTGGTTATTTTCCAAAACCACCCTAAAATTCCAGAGATTACGAATCACACCCCCGTCGTTGGCTCTCAATCTCCCTTCACATTTCCCATCACCTCATCGCGTGTTTCATGTGTCTATTCTTCTGTTTTCACATGCTTCCACTCAAAATTCTGCTATTTTTCAACGCGTTGGGATTTGTAGTTTTGGTTCCTTATATCTTTTTCTTGAGATTTTATAATCGGAGAGTCAGAAATCAAATGCGACTGGCGGAGAATATCACGAGTCACTCACTGGCCGCCAAATTTCAGGTGGAGGAGAATATGAGGAGTATGAATGTGAGTAGTTTGGTGGGGGAATGTGGGGAAGCTGGGGGGATGAGTTGGGAAAGTTAGGCCATGAATTTTTGGGAAGTTAGGCCATGCATTTTGGGAAGTTCGGCCACTAATTTGAAAAGCTAGGCCATGAATTTCGGGAAAATTAGGCCATGAATTTTGGGAAGTTGGACCATGATTTTTGGGAAGTTAAGCCATGAATTTTTGGGAAGTTATGTCATGAATTTTTGGGATGTTAGGCCATGAATTTTTGAGAAGTTAGGTTATGGGGCTTGAGAAGCTAGGTCACCAATTTGTGAAACCAGGTCACAAATTTGTAAAGCTAGGCCACCAATTCCTGAATCTAGGCCACCAACCAAAAAATCTAGGCCAGCATCCTGAAAAGATAGGTCCCCATTTGTGAAGTTAGGCCACCGATTCGTGAAACTAGGCCACCGATTTTAAAAACTAGGCCACCATCTTCTCTTCCAGATCGCCGCCCGTATCGCCATGGTAGTCGGAATTTTCGATGTCCTCTTTCTCATCATCATCGTCTTGGCAACATGCCAAGTCCCTAATGCTGAAAAATTCTTCCAAACCACAGAGTTCTTATTGGTGATGTAAGTTCTTTGGAGACTAGTTCTGAAATTCTAGGCCATTTTCAGAAACCCACTCCTCCTCATCCCGGGAGTCATGACAAGTGTGGCCGAGTGGAAGACCAAATTCATGGCAATTCTACCGATAAATCGGCTACGAATCGATCCGAATTTCAATCCATACGTACTGCCCGTTCGCGAAAATTCGAATCTTCACTTTTCACAATTGCAAAGTTATTGGATTTGAATAAATTGTTTATTTTCTAAGAATAGTTAAACCCATAAATTCTCCAACTGCTCAAAATGAATAGCGGTTGTCTGTGCGGCGACAGTGGGCACTTGAAATTCAGACTCTGGATTTTCGGGTCGTATCCGTAACTTGTTCACTGGCACGTAGTAGAAGAATCGTTTCCGCCAGTCCCTTTCGGTGGAGACTACGGCTGGCACGAGGTAGATGGGGCCGCTGGAAAAAAATTGGGTCTGATTCGTTTCCTTGGGATTTTTTTTCAGGGCTAGTGGAAATTCCCGGGATTCATGAGAATTTCCGAGGTTCTTGGAAAATCCAGGAACTCATGGAAGTCCCTGGGATTCATGAAAAGTCCCAGAGCTCGTGAGAATACCCGGGATTCACGGAAAAAAGTACCGGAAAACCTAATCCAAGGAGTTTTCTTGAAATCTCATATGAGTCCCAGACCCGAGTCCCGAGTTCCGGCAAATTTTTTTCAGGGTCCCGGACAGGGCTGTGATAAAAAATCCCAAAAAAAAAATCGAAAATTTTTTCTCAAAACGTCGGTCCGAAATAATTCGAAAAACGTTTTTTTTTTCGAATTTTTCAGAGCGAAAAAAACGAAAAATTATTCTTCGGATTTTTTTTTTGAAATTTTCGTTTTTTTTTCAGGGAAAAAACTGAAAAGGCGGTAAAACATATACCTTTTTTTTTGGAAAATGATCGAAAAAAACGAAAAAAAAAATTTTTTTTTCGAAAATTTTTTGCACAGCCCTGGTCCCGGATGTTTCTATGAGTCCCTACAAAAAACGGAGCCAAAAAATCCCTACTTACAAAAATATAATGTGCTCAGCGGCCTGAAAATAGTACCGCTCTCCTGGAACTTTGAAAATCGCCAAGAAAATGATCACCAAACATGTGACATTGAAGAAGATTATCATAAGGAATATACGGAATGCTAGCTGAAAATTAAAAAAATTCGTGAGAAAAAAATCCATCTTCTTACATGAATTGATCTGACATTCTCCTCGGTCTGAAATTTCGCCGCCAGGGTATTTTTTGTGATATTCTTGGCCAATCTCATGTTGTTCCTGGCCCGAATGTTGTAGTAGCGGAGGAGGAATAGGTACTGAAATCGGGAAACGTTTTTGGAAAAAATTACTTTCAAAAAAAAGAAAAAAAACTAACCGGAACCAGGAAAACCAATCCGAAGACATTCATTAAAAGCAAGTTTTTCAACGGAAAAATATGAAAAATCATGGAAAATGCCATGAGTAATGAGGAGGTCTGATGGAAAATGACAAGGCATATTGATAGCTTTTTGCGTGATGCTGATTCGTAGTCACTGGAATTTTTTTTGATTGGAGTTTGTAGTCTTTATAGTCTTCGTACATACCTGAACAACAGTGTCGCCAACGTTCTTTCCAACAAAAGACAAGCGAAACCAGAATTTATGAGTCCCAAATAGTGCCATTCTAGGAAAGAAGCGACGAGAATTGGAACACTTTTCCATGTTATTTCATCAAGTATAAGATAGTCTTCAGTGTTCTCGAATCCTTCGATGATACGTCCGGGTGCTGGAAAAATAGGGTTAGGAGTCCGGAAAACGGCCCAGAAATCTGAAAAATAGCCTGGAACTCTAATAAGTGGCCTAAAGTTTTGAGAATTGACCTAGAATTCTTAAAATTGACCTAGTAATCTGGAAAATGGCCTTGAATTCTGAAAAATGACCCAGAACTCTGAAAAAGTAACCTCGAACTTCCAAAAATGGTCTAGAATTCTGAAAAATCGCCTATAATCGTTAAAAAACCCGGTCTTCTGAACACTGGCTTAGAATTTTTTAAATGGCCCAGAATTCTGAAAAATGGCAAGAGAATGTTGAAAAGTTACCCAAAATTTGTGAAACCGTCTAGAAATCAAAAAAAAACCTGGAGTTCTGAAAATTGGCCTGGAATTTTGATAAATAGCTTAGAATTTCAAAAAATGGCCTGAATTCTGGAAAAAAGACCCCGAATTTTGAAAATTGGCCCGAAAAAATCCTGAAAAATGATCTCGAGTCCTGAAAATGATCCTATATTCTGAAAACTGGCTCAAAATTCAAAAGAATTCTGAACAAAATCTCTGAAAACCGATGAGTAATCTGGAATTGGAAAAGTTGAACCTTTCAATTTTTGAGACTAGCTTTTTGACGGACAGGTGAAAACGTGACATTTTTTTGAACTCGATCTTCTATTTTTAGATCAAATTCGGAGAGTTTAGGCTCACCCAAGGACATGTTTTGAAATTCTTGAACAGCTATGACTTATAGCTTTTGAGACTTCGTGTCTGAGTTTCTAGGTCAGAATTGGGACTCTAGGTCAATTTAGGAATCCTAGAACACTCCCGAATTCGGGCTTCCAACTTCTTACCTGCCAAATGCACAATCCCATATTTATAGGGTAAAATCACCAGTGACCCAATGAAATTCTCAAACCAACACGCATAAATACAAGCCAAAAGGTAAGTGGCATTTCCATGAAATTTCCGCACTTCCAATATCACAATGGTCATATAAAAAGACAACCAGGAACACGTGAACATCGCCAAAATAACCGATAGAAAATAGGGAATATTGCCCCACGACAAGTAAGAATCATCGTTAAAAACATAGGTGGGCACCCAGAAATCCGTCGTGTTCCAGAGCAGAATGTTCATTTTCATAGGGGGTGTCTGGAAATATTTTTGGCTGAAGTTTAAGGAAAAAAAAAAGAAAAATGGAAAAATTCAGCCAGAGCAAAAAAAAGGAAAAAATTCCGATGTGAATAAGAAGAAAAAAGAAAATTTTTCGAAAATGTTAGTCACAAGATTAGGGGGAAGTTAATGGCAGATGTTATCACCAAGTTTTTGTTTTTCTGAAGAAAAAAATAATTATATGTTTCAAGAAGCTAGACACGAAATTGGACCGGGGCACATTCTGCGATTTTTTGGAACCTTTCTTAATGGAGTGGGCGGAGCCAAAAAAAGAAAACTGATCCCAAAAAAAAGTTGATCTAAAACGCATTTACACACGTCTACACCTCAGAAAAATTTAATCAAGGCGCAATTCAATTAATTTTTTGTTGTCGAACATTCTGGGAAAGTAATAAATAAAACACCTGAACATTTGGAATATTAATCGAAAAAAAAACCCAAAAAAGTTCATAAAATTAGAAAAGGGTGTTTGCAAGTGCGCTCTGTTGTAATCTTCAGTGGCCTGTACACACAGATATGCACTACCTGTCTCTCCAACCTCCCCGGTCGGCCGCCTCCCCCTCACGTTTATATACGCCCTCGCGACCCGCTTCTCTCGCCGCCTCATTGGCTCAGTGGCAGAGCGTCTGTCTAGTAAACAGAAGGTCGCTGGTTCGATTCCAGCATGAGGCACCGAAACTTTTTTTGTTTTTTTTCTTAATTTTTAGTTTTTCTATATCATAATTACAGATGTTTTAGAATCATTTTTTGATGATCTTTCATTTTCAAGATAGATCAAAACATGTCTGAGGTAGCGGAAAATGACTTCTGCCGGTAATTGAGCATTTCCCAGCGTCAAAATGATCCGGGCGGTAATATGTAAATCAAGATATTTTTGTTTTTCGAATTAGAAACAGGTGAAAAATTATCAAACTCGCGTCTGGAATAAATCTGTGGCTTTCGATATTTTTTTCTCCAACACCCTCAAATGAAACCCGGCTAACGAAACCTAAATGAAAAAAAACCAAAAAGGAAACGCTCAGTAGAAGTGTATATTATCAGCAAGGGTTAATATGCCCCGAAAGATGGTAAAGTATTCATCGCGCCTTCGTGGGAATCGAACCCGCGAGTGTCCGAACGCCGGCCCCGTGTGTACACCACGAGGCCACGCGTGCATCGCAGAGAACAGGAGTGAAGGGGGTAGACAAGGCGGCGGGCGGCGGCGGAGAAGGAGGAGAAGGAGGAGAAGGGTAGCTGGCGGTGTAGTTCAGTCGAATTAGACCATTTTCAGCCATTTTTTCAGGATCTAGACCGAAACTCTAAGATTTTTTGTCTGTTTTTTGTTTCCTTGATCTTTCCTCTATCATTTCCCTGCCCTACCCCATTAGATAAGATAATCTCTGCGTCTCCCCACCTTTCCATCCTGCGTCTTCCCCGTAAAACGCTCTCTCTTTTTCATTTCTCGTGATGCAATTGCACTTGAAGGCAAGGTAAACTTCCTTGATTCTGTGCGAAACAATCATGAATTTACCATATTCCTCCCCGGATTCCAGTAGCCATGCGCCTTTAAAATGCGAGGTTTGTGGTCAGGAGGCACGTGGAAAACACTATGGAGCAGTGGCATGTAGAGCGTGTGCCGCGTTTTTTCGGTAGGTTTTTTTTCGATTTGAAAAATGAAAAAAAAAATTGAAAAATTTCCAAAAATCCAGACGCGCTGACGGTCCAAAACCCATGAAACCATGCACGAAGAAAAATCGGTGTGATTTTTTCAAAAACGGGTTTTTCACTTGCAAAAATTGCCGACTTCAAAAGTGCTATGCGGTTGGAATGAGCTCAGAGAGTAGGTGGACAAACCGGTGAACAGACAGACAAACATGTTTTAGATTTCCAATTCGATAGGGATGGATATAACAAGACATTGGTTGTGCAGCAGCAGTTAGAGAGGAAAATTCCACCGGTTAGTGTGAAGGGGTCAAACTTTTTTTTTCAAAACCTGGTCATGATTGTACTTATTCGAACCGTCTTAACATGCTGATTCTAGTGATATATTTTTCTTTGGCCTCGCAGCGAAATCAACTAAGATACGGTAGAATTTGTATTTTCGTGGTAGGACCCAAGACATTTTTTTTTCAAAATTGGTCATGATTGTACTCATTCGAACCGTCTTAATATTCTGATTCTAGTAGTATACTTCTCATTGGTCTCGCAGCGAAACTGACCGAGATACTGCAGATTTTATATTTTCGTGGTAGGACCAAAAACATTTTTTTTCAAACCCTGGTCATTATTATACTCATTCGAACCGTTTTGCTTTTCTGATTCCAATGGTATAATTTTCATGGGTCTCACAACGAAACTAACCAAGATACGGTAGATGAAAAAATCAACCATAAATTCCAGACCATGGACATATTCTGCGGCAAATCCAATTTCATAATTTTCCGTGCTCCCAGTGATACTCCCTCGTGCTCCAAGACCTTCATAGACCTGCAATTTTTGCTGGATAAGGCTCACTTGTTGCTCCAACAGGGAGCCGAAACTCCTCTTCACTCCAGAACCACCCTCGAGAAACTGGCAATGGGACTACAAAGAATCCAAGACGAGTGTCAGCTCCCAGACCCCTCAAAAATCGAAAAATACGGAAAGGAAGAGACTTTGATACAGTGGGAGTTCGATATATTGAGATTGACAAAATGGTTAACCTATTTCGACGAGTTTCAGCGATTGCCGCAGTGTTTACAGGTAATTTTTTTTCAGATAGGGCGAAATTTGAAAAAAAAAATTTCCAGGCAAAAATGATCCAAGGAATCTGGAGTGTGTGGCGTCGTTTGGAGCGGTTGGCATGTGTTGCCTTGTGTATTCGACAAAAGATTCATGAGGAGACCATAAGGAAAATGAAGGATGACACGTTGATTTGTAATTGGCACCAGATGAAAATCGATATGTCCTGGTGCACAAAGTATTCGGTGGAAGAGTTGAAGTTGTGGGTTTTTTTAACTGAATATGCACAGGGACCGCATCTAGAGGTCCTCTTTTGTTAAAGTTATTTGGATATGGACTCATATTGAGACCGCTGGCCGATTCCAAGGCACCTAGGGTTCTCTAATGCTCTTTTGAATTCCAGCTTCATGGACATCCCCACCGAAATCCGTCTAGACACCCTAACCCGTGCAATGATCCAACTCTCCCCAACAGATATGGAGTTATCATTCATGTTGGGTCAATTATGCTTCCATTATGTCGGAAAACGATTTCAAGGAGAGATTCTTCAAGTGTCGGACAGATTTCAGCAGATCCTTGCCGATGATTTACACGATTACTACGTGAATCAGATGAAACAACCCTATTATATAAAGAGGTTGCAGTCTATGATGAATATTAATAATTTGATACAGGTGGGCGGGGCTTGGGGGAGGGGGATCAGAGGAAGTGGGCATTGATCAAAATCTTGTAATTTTTTTGCTGAAAGTGGGCGGAGCTCACATTTCTCGCCTTGGTTAGTTGTACAGTGGGTACACAAGACCCCTAAACACGATTGGTTTTGGCTCCGCCTCTTTTCCAGCAAGCCACGCCCCATTTTATTTTTATGCAGTGCGTCATAAGCACTAATTATTAAGTAAAAAAAGTATTTATCGAAGTTATTTTTTCCAGAAAGACATCTACAAGAACCGGGAGAAAACCGACCTGGCCATTTTATTTGATGTATTTTCGCTGGAATTTTCTCATCCCGATATGTTTATGGACCTATGAAACATTTTTCCCTCTCGTCCTATTCGATCTTCTGCTCTATATTGTTCCGACCAGTCTCAATTTTTTATTTTCTGTGCTCTCTGCGACTCTCTTCATTATCTTCCTTCAGATGAAACAACCGTACCATATCAAGAGGCTGCAGTCCATGATGAACATTAATAATTTGATAAAGGCTGCAAGGGTATTTTGGGGATATTAGAGGGATTTGAACCAGAAAAAATACTTCAAGTGTTTACACATGGGAAGCCGTTTTTACGGGAAATAAGTGAAAAATGAGAAGAGAAGAAATTTGAAGTTTCTCAAAATCTCAAAAAATTGAGACTTCCAAAAAAAAAAACCAAAGAAACGATCATTCCGAAAATTGAAATTTAGGCTCAAAATTCCGATTTCTGAAACACGAATTTTGGGGTCAATCTCCATAATTTTGAGCATAAAATTCACTGGTTTCGAGCTCGAAAGCCTTAATTTTAGGACTAAAAAACCGGGGTTTTGTGATCAAAAATTCTTAATTTTGGGGAAATCACCGATTTCAGAACTAATATCTTAGGCCATAAAATCCATAATTTGAAAATCCTAGTTTTCTGCTCGAAATTTCTTGATTTTGGGCTCAAAAACCCTAATTTTAAACCTAGAATAATCTGATTCCGTGCTCAAAATCGCTGACTTTGGCTCATTGTTTTTGGCTTAATAATTCCTGCTTTCGAGGAATTTTTTTGCAGAAATAAATCCGAAAACACCGTGAGAAAAGCGATTTGGTCTTTGTTTTCAGCATATTTCATATGGACGTCTCTAATCCGGATGTGTTTTTGATTTGGATAAATACTTTTTATTAATGAATTTACACAGAATGTACAATTTCTTTATGAAAATGTTCTCTGAACTTCGTGCGTCTAGAGCACACCTGGTTGTCATGGAGAGCATACTTGCCCAAATTGGGCCCGGTCCGGTAAGGCCCGGAGGCCCGGCCCGGCCCGGCGCGCGACAACTATGATGGAGAGGGTATATAGACTTATACAGTCCCGGCAATATTTATACGAACACCGCCGGTTTTCAGTTGATTTTAGTTAACTTTGAGCATTCGTCAAACGGTAGAAAAATTGTTCTGCGGCTTTAAAAAATTTTGGGCAGAATTAGCACATCTTGAAATTCGTTTTTGTAGTTGATAACTTTTTTATGCAACTACTCTCTCAAGAGTTAGAGCTCGTCGGAAACAACTACCTAAAAAATTGCTCGTTATCCATAGGAGTCTCGATGATTTCATGGGTATTTCATGAAATGAGCTCTAACTCTCGAGAGAGAGTGGTTGCACAAAAAAGGTTGTCAAATACGCCCAAAATTTTTTGGAGCCGTAGAAAAATTTTCGACCGTTTGGCGCATACTCAAAGCTGACTAAAATCAACTGAAAAGCGGCGATGCTCGTATAAATATGGCCGGTACTGTACATACACATATTAATCAATCTTATAATCCTTTAAAGGTGGAATAGAAAAAAGAAAAATGAAAGTCCACCGAAACAAAATGATCTTTTCTCTTCCCTTCCCTTTGTTCTTCTCACTGTCTGCGTCTCCTTCCGATTCCCTATCTCTCTCAAAGGCCTCAACAAATAATCTCTCTTCTTCCCGCCAGGAGACCCAAGTCATTCTACACCTGCACTTATATATTTGCCAATTCTTTCTCGTTCAGGTTGTAACAGACATAAAATATTTCGCAATATTTTCCAATATGATTTTTTTAAAACCCATTTTTTTCTGCCAAGTCCCTTTAATCACAGTGGAGGTAGGGGTCATGATAGATAATAGAAGATCTTTAGAGAAGAGATAACTTTTGACGCAGACAGTGAAACTAAAAATCATATGACGCAATTTTAAGAGAGAATTAGAGAAACAAATTTCCCTCCAATTGTCATCATTTTTTCTTGTTGTTCTTTTTTCCTCCCGGCTGGTGACGCCCCTATTCTGTTGGGAATGGGTTACCATGGGGAGTGGATGTACACTTTTTGCTTGGTTTATATAGGGAGATTATAGGCGGCTTGGTGGTTGGCCATTAGAAATATGCAAAAACGAAAAGAAGAGAGGATCAGATTTCGCTTCTTTGGGGGGATTTCTTAGGGATTGAGATGCTAGAAGTGGATGATTTCTTGGAGGGGTTTTGGGCAAGGATTTGGGGGGCTTTTATGTTGAAAATATGGAATTTCCGGGGGTGTCTTGGCTTGAATTTTTTTTATATAAAGAAAAGTATTTTTTCAATGAGTTTTATTGAGGTTGAAATTTTATTCAATAATCTTCTGTAAATTTTTTTGAAGTTTTTCGAATTGATGAAGCATAGTTTTCAAGTTTTTATGCAATTTTTAACCTGCAAACTATTGCAGAATTTTCAATTTTCAATCATATTTTCGTCTAAGTTTGACCTTACTTCATTTTCAATTCAAACATTTCTCGGTCAAAAATTTCGAATTAAAACAATTTTGCAAATAATTGAGCATTTTTTAAACGATTTCCAAGCAGTTGTTCAATTCTTTTTAACTTTAGCATCGAGATGTTATCTGGTTTATAGTGTTTTTCTTCGAAATGTAGTGTAGCTTCAAATTGAAATTTGAGTTTTCTTCAATAATGATTTTTAAAAAGTGAATTAACCCAAACTTTTTTAAATCTACCGAAACACTTTGCCAATAATGCATTAAATACTTCCCATCTTTCATAAAACATCTTTTATAAAAAATCAATTTCTGTTAATATTTTCCGAAACAAATCTATATACTCTTACGGGTTTTCAGTGGTTTTTCAACGGTCCAGGACTGCAAAACACCCACCAAAATCACTTGAAAACTTTTTTGGTATTTGATATTCAGATATACTAACTTACTCGTAAAACATTTTGTTTTCGCTAAAGTAGGGAGCTGTTTTTATCAAGATTTTTAAATAACCAGGACCTTAAGTACACTAAAACTGCTTTACAATTCTCGAGATTGATGTTAGTAAAAATCTATATTTTTCCAAATTCGAAAACAAATTATAACAAGAAAACCCCAATTTCCATACCTTTCCTGACTCTTTTCCTAATCCAACTTGTGATTATTCATGTTCACATATATTCCATTATTTCTTTTCTCACACCTGCCACTTCTTTTCCCCAATTTTTTACCTGCCTAAGTCTCATTTTCTCTCTCTCTTCTTTCCAATTTTCTTCCCGATACCAATCTCTTTTTCCTTCTTCCATTCTTTCCTCCTTTTCACTCCATTTCTTCTTATCAACCCTGTGGTTTATGTTCAATGTACTGAGAGGAGAAGGGAGTAGACACACGAATAATTGTAGTGTGACGACGTAAATGGGGGGTTTTCCGGAAATTTCGAAATGAATTTTTTTTTCGAAAATGAGTTTTTCTGGAAGATGTCTCCGATTTTTTGCAGATAATAATCATTTGAAGGGAAAATTTTGAGGGTTATAGCATTTTTTTTAGTTCTGAAAGTCTTATCTAACCAAATTGTGTCAATTTTCAAATATATTTTTCTGAGAGAATTGCGTCACATTTTTTTATATGATTTTGTATTAACCACAAAAATAGAAATTCTATAAGAGAATCATCTCTAATCTCTTATTAGGAAAAAGTCACTGAGCCGATCAATGAACAAATTTATTTTTGGCTAAGGGGCTAAGCTTCATAACGGGACTGAAAACATTTTTTACCTGGGGAATTTTTTCCCGAGTTTTCGAATATTTTCTATGAATTTTTTTTTCGAAATTTGATTCTGAATCTTTTCTTTCGCTCTCTTCTTTGAACCATGATATAACGTCAACCTTGGGATTTAGGCAAACTGCATGCTCAGAGCTGTATATATCGGTTGCCTGTGGAGCTATCAAAAAGGGATCAACTAAAGAAAAATTGAGCAAAACATTTTAAACATTTTACTAGTTGACAACTTTTTGATAGCTTTGAAGACAACCGAGATATGCTGCTCTGAACTAACTGCACTCGCTACTACCGTAAATCCTATATGAGGCCCTAACGTTCAGCGCGGCATATCTTAGTTACCTTTAGAGCTATCAAAAAGTACTCAACTAAAGAAATGTAGAACAAAATATTTTGAACATTTTATCAATTAAAAATTTTCTGACATCTAAAAAGACATCCAAGATATGCTCCTCTGAACGCCTTTATGCTTAAATCACAGTATTTACCATACACATTCTTACAGCTTCATCTCAACTTGCCCATCTCCTCTTCCAAAATTGCTCCCGAAACCGTCATCATGTCACTGGACGTTTGCTCCTCTTCCTCTTCCTCATCATCTCCGTCCTCTTCCACATCGGATTCCCCGTCCCCCATCCTGGCAATTGCCACGTGTCGAGTATGCGGGATGCCGTCCAGGGGTAACCATTTTGGAGTGCTTTCCTGTAGAGCATGTGCCGCGTTTTTCAGGTATTTTTTCATGGAGGATCTGTGATGACTGAAAAATGAGAGTTTCCAGGAGGAGTTTCGTGCAGAAAAAAGAGTACAAGTGTCGACAGAGGAACGTCGGGAAGTGTGATGTTAGTGGGAATGATAGGTACCAATGTAGAGCATGTCGGTTGAAGAAGTGTAAGGAGTTGGGCATGACACCGGAGAGTGAGTTTTTTTGGACGGTAGAGGGGCTTCAGATATCCAGATAGACAATAAGACAGACAGTCAGATGACAAGATAGACGACTAGAGGGACAGACATACAGAAAGATAGCTAGACAGACAGACACATGGACAGTTAGACAGATATCTAGAAATACAAACGAATATCCTGACAGACAGTTAGCTAGACAGACAGACATCAAGACCGATTGACATTGAGGCTGACAGAGACATACAGAAAGAAAAATATCAAGAGAAACATGCATCTGGACAGACGGACGGACAGATAGACATACAGACAGATAGCTAGACACAAATATGGACAGAAAGATAGATATTTAACCAGAGATTCTAGGTAATGGACAGACAATTCATCCAGACCAGGGCTGTGCAAAAAATTGCAAAAAAAAATTTTTTTCTCGGTTTTTCCGGTAAAAAATTGTTCGCCTTTTCGCCAAAAAAACAGAAAAAAAATTTCGAAAAAACCGTTTTTTAGTTGTATGTTTTTAGGTTTTTATCGCCATTTTATCCATTTTTCCTGAAAAAAAAACCAGGAAAATTCGAAAAAAAATCGAAAAATCCGAAAAATCATTTTACGTTTTTTTCGCCCTGAAAAACTCAAAAGAAAAAGGTTTTCAAATTTTTTCGGACCAAAATTTTCGAAAAAAGCATTTTTTCGATTTTTTTTTGGAATTTTTTTTTCGCTCAACCCTGATCCAGACACTCAAATAACTAGACAGACAGTTATTTAGATAAACAGACACCTAGAAGGACAGACATCCGCACAGCCATTTATTCGGACAGACAGACATCTAGCAAGACAGACGTCTGGATAGACAAAAACAACTGAACAGACATCTACCCATCCACACAGACATTATCCCTAAATTCCATCCTCAAAACATCTACAATTCCAGATGTCCAATTCGACCGTAACTCTGAGTCCTTTGACGAGCTCACCTCGGATGGCTCATTCAGTTTGGCCCTGGAACCTGTTCAACAGTCCACCCTCTATCAGAGTCTCAAAAACCCAAAAATATTGATTGATGTGACACCGACAATCAACAAGTTGAAGACAGTGTTGGCTAGTGTGAGTTTTAGAAAAAAATCCCAAAGAAAATTTTTTTGCAGTCAATGCCCCCACTGATCAATGGTGATTACTTTCGAATGAACACTCTGGAACGTATGAAATTCGCTCTGTGGAACTACCGGTCTGAACGGAAATTTGGAGATTTGAAATTCGAAAAACAAATCGTCGTGGAGATTCCGAATAAAAAATGGGAGAGTGACCTGATTCGAATAGCCAATTGGCTCATGCATTCGGAGCATTTTCGGATGCTCCCACTCGAAGAAAAAATGGCGATCTTCAAAAAGATATGGATGCGATGGAGGAAATTCGAAAAGTGGTTAATTTCGGTGGACACGTTTGGAGATAAGGTGTACAAGGAGAATGTGATTGTGTGCTCGAATTATAATGCGGCGAATTTGAATAAGGTGCAAATTGATTACTCGAATATTACGGATCGGTCAAATGAGGAGATGAATCAGTGAGTTTTTTCAGATTTTTGTGCCCAAAAATGAAATGTTTCCAGACTGTTCGGCAAACAACTATGGCGAATGCAAAGGGAAGTTGCGAAACCACTAGCCGAGATGGCTCCCTCTACCATTGAGATGACATATATGTTATGTCAGTTGGTATGGAATAGTTTAGGTGGGTATTTACTGTTGAAATGGTGTAATCGAGCATAGATTTTTTGGAGGATCGTGTTTTTACACTCTTTGGTTTTCCTTATGCCGTATTTTAAGCAAATTCTTGCTAAGAGCACAACGAAATCGAGCTTCGGAGCCAAAACTAGCAGTTTTGACACCAAAGTTTCAGTTGTTCAGTCCCAAATTACGAATTTGAGAAAGTTATGATTCTGTGCTCGAAGAATAAGGGCTTCCAAGAAAACAAAGTAGTTATAGGGCCTAGAACTATGCTTTTGATAGTTTTGATGCTTTGAATATCCCTAAATTAAGTTTTTGCGTTGAAAATTAGCAAGTTGAATTCAAAATTGGGTTTTTGTGCACTAAATAAATTATCTTTAGAACAGTCAAATTTGATCCAATAACGTGCATTTTGAGGCAAAAATTTCAAGTTTCAAATTCGATAAACGAGTTGTTATATCCAAAAGTGAAATGACTTTGAGTGAAAAAGACATTTTTAGCCAAAAATTGACATTTTGAGGGGAAAAATGAGCTTTTTGAGCTCAAAACAGTGATTTCAGGCTCAGAGTTTGATCGCGGAGCTCAAGTCTAGTATTTTTACTTTGAATTTGAGTTTTTAGCTGAAATTTGTTGTTTTGAGACAAAGTGATTGACTTTATGAGCCGAGACGTTTCAGTTTAGTGGAGAAATCTGACTTTCTGAATTTCTAGTCATTATACTGAGTTTCTAAGCTCAAAAATCCACTTTTTGTCTCAAAAACCAGCTTTTTGAGCCATTCATTAGGGCTCTGAACCTAAAAACCATGATTTCTGAACCAAAATTTGAATTTCCCATTCTAAATCTTCAAAAAACCCTATTTTCCAGACGTCGAATTGGACAACTACTCTGTGGACGTGGGCGAGCAATTTCTGAACGAGATCTCCGAGAACCTTCACGAATACTATGCACAACAGAACACTCAAAACTACGCGTGGCGTCTTCAGAGACTCATGAAAATTGTGAATAATGTGAAAGAAATCGAACGGGAGAGGGAGGAGATGATGAAGTTGGCCGAACTTTTTGATGTTTTCAAAATTAAATTATCGGATAAGGATCTCTTTATTTGTTAGACCAATTAGACATTGTAATACCTCAGAAAGGATATATCTGTATATATAAAAATCTCCCAATAAAATCCTCAATTTTTCTCCAATTCTTGATTTTTTTCCTAAAAACAATCGATATCTTGTGTCGTGAGCAATATATTTTTCTGCCTTCTGTTCCCAATTTTTTCGTTATCTTATCAATCAAAAAAGGGGTCTGACGTCTTCAGATCAACCCAAGAACATTTAGAACTAAAAAGTGAAAAGATTCGATTCGGTGAACTGAAGAAGATATAAAGTGATCTGATCTGATTTCCGCTTTTTTCTTTTTTTCTCTACCATTTTTTCTTGTGTCTCTCCTCCTGAATCAAAGAACCTAAATCATTCAGACACGATGTCATCACCCCCATCAACATCCGAATCGTCGTCCGAGTCCTCCATCTCACCGCCCTCATCGATTGCAATATGTAAAGTGTGCGCGCTGAACGCCCATGGACTACACTTTGGAGTGCTTACATGTAGGGCGTGTGCCGCGTTTTTTCGGTAAGGAGGGGATTTTCAGGAGGGAGGTGATAGAGCGGAAAATTGTCTATCGATTGGTATAAAATTCATATGGGGTAGTACAAAAAATGAAACAGAAACTGATATTTGTAAAAGAAGCTATCTTGTATTTTGGACCCAATTAAGGTTTTTCGAGGTGTCCCTAAAAACAATAATTACAGTTTAAAAAAACCTATTGCAAGAATCACATCAGAAGTCTGGTCGCATAGTATGTAACGAGATGGTCTGGTTACGGCCTACGGTATCTTGCTAGGTACGGTATAGTACCTAGCAAGCTAAAAACAAGTACTTTACCAGGGTCGTTCTAGAAAAAAAATTTCGAAAAAAAAATCGAAAATTCGAAAATTACGGACCGAAAAAATTCGAAAGTCTCTTTTTCGATTTTTTCAGGGGGAAAAAAACGAAAATTGATTTCTCGGGTTTTTTTGATTTTTTTTTTCGAAAAATTTGTTTTTTTTTTCATGAGTACTGAATGGAAAGGCGATAAAAACATGAAAATATACAACTAAAAAACCATTTCTTCCAAATTTTTTTCGGTTTTCAATTTTTCGCTGAAAAATTTTTTCGAAAAAAAATCAACGAAAAATTTTTAGGAAAATGACCGAAAAAAAGGAAAAAAAGCTTTTCGGAAGAAAAATTTTCGCACAGCCCTGTATACTACTACTATCATGACAACCAGTGTAAAAGCAAGTGCTGACCGAAGATACTTGACGGCCCCGATATCTCACCACGAAAACTACCATATAAATTTACCTGCAACCGTAGGAATGTTTGAAAACGTTTATTTATTTACGAGTTTCATCAATATTTATTTACGAGTTTCATCTTTAACGATTTCCAGCGAATATTTATCTATTTTTTTCTGAGGAAGAACTAGAAAAACTGCTGAAAATCGATAAATCTTAGGGTAGCAATAAAATCTCTAAGGTATTTTTCGTGGTGAGATATGCCGTCAAGTTGTCGAATCTTTGGCCAGCACTTGCTTTTACATTGATTGCCATAATATTGTAGCACTTTTGTACTACGCTGTAGCATTACTGTGCTACTACACGATATGTAACCAGACTATTTTAAAGGCACAGGGGCTTTTGAAAAATGATCACGTCACGAAAAAGGGATGAAAAGACCCTATGTTTTCAGCAACCATCTATAACAAAAAACCCCAAACTAGACACAAGAGTCACTGAACACAAAACTTGAAAAGAGGAGTTTGTGCCATTTTCTAATAGAACTATGATCAAACTTGGCTCTAGACAAATTTAGTATAAGTCAGGTGCCAAGAACGAAGTTCCCCCCGACTTATCTGATAGGATTGGGGAGCATAAACCAAGATGAGCTCATGATTTGTGTTGTTCTTAGAAAATAGAGATGAAAAGGGGGGGTATATTAGGGTCGATGGGCATGTTAATTTCCTTCTTTTCAGAAGGACAGTGGTGATGGAGAGGTACAAGAAGTATAAATGTCGTGGTGGAGAGGATAAGTGTGCAGTTAGTAGTGTTGATAGGTGAGCATTTTTTATTTTGCTAGTTCTAGCGTAAATTGGTATACTTTTCATCTAGGATTGCGAAAAAAAAAATTTTTACCTAATATTTTTTGATTTTTTACCATTTTTTGCACCACTTTTTTCTGATTAAGAAATTTCAGCTCTTGTTCTTTTTTTTCTGAAAATCGATTCTCCAAGCCCCCAGGTTTTCTGAAATTTTAATGTTTTTCGAAAACGCAAAAAAAAAACAGATGAGTGCAAACTACGAAATAGTGTAGTCCCCCTCCCCCTTCTCTCGAATGAAATCCCGTTTCCTATTGACTCAACACAGTGATCTCTGAGGCGTGTCTGCGGCACTGTGTACACACTATTGCCATTTACTTCTGACAGCGGGAAGCTCGGGCTTTTCCCTTTGAAATTGATTTTTTTTGAAAATTGCTTTTCTTTGATTCCTAAAGTTTCTCTAATTTCTGTATTATAGCAGGAATGTTTTTATATCAGATTTCCATGTTGAAAAATTCTGAATATCGCTCAGAAACCCTTGAAACTGCAACCATTTTTGAGTTGGAGCAGCTTGCACTTTATGCGTTGCAGTAGCTGCGCAAACTCAGAAATGATTGCAGTTTTACGGATAAAATGTCTCAATATGAAATTCTGATATACAGTACCGTCAATAATTATACGAACACTACGTGAAAATTCAAGCCATTTTGTACTGAAAAATTTGCAATGCCAACTTTGAGCAACCATAACTTTAGAGCCAGATGAGATAGAAAAAAGTTGTCAACTAAAAAAATGTGTAAAAATTAAAAATCTCAAAAACACTAGTTGGTTGTTTTTCGATATTTCTTACCACTCACAAGTTATGCTCTGTGAAACAAAAAATAGACACATATCTTCTACAATTACAAAAATTATCGAAGAAAAAAGTTAAGTACACCATTAATTGAAATCCTAGGCCGTTTATCCGAAATCTTCGGCCTTTCTGAATTTTTAGGCCATCTTAAAAAGTACTTCCAGATACCAATGCCGTCTATGCCGTTACAACAAATGTGTAGAACTAGGAATGACACCGGAGAACGTTCAATACAACCGAGATGCCATACCGACTAGTAGGAAGAGGAAGGATGAAGGACCGATTATTCCGGCTAATGTGAGTTTTTTTTTTGATAAAACAAGTCCAAAACCATTTTTCCCGCCCTGAAATGTTTTCGAAAAAAAAAATTCGTTTCAGGACCTAAAAGCCCTGTCCTACCCTGAAACCTCCTTGCTAGGAAAACCACGAACTATCATGGATATCTCGGCGTTATCAGCGAAAATCAGAGAGATACTCAACGAGAGAACGAGCTCCGTGGACGCGGTGACCAGAAAGATGAACACTTTAGAAATTGCGGATTACGCGTTGAAGAAGTGGAGGAATCAACAGAGATCCGAGGAGAAGATGGAGGTTTTGGATAAACTTCCAGTGCGGCAGATGTTCGCGATATTCGAGAAACAGATGATTGTGGTGGCTGAGTGGTTGATACAACATCCGGATTTTAGGCTGTTGGATGAGCAGGAGAGGGTGAGGATAGGGGGTTTGGATGGGGAGTTGGGCGGATAGACAGATAGACAGATAGACAGATGAACAGATAGACATATAGACAGACGTACACACCTAAAGACAGATAGACTGACAGAAATACCTACAGACAGATTGACAGACAGACAGCCAGACAGACAGCCAGACAGCCAGACAGACAGACAGACAGACATACCAACAGACAGCTAGGCAGACTGCAGTATAGACAGTCAATCCCGCTAGACTGACAGACATCCAACTAGACAGACAGACAGAAAAACTCCTTTTTTACAGTATATCTTCTTCAAATCCATCTGGAACATGTGGCGTCGATTCGAGCGATTCGAGATGTCTGTCAAAATGTTTGGGCAGCGAGCCGTGGAGCAACGGGTACCTTTCATCAAGTTTTTCCTCAAACATTTTCAAAAATTTCCAGAAATTTGCCATCTCCAACGAACAACTCATCACAGTCGGGTTTCATATCGATTTCTCAGAAATCACAGATATTCCAAATGATAGTGTTCATGAGTAAGGTTACTGTAGTATCAAGCAAATTAACATTGGTGTTTGCAGAATGTTCCGGATATCAATGATGAAACTGTTCGATCAGGTCGCCAAGCCTCTTCTGGACTTGCGGCCCTCATCGATAGAAATGGCTTATATGTTGACTCAAATGAGTTGGCAAGTGGCAGGTCGGTGGAGTTTGTAGTTTGTAGTTTGTAGTTTTTGTAGTTTGTAGTTTTTGTAGTTTGTAGTTTTTGTAGTTTGTAGTTGATGTAGTCCGTAACATAGCTTGTAGCTGTCTAGGACGGCTTGATAAACCTTACACAATAATGGATATACAGTACCGGCCATATTTATACGAACACCACTTGAAAATTCAAGCCATTTTGTACTGAAAATTTTGGTTGGCCAACTTTGAGAGACCATAACTTTAGAGCCAGATGAGATAGAAAAAAGTTGTCAACTAAGAAAATGTGTAAAAATTGATAATCTTGTGGTCATTAGTTGATCATTTTTTGATATCTCGTACGGCTCAAGAGTTACACGCCGTCCAATAAAAACTTTATCTTTGGAAATAGGGAAGCCCAAAACGGTCAAACCTTAGACCGTCCTTGCTGAGAATGGTCCTATTTCGAAAACCGTTGAAGTTGGAAAAAAGTGATCAACTAAAGATCAATAGAGCATACAATTGTTCAATACAAAATGGCTTGAATTTTCACGTGGTGTTCGGATAAATATGGCCGGTACTGTAGATGCACCATGTTGAGAACATCGAAGGTTGTGATCGATAGTTTACAAGGAGTGTAGTTTGTAGTTTTTGTAGTATTTGTAGCCTCCCTACCCTTCTATCTTTCAGGAAAAGCGCTCCAAGGAAAAGTGATGGAAATCGGAGAGCGCGTATGTGACGAACTCGCAAACAACCTCCACGCCTACTACCTTAGAGAAGAGATGCGATCCAACTACGCCGGACGCCTGGTCAGACTGATGAGTGTGGTGAACGCCGTCAAAAAAATCCATATGGAACGGAGGAAAACTATGGAGCTGGCTAGAATTTTTGAGATTTTTAAAGTGGAATTTTCAGAGCCCGATATTTTTGATTGTTGATTTATATATGTACATTCCTATTATTTAGAACGGGATATTTTGTTGCCTTACGGAAAAAATAAACGTTGCCTGTTCTATTTTTTTTCAATTTTTTCGAAATTTTCTGTTGTGTGTTACGTGTCAGGTTCAATGTCCTTGTACCATTATCTAACGAACTTTGTTTCCAACACTTTTCTATAATTCCAGATGTCCACCTCCCCATCCACCTCGGAATCTTCAGTAGAATCTCCCGGATCTTCTTCCCTGCCGATTTGTAAAGTTTGCGGACTGACCGGCCATGGACTACATTTTGGTGTGCTTTCTTGTAGAGCGTGTGCTGCGTTTTTTAGGTTTGGAGGATTCAAAAAAATTTATAGCTACCAGTTTTTCTAGACGGACAATAGTGACAGAACGGCAGAAAAAGTACACATGTCGGGGTGGGAAGGAGCAGTGTGATGTTAGTAGTAATGATAGGTAAGCTTTCATTTGATAGGATCCTGGAGCCGAGTTTCGGAGCTCCGGACCGAGATTTGGAGCTCTTGGACCTGAGATTCGGAGCAGGGCTGGGGGGAAAAAAACTCCGAGAGAATTCGAAAAAAAAGTTTTTCGAATTTTTCAGGGCGAAAAAATAAATCTAAAATGATTTTTCAGGATTTTTCAATTTTTTTTTTCGAAATTTTTGTTTTTTTTCAGGAAAAATGGATGAAAAGGCGATAAAAACATGAAAACCGTTAGAAATTTTTTTTTCGGTTTTTCCAGAAAAATTTTTCGCACAGCCCTGCTTGGGTTCCTAGGCCATCTTTTCTAGGCCATCATAATCCAAATTTCAGGTACCAATGCCGCCTGTGTCGCTATCAAAAATGCGTAGAACTTGGAATGACGCCGGAAAATGTTCAGTTCAACCGGGATAACAACACAAATTCCAAACGAAAACTCGAAGACGAACCGATTCTTCTCTCGGACTCCGAAAATTCTCTATTCAAAAAACCAAGAACTATCATGGATATCTCAAGGCTATCAGTCAAGATCAAACGGATTCTAAACGCGGAATGCTGTGATGACCCCAAAACAAGGGGACTCAATACCCTAGAAATCGCCAATGTCGCCTTAAAAAAATGGAGGGATCTGCAGAGATCCGAGAAGACGATGGAGGTGTTGGCAGTGCTTCCAGTGCGGAAGATGTTCGGGATTTTTGAGAAGCAGATGGTTGTGATAGCAGAGTGGCTGGTGCAGCATCCGCATTTTAGGATGTTGGATGAACAGGAGAGGGTGAGGATGGGGGTTTTTGGGGGGGGGGGGCGATGGATGGATAGACAAACAGACAGACAGACAGATTGACAGATAGACAAACCAACAATCTCCACTTCTTCCAGTACCTCTTCTTCAAATCCATCTGGAACATGTGGCGTCGATTCGAGCGATTCGAGATGTCTGTCAAAATGTTCGGGGAGAGAGCCATTGAGCAAAGAATGTTCGCGATTTCCAATGAGCAAATTGTCACCATGAATATGTCCACTGATTTCTCAGAGATCACTGATCAACCGAATAAGGACTTGCAGCAGTGAGTATCCCATTTTTGACGTATCTGACCCAGGCTGTTGTAGTCAGACAGACTGTTATACAGAAAGACAGACAAACAGACAAACATACGTAGCTACATCCAGAATTTTTTTTGTAATTTCGATTTTCCAGAATGTTCCACAACTCAATGCTAAACCTCTTTCAACAAGTCGCAAGACCCCTTTTGGATTTGAAGCCAACATCAATAGAGGTGGCCTATATGTTGACCCAAATGAGTTGGCAGGTGGCAGGTGGGTGTAGTTTGTAGTTTGTAGTGTCTTAACAAGAATAAAACGGCAGACATTAGCTAGCTAGTCGATGCACCATGTTCAAGGCTATTAGTATTTTGATTGACTGCTTGCAAAATTTGTAGTTTGTAGTTAATGTTGTCTACGCCCTTTTCAGTCTTTTTACCGCATCTTATTATTCTAAAACACCTTTTCTGTGTGTTTGTTGTTTGTGAGTCCGGCGCCGAGCCTAGCTCTCTCAGTTTTGGTCCGATTTGCACAGGGTTTTCACATATCGAAAGAGCTCGATTTAAACTTTATGCCCGTCTTTTTCATTTTTCATTTTGAGCTCTGTGGGACCCTGTGCCTAGATAGGGCTCACGGAATGTTTCTTGGAGAGAGAAACACTGCTATCAACGTGAACTGTCACAGTTGAAATCATTACACATTTAAAGTTTGAATTATTGTTTTCGTCATTATCTCATTATTCTAAACAACTTCTTCTGTTGGTTTGTTGTTTGTAAGTCCCTCAATTTGTTACAGCCTTAAACTGGGGTTCGGTTTTCAGGTCCGGTCCGGTCAATATTTTTTGATTTTCAAAATAACTTGAAAATTTGACTAAAAACGCTGAAATGGGCGTATCAAGACCAAATTTAACGAAGCGAGTGTGAGCAAACCAAGAAGAAGTGGGTATAACAGTGCCTAAAAGGCAGAATTATGACTAACCAGACCAACCAGGAAATCGAGCCCCAGCAGATCGAACGGGCCCAAGCAGACAAAAAAAAAGTAAACAGGTCTAAAGCTGACCAACAAAGGGAATATTTGCCTATTTCATCAGGGAGGATTCTATATCGCATACTTGGAACGGGCAGGGTCCGGGCCGTTTGGGAAATTTCATCCACCCGGCCCGGTTTTTCAGAGCTGATTTTTCAATAGGCGATTTTTAGGGTTAAATGGTGTCTTCTGATGCTATTTCGGGTTGGAAGGAAGAATATTGTTGTTTTTCATACCTATGAAAGTTGAACGTTTTTGGAAGACTTTTGCAAAAAAAAATTGATGAACTTTTTTCAAAATTTTCCATCCGGGCCAATCGTGCCTGCAAATTTTTCACCGGGCCAAAATTTTCCAAGTATGTTATATCCTATTCCGCACATTTTACACTGCGAAAAATTAGTTTTTTTTTAAACTTTTACGGTCGAATTCGCTTAAGCTTCTTCTCTGCCATTTTATTGTTCGGGAAAAAATTAACTTTTCGGTTTTTTAGTGACATCACATATCCCATTAGGACTGACCCTATTTAACCCGTTACCAGAAGGTGGACGCCGCGAAGCGGCGGAAACCTTCTGGTATACCCTATTTTTGCTTTAGGAAAAGCCCTCCAAGTACGGGTAACCGAAATCGGGGATCGTGTGTGTGACGAACTCGCCAACAACCTCCACGCCTACTATCTGAAACATGAATCCAGACCGAATTATGCTGGAAGGCTAGTCAGACTGATGAATATTGTGAATGCTGTCAAGAAAATCCACTATGAACGGCGGAAAACTTTGGAGCTGGCCAGGATCTTTGAGATTTTTAAAGTTGAATTTTCGGAGCCTGATATTCTGGATTAGTTGTATATTTTGTGAATAAATTGGTACATGAACAATTGAACTTTCACTTCTCAAGAAACTTGATTAAAATCAGCTGTTTTCTGAGTAATTCTGTTACTCCAAATGCCATTTTTCCTCATTCTTCCATTACTCACTTCTCCGAAAATGCCCTCTCTTAACCTCACTACTAACCATGTCTGTTTCCTGGAAACTTGTTTTTTTCTGTACTTTTTCTATTTTTCATGAGTTTCATTCTGTTTTTATCGATTTTTATTCTTTACCCATTTTATTTTTTATCATTTCGTGCCAATTGGAAGAAGGATGAGGTGGCAAGTTCTGCAGTGATTTATATCCTTAGACACTTTTTCTATGTGGTAAATTTTATGGAAGTGTGTTTCTTGGTTAATATTATTGCGTCGCTGGTTTTTTATTTGAATTGGCAGTGAGTTGGTTTAGGGGGGGGGGAGGAAGCCGGAAAACTGGAGAATTTAGGACTTCAGTTAAAAAGTTTTGAGCCTTGGTAGGTTGTATCAAAAAATATGCACGGAAAAGCTGGAAAATTACAATTTGTTTGACATAACGGTAAATACGGTATTCAATGTTAAAGCCATCATATCTTGATTGTCTTCAGAGTTATGAAGGAGTAGTCAACTTAAAAAATCTTTAAGGAGGACGGAACTCAAATAAAAAATTTCTCTGAAATTTGAGGGTAGATACCTGTGGCGGGTTTGAATCAAGGGCCCGTTTGGCAAAACGTTCGCGCGGATACTCTATTTGTCTTCAAGCGCCGAAGGCTTTAGTCTCAATACGGGTCTCAATACAACAAGAGTTCCCACCTCCTTTAATTAAATTATTTTGAACATTTCATCAGTTGAACATATTTTAGAATTTTTCGAAAACAACCCTCATAATTATGGTTTTTAACACTCAGAGTTTTATTAACCCAAAAAGTTTTCAGCACCAACACCTCACTTGCCCGAACCAACCGTGCCATCACCGGTGTTCTATTCTTCCTCACCATAATCATCACTGTAACAGTGACCCTAATGGAAAATATCCTCTTATCAATTCTGGCAATCTACCGATTCTCTATTTATTTTTTCTCTAAAACTGAGTCATTTCTATCGAATTTCTCAAAAATTCGGCTCTGTCTGCTTTTAAAGGTACCATGACAAAATGGAGGTACCATGACAAAATGGAGGTACGAGGTCAAAATGGAGGTACCATGGATAAAATAGAGGTACCAAGTCAAATGTGGTTAAAATGGAGGTACCATGTTCAGAATGGAGGTACCATGAATAAAATGGAGGTACCATTGATAAAATGGAGGTACAATGGTCAAAATGGAGGTACCATAGCTGAAATAAAAGTAGGATGGAGCCATCAAGATACAATTACTCAAACAGTTGTTCTGACAGGAAGTAACATGTTTTGAGGCTTTGCTTATTTGTTAATCTTCCTAAGCGCGAATGATTTTCCTGTTTTTTATGCTTTATTTTTTATTCAATTAACGTTCCGTACATAAAAAAAAATCACTGCAAAAAATCCCATTTGAAAAAAAAACGCCCTTTGATCTCTCATTAAAATTTTTTTGATAACTCATATTCCCAGAAAAAGTGATTTGATTCTATCATAGGGCCTCTGTGATTCGTAAAAAACTTCGGACCACTCATCCCTGTTTTTTATAAGGTTTTTTATCTTCTTAGATGTGCTTGTAAAAAAAGAATTGTACTTGTTTGTACAAAGGTTGGTCTCAACTTTTGAGTTCGAATTTCAAAGTCGATTTAAAAAAATGTTTTTTTCAAAAAAAGGTTCCAAGCAAGACTCTCATAACTTACTGTATTTCTTGAGGCAGTTGTTCAATACTAATGAGATATTGGTGGTGGTAATGTCAAGCTGATAGACAAATATAAAAAAAACTACATTCAACAAACTGTTCCACTGCAAAAAATCCCGGAAAATTTCTTTTCCCCCTGATATTAATAAGAAATAATGAATCAATGAAAAGAGCACTATCAAAAGTTGAGACCAACCTTTGTACAAACAAGTACAATTCTTTTTTTACAAGCACATCTAAGAAGATAAAAAACCTTATAAAAAACAGGGATGAGTGGTCCGAAGTTTTTTACGAATCACAGAGGCCCTATGATAGAATCAAATCACTTTTTCTGGGAATATGAGTTATCAAAAAAATTTTAATGAGAGATCAAAGGGCGTTTTTTTTTCAAATGGGATTTTTTGCAGTGATTTTTTTTTATGTACGGAACGTTAATTGAATAAAAAATAAAGCATAAAAAACAGGAAAATCATTCGCGCTTAGGAAGATTAACGAATAAGCAAAGCCTCAAAACATGTTACTTCCTGTCAGAACAACTGTTTGAGTAATTGTATCTTGATGGCTCCATCCTACTTTTATTTCAGCTATGGTACCTCCATTTTGACCATTGTACCTCCATTTTATCAATGGTACCTCCATTTTATTCATGGTACCTCCATTCTGAACATGGTACCTCCATTTTAACCACATTTGACTTGGTACCTCTATTTTATCCATGGTACCTCCATTTTGACCTCGTACCTCCATTTTGTCATGGTACCTCCATTTTGTCATGGTACCTTTAAAAGCAGACAGAGCCAAAAATTCTACCTTATTTCATATTTTTCCTCTATCTATTAACGTTTCTGGTTAATTTTGTCCAAAAATCCATTCGGTGGTGGATAACGGCTAAGAACTACGCAGAAACAAAAAGTCCAAACTACATTGAGAATCCGCAAATGAATTTATACGACGATATAAATGGAGGAATATACTTGGGATTAACGATTCTTCAGTTTCTATCAGCTTTCCTGTATATTCCAATCATTCGGAGCATTAGGAAAATGGGAAGGTTGTTTTCAGTGAAGACCAGTCAACCGGAGAAGTATATTTTGTATCAGACACTGTTTCTAGTGGTTTTTAGATTGGTGAGTTTACTTATTTCCTGTTTTTGCTCAAAAATTAACGATTTTTCAGCTCTACATCCCACTAATCCTCTACTTGTACTCTATCACTCCGGACTTCAATCGGAGATGGGTAAGGATTTTTTTCAATTCAGAACCAGCTATGTTTTTTTGATTTTAGTTTCAACTTGGCCTCATCATTGTGGACCTCTCCGTAACCCACTTTATTATCCAGGCTTCTTATCTCAGTTGTAATAAGAAGCATGTGGAATCAATGCTGGTTATATGTGGATCTATTGGGAATGCCATGACAGCAGAGCATCCAAGTACTGGGGAGAGTTTTGCGGTCGTGGAGTGAGGGGAAGATGTTTTGATAATCATTTTTTCGACTCATAAAACAGTTTTGAAAAAAGTTAGAGCAAGTTTCGCTACCTCATGCTGAAAACGAATCAGTTATTTTCTATTTAACTAGGCAGGTGGTATTTGAACACTCGGGAAGCTAGCACACATGCATCTCGAAAAAAAAACATGCAAACGCGCTCTATTGAAAAAAATTGATCAAGAGGATTTCACACTGTTCCTCAGTCAAACACATTTGCACATCGTGCTTCAAAACCTCAAATGGAGGTTGATGCACCCAATACCTTATGTTTAGAGCGGCATATCTCGGTTGTCTTAGGAGATATCAAAAAGTTTCTAACTGATAAAATGCTCAAACTATGATAATAAACATTTCTTTAGTTGATCAAATCTCCAGATTTTCAGAAGCAACCAAGGTATACCTCTTTTCACATGGAGTAATGAGTGCACCTCTATTATAGGATTTACAGTAACTTATAAGACGATGTGCTAGCAAGCTCGATCCCGAGATACCTTAAAATATTTTATTAGAGCCAAATTGAGCATAAGCAAAGCAATCGAACCAAATAAGTAAAAAAAAAACTAAAAAAAAATTAGTTGGTCGCCACAGTAGACGTATCCATATGTTTTGTGTACGAATCCACTACAGCAATCTTTTTGGATCCAAAAAACTTCAACAACAGTTCCATGTGCTTCTTGTTGCAGCTAAGATAGGACGCCTGAATGATGAAGTGGGTGATAAACAAGTCGACAATTTGCATTCCATCCCAAACCTTTAAATATTTGTTATCGATTTTCTAAAATTTAAGAAAGAAAATGACACTTACGATGGTCCGGCTAGAACTATCAGGGTGGGAGATGTAGAGGAACATAATGGATGGGATGTAGAGCTGAAAAACAGTTTTAGTACAAAAAATCAAAAAAAAATTTTTTTTTGAACTTACTAGTCGAAAAACCACTAAGAAAAAGGTCTGATAGAGTATATACTTCTCTGGTTGACTGTTCTTTGCCGACTGCAAATTTCCCATCTTCCGCACACTACAAACCATCGGAAAATACAAAAACGCGGACAACACTTGGAATATTGTCAGAAAAATATAAACGTTTTGAGAAATTGAATCATAAAATTCGATATCTGGAGTGGTTCCGTAAAAATCCCAATACTCAGATTCCGAAGAAATTCTCGTCTCATAAGCCAGAAATAGTTTGGCCAGTCGTATAAAAGTATTTGTGAAACATATAATGACGTAGAGGATTATCACGATTACCCGAGAGAAACTCAGAGAAATTGTAAGGAAATGTTCAGATCTAGGGAAGAAATAGAGGGAAAATCGGTATATGGAGAGTACGGATAGCAATAGGTTCTCCATCATAGTGACTGTGATAGTGAAGTTTAGAGAGATAAAGGCAAAGAATGCTCCGGGAATAGCAAGGTACATTTGGTCTGTTCTGGAATTTTTTTGTTTTTTATCATTAGATGTAGCTTATGGAATTGTCAAAACTGTCCTAGATTAGAATGGACCACTGCAAGTCATGGCTTTAGTCAGAATCGGATCAGATAGGGTCCGTGACGAGGGAATTGGACCGGAAATGATCAGTTCAGATCGAGCCAGATCGGACTGGATCGAGTCAAATTGGATATTACCGGCCCAACCAAGCCTGGACAGTTCTACCAGCCCCCCCCCCTACTTACAAAACGCCAACCAACATTGCAATCAAAGTCACGACATTGATTAAATAACATACTTCCATGGAAATGACCATGTGGTAAAAATGACGGAGTATGTAGAAGACGGTTGAGTTGGCCTGGAAAATTTCCTCGCTCAGTAATTTATGTGAATCATCATTTAGCAGGTCAGGTCAGGCCGGGTCAAGCAAGTCGGTGCTACCCCGCATGAGAACTGGCCGCATCAGAACTGACCCGTATTAGAACTGGCCGGATTAGAGCCGGGTACTTCCGAAGTATCTGGTAACTCGAAAATTTGAGGACATGTTTAGGGTCACAATGTCATATTCTGTACGAAAATTCAGCCTCGAGTCGCAACTGGGAGCTTGAATATGGCCCGGTTCTGATCCGGAAAGTTCTAATACGGGACAGTTCTAATGCGGCCAGTTCTAATGCGGGGTTGCACCAGCAAGTCGGGCCAGATTAGGCCCGCTTGGAACAAAACAGGCTGATTTGAGCTTGATGGGGCTAAATCGGGCACAATGCAGTTATCATTTATGATATCTGACTAATTAGATTTGGTCCGATTAAGCTTGTTTGGCTGGCTTCGCCCTGACTAAACACAGGCCGGCCTGCTCTAACCTGATTGACTGATTAGGCTTGACCCAGTCTGATTTGATCCCAATGAGACCAGTCCCGTTCTTAGCCTTCATAGCCTCATTTTTTTTTCTAAAACCTACCACTTCATCATCCCTCTTCCGATTCGATCGGAATGACATGACATAAAATGGAAAAAGCACAAAAACCGAGGATAGAAAAATCACAACAAGGGTAATACATCCTCCAAAAAGTAGGATACAAGACGTATCCATACACCAGTAGCCTTCCAGCATTTTTTTTTCCAAAAAATAGTTTTTTTGGATTATGATCTTCTCTGGAAAATCCCAGGAATCTGAGGGTGAAACCCAATTAAATCGGAAATGAGGTCATAAAAGAGAATTCACGGAATAATTCATGAAGGGGAAACACCTGCTTGTTTATTTATTTTTCATTTGCAGAGGGCACAATTTGAAAGGAATGAATGAAAAGTGATTTCATATGTTTTTTGTTTGAAAGCTTTCTGTTGAAAGCTTGTTGAAAATGCTGGATAAATTATAGGTTTGAAATGAAAATGCCAAAATTATTCATTCAGAAAGATCAAAACAAGGAAAAAAGTTAATGATTCCCTTGAGCAACCTGCGCATCAAACTCCATTTTCTTCTTCTCCATAATCGTCTTGAAGGTGTCCTGATCCTGTTGCGATTGGGTCTTCATGAAAGCGTCCATGTCTTGGAACAACTTGATGACAGCTCCAAAAGCCTCTAATGGGCTCGGGGTAGAGTCTTTCGGAGCAGACGATTGAATGTTGATGAAAATTTGGACAAGACCATCAGCAGCTTGGGGAGAGAGACCGGCGGCGAGGAGCTCCGCGCGGGATTCTTCGGCTGAAATGAGAAGAGGTGTGGAGGTACAAACTGCAAAGAGACCACAGAGACTACAGACTACAGGAATCAGAAACTATCTAACGCTCTAGACATGGTGCATCAACCAACTTCTCTGTAGAGTTTCAGACGCGGCTAAAGCTATCCTATGACTACAAAAAGTACAACTACAAACTACAAACTAGACTTTTCCTTATGCACTACTCAACGCTCTAGACATGGTGCATCGGCTGAATAAGGTATAGTGTTTCAGACGTGTCTAGACTCTTGCTAACTCTTCTCGATAACTACAAAGACTACAAACTAGGCTCTTTCAAATAAACTACCAAACGCTCTAGACATGGTGCATCGACCAATTTCTCTATAAATTTCTAGGCATGTTCAAACCTTCACTAACATTCTTATCCAACTACAAACTACATTTTTATCACTTACGAGTCTTCTCAACTGGAGCCGATTGAGCAGTGAGCGTCATAGCGAAAATCAAGAAGGACACAACTTTGAACGACATTTTTTTTCTTCTTCAGATGATTGACAAATGAATTGATGATTTCAAATAAATTTTTTTGGATTTTATATATCCATCTCTTGTTTTGTGAGATGTGCTTGACATATCACAAAAACACATTTCAAAAATAATATTCTCCTTTTTACGGGCATATTAGTCATACGCTCTCACTTTTCCACAAGTCTCCGTCTCCTCGTTTTCAATAGTGTCTAGAATTGTGATGTGTGCCCTCCTACTGGGCATATATCACAACTTTTGGAATATGTATTTAAGAAAATTTTTTTCTTAGACTTTTAACAAAATTTCGACGTATTCCTATTGCCTCACCTACTTGGAAAGAGTGTTATTGCCAGTTGTGGAGAATTATTTCGAAAGTGAGTATTTTTTTGTGGTTTGTAGTCTTTGAGCAGTCTTTGAGCATTTTTGGATTAAGCAACTAGTAAAAACTAAGAATTGAGATTTGGAATAATTCGTAGTTTCTTGCCTTCATAGTTTGTAGTTTCTGTAGTCTCTGTAGTCTTTTATAGTTCTTATGAACTTTCCTTCTTCCAGTGCCCCAATCCAAAGAAGAGCTCCTCGGTGCCGGTCTCTCTTCCCAAGCCGCCGATGGGATCCTCCGCATTGGAGCTGAAGCGGAGAGAAAAGGAGCTCCCAAAAATCCTCTGGAAGCGATTGGAGCCGGAATTCAATTGCTCAAGGACCTCGACACTTTCATCAAGACTCAATCGCAAGAGGACCAGAAGGCCTATGCAGTTCTACTGGAGAAGAAGAAGAACGTGTGGGAGGCGGAGATGAAAGGGAAGAAATAAGTGTTTTTTTGCTGCCATATTTCTCAAAAATTTTTTTATTCTAAAAAGAATAAATTCATGAAATTGTGTGAACAACTGTAGTACTTATATTAGACTTTGTCAATCGCCGAGTAGAATTGATTATGATAGGTTTCTTGAACCCCAATAGTCTCAAAGTTCCATTTCTAATTGTCTTATTGAACTTCAAATAGATGAATACTGGTGCAGCATTTCCCAACTGCCAATTGAATTGTCCCATCATAATGACCCATAACGGGACATTTATATAGTTCATAGCGACATATACCATAGACGCCAATAGGTTGACAGCACAAATCATAGCCGATTGAAAGAAAATTTGGATGCTCTGGAATAATGAAATGATAGGAAGGTGGTCTGTCTGTTTGTCTGCCATTCTTTTTTTTCTAGGCGACCAGATATACAGATGCCTTATAAGCTTAGCTCCTGAAGCAGTTCTGTTTGTCCGGATGTCTTGTCTAGGGGCTTGTGTCTGTTTGTAGTTTCGCATACACAGAGAGAAAACCCACCGCATTCCTCGACTCAGATCCCGTTGCCACATTCTTGACCTTCGCTCCAAGTACAAAACAAAACACAATATACAAGAAGCAAGTGATAAAAACCACCAGAAAATTATTGAATAATATGGGAACATTCTCATAATCCGAACCCCTTCCCTCGAAAATCATTGGGTCGAAAAACCAAGAGTGATACTTAGAAGTGAATAGGATGGGGGTGTTGAAGAAAACGAAGTATAATGCGTAGAAAAATGGGAATATGAGAACCAAGAAAGTGCGGTGACCTTCGAAGATAAAGATACTGGCTTTGGGAAAAAGAAGGTCGAATAAACAATTGGTGACCAGAATCAAGGCGATCACACAAGAGCAACACCAGAGTCCTTTACCTGCATAGTCCCTTTTTGGATACTTTTCTGAAAATTGGTTTCTTAAATCTTACCACACGACCCGGCCACATAAATAAACTCAGGATAAGTACAAAACACAGCTCCTTGATACGTCAAAAATCCAGTAATCAAGCAGTCTATAATAATTGAGAGTATATCCACAATAGCAAGTAGGACCATGATTTTGTAGCATGACATTTTGAAGTGTTCCTTTTGTAGCATCACGGCTAACATTGGGATATAAGTTATATCCACTATGGAGCCCAAGAAGGCCTCTGAGATTCCGAGGACTGGACGGGGGACACCGCCTCTTTGAGTCCAGTCGGAAGGGGTACGGGCGCTGGAAATGGGTGGGTAAATGGGCAGACAGACAAACATGCATATAAGAAGAAACACAAAAGGTAGGTCAGAGGCTTCAGACATCAAGAGCTGAAATTATCCAGACATCTGAGTGTCTGGACAACAGGCTAGACATCTGGATGTACAGACAGACAAATAGACAGACTCACTTGCAATTATACAACGGATTTCCTTGAACAGAGCCATACTTGATCACTTCGTTCATTTCCAAAAAATTTTTCTAGAACGAATCAAATTTTTGTTTTTCCTTGTCTGGAATTTAAGGGAACCGAACACAAATTTCAGGAATTTTTTTTTGGAAGTGGTGGGAAAAAACATCAAAAACAACAAAAATTATTCTGAGTCACTTCATTTTTTTTAATCAAAAACAGTTGTCAAAAAGAAAACCAATTAATGATGTTCCGAATCATAAGTAGAAGTTGCAATGGTACTCCTGACGCCAGTGCTACGCATTTCTATATCCGTATCGGTTACTGTATTCTTTCTTGGATCACACATTTTGTATATAGCTTCGACGTGTTTTTTGTTGCAACTCAGGTAGGAGGCTTGGATGATAAAATGGTTGATGCACATGTCCACGAGGAGGATACCGACGAAGAGCTGGAAGAGAATAACTTTCGTTAACAAGGGATTGTTTTTCTCATGGGAGTTAGGAATTTTCTATAAATTGGTGGTCTGAAAGTTTTGTGAGTGGATTCTGAAATTTCCAGCCCTCACTGAAGCCTGAGAGCCTGGAAATCTTCATTTGGACATCTGGCCCCGCCCCCTTATTCACAATGCACCATTGACGTGGCGATTTCAGATGAAGATTTCCAGACTCTCAGGCGTCAGTGAGGGCTGAAAATTTCAGAATTCACTCACAGAAGCATCTATTTTCAGATCTCCAATTTATAGAAAATTTCTAACCCTTGTGAAAAAAACTTCCCTTGTTAATACAAAAAATAATCTTACCACAGTCTCATTGAATTCGGATATGGACGCGACCATAAATAAGACGATTGGGATGTAGAGCTGAAAAAAAATTTCTCAATGAATTCTTTTGGTTACTAAGCATTTTCATCATGTTGAAAACTAAAAGTTGAGCTTAAAATCAGTAAACTCGAGTTGAAAAGGGTTGAATTTGACTGCCAATTTTCATAAATTATGGATTGGATTTCGTTGAACTTCGGCTCAAATAGATATAGGCTCAAAAACATCGGTTCTGGACTCGGAATGCACTAAATTCGGTTCCGAATTTTCTAATATTGGTTCCATAATTCACAATTTCGAAGTGTATGACCCCGATTTTCAGGCCAAAAACAACAGACTTTGGCCTTAAAAACCTAACTTCCGAGCTTAAAACCCCCATATTAGACACCGATTCCCCTAATTTTTTCTGCTCTCAAAACCTTAGATTTGGCCTGAAAACTCTAAATTTAATTCCTTCAAGGCTTAAACTTAGACTTTGAAACCCCTCCCTTGGCACTTAAAAATCATAAATTTGCTCCAACAAAACATCTTTGGGATCAAAACTCTCTTATTTTTTGTCTAGGGAACCCAAATCAAAATTCTGAAAATTCTGAAAGTTCCCAACTCACCAATCTCAACACCACTAACTAGGGACTGACCAGATATGTCTTTGGAGTTGAGGATAGTGAGATATACCAATCGATAGCTGAGAACACGTTAATCGTTTTGTTCGTTTCCGTTTGTGCAGTCGACCCTTCTGAGTCGAGATATCTGGGTCGAAAGTTTCGAACTTATTATCGCCGTGACCTCTCCTTTTCACTCTCTTCCTGTAGTGAATATCGAGATTCTACAGAAAAAAAGTGAAAAAAAAGTTGACGTGAAAATAAAATATATAGTAACCTTTCGACCACGTTCTCAAGGTTGGTAGAATAGCCTAATGGTGAACACTGTTGAACATCAATCAACAGGCGCAAGTTCAATTCCACAGGCATCATAACATTTTTGTTTTTTTTTCCGAAAGCATGAAACAGTTTCAAAATCCAGGAATGGATAAAGCAAATTGGTAGGAGCATGCTGTTTTTTTCAGAATTTCTTCGAAACTGTCAGGTTTCCAGAGAAAAAAAAACTCTGTTTCATGCTTCCGAAAAAAAAAACAAAAATGTTATGATGCCTGTGGAATTGAACTTGCGCCTGTTGATTGATGTTCAACAGTGTTCACCATTAGGCTATTCTACCAACCTTGAGAACGTGGTCGAAAGGTTACTATATATTTTATTTTCACGTCAACTTTTTTTTCACATTTTTTCTGTAGAATCTCGATATTCACTACAGGAAGAGAGTGAAAAGGAGAGGTCACGGCGATAATAAGTTCGAAACTTTCGACCCAGATATCTCGACTCAGAAGGGTCGACTGCACAAACGGAAACGAACAAAACGATTAACGTGTTCTCAGCTATCGATTGGTATATCTCACTATCCTCAACTCCAAAGACATGTCTGGTCAGTCCCTAGTAAATACAGTGTCTGATAAAGTATATATTTCTCCGGTTGACTTCTTTTCGATGACTGTAATTTCCCCAATTTTCTGATACTAATCATCATGGGAATATATAGAGACGCAGAAAGAAACAGTATCAGGATAGTTGAAAAATAAATTTTTTGATTAATCATATCGAACCTATCCATCCGACTATTTCCGGAATAAACAAGTTCGCCAGTATTCTTTTGATTATCCATCATCATAATTATTTTTATGATTCGACTAACAAAGTTGACAATAAAAAACAGAATGTACATTGTCTTTACTGTAAATTTCAGAGTTTGTAGATTTGCTGTCAGCGATTTTTCAGAATTTGGGAAAAAATATAAAAGGAATCGATGGATTGCCAGAGCAGAGAGCATCAGGTTCTCTATCATTGTCACCGTTATGATAACATTCAAGAACAGAAATATGATAAATGCGGCCAAGGCAAAAATGTATATGGAAAAACTGTAAAACTATAAATGTTGAACTACAAACTACAAACTCGCCTGGTTGGATGCATGACAATCCAAATGCACACAAAAAAGATGAGGAAATTCAGTTCCAGGAAATTGGTGATGTAATAAAAGTGCTTCAAAATATAGAAAATTGAGCGGTTGGCCTGCAAAATAATTGAAAATTGAGCTCATTTTAAGGACCCTTACCGACTCATCCCTATCACGATTCCTTCGAAAAGACATCACATAAAATGGGTAAAGTACCAGAATCGAGAATACCAAAATGGAAAAAACAAGTCCTCCCGAGATTATGAAAAAGTAACAAGTGTTCCCCAGGCAAAATTTGTCAGGATCTAGTTGGAAAGACATTTTTTTTCTTTTTTTTTGGGAGAATTTTTCAAAAAAATAAATATTCCAGAGGTTGTCAGTTTATATATGTACGTAAAAAGAATGAGGAAGGAGAAAAAAAACAGAAATTTAATTTTCAGATTGGTGGTGACGGAATAGGAAACGCGAGCATGGAAATTGGATTTTTTAGAAGTTTCGAGACCAAAAAAAAAGTTTGGATTATAATATTTACCAAATAAACCAAATCCTGACATGTGTGTTTTGGTTCTGCTCCAATTTTTAAATCCGATTGACCACTGGGTTGTAGAGACTAGCTTAAAATGACCATTACCTAGAAAAAGGGCTCAGTTTTCAGATTTTTTCGAAGCTCCGAATCATTCAGAAAAGCCTGCATTCAAAAAACTGCTAGAAATCTCCCTCCAGAGGCAAACATCACAATTCTAGACACTATTGAAAAGGAGAGACGGGACAATCATGATTAATATGCCCGTTTTTGTGATGTCTAGGGAGGGCACATCTCACAAAAAAGGCGATGGGATATATAAAATCTGAAAAAATATATTTGAAATCATATATTCATTTGTCTAGCATTTGAAAAGGAAAAAAAAAACATGTCGTTTAAGGTTGTGTCCTTCTTGATTGTCGCTATGATGCTCACTGCACAAGCGGCTCCAGTTGAGAAGACTCGTAAGTGATAAAAATGTAGTTTGTAGTTAGCTGAAAGTGTTAATGAAGGCTTGAACACGCCAAAAAGTTTTTATAGAGAAAATGGTCGACGCACCATGTCTAGAGCGTCTAGCAGTATATTAGGAAGTTTCTAGATTGTAGCCTGTGTAGTTTGTATCCTCCCAACTTTTTCCCCCAATTCCAGCCGAAGAAACCCGCGCAGAGCTCCTCGCCGCTGGTCTCTCCCCCCAAGCTGTTGATGGTCTTTACCAAATTTTCACCAACGCTCAATCGGCTGCCCCGAAAGACTCTACCCCAAGCCCATTAGAGGCTTTTGGAGGCGTCATCAAGTTGTTCCAAGACATCGACGCCTTCATGAAGACCCAATCGCAACAGGATCAGGATACCTTCAAAACGATTCAGGAGAAGAAGAAATTGGAGTTTGAAGCTCAGCTTGCTGCTGCGAAGAATAATGGTAGTCGTTGATTTTTTCTTTGTTTGTGAAATTCCTGAATGAAAAATATTGGCATTAATATTGATTTTTCAATCTTTCACTTGACCATATTATTCATTTCCGAAAAATATTTCTTGAAAAAACTGGTGTTTTTGTTTAGCCCTGTCTCAAACCCCGAAGGAAAACAGACACAAAATTTCAGATTTTTTTCGAAATTAATGGGAAAAAACGAAAAAAAAATCAAAGTTCAATAATCAATCGTCGTTAGTAGTTCCCACAAAATTAATAGTATGAGCGGCCGTGCTATGGATCTCTGTATCCTTATTGGCCACCATGTTCTTTTTTGAGTCACAGATTCTATAAATAGCTTCAACATGTTTCTTGTTGCAACTAAGGTAGGAGGCTTGGATGATAAAGTGGGTGATGCACATGTCCACAAGGAGGATTCCGATGAAGAGCTGGAAGAGATAAATAGAGCAGGAAAAAATAAAAATAATCTTACCGTAGTCTCATTGAATTCGGAAATAGACATGAACATGAAGTAAATGATTGGGATGTAGAGCTGAAAATTTTTTTGGTGGAATTATAGGCTGAAAAGGCCTATGCTTAGGTCCAAATTGAGTGTAAAGATTTCAATTTGGGGCTCGAAAATCACTGATTTTGAGCCCGATAACCTTAATTTTGGATACCCCCTCATTTTGGCCATGAAAACCTATAAATTAATTCTGGACTAGCACTGTTTTCAAGCTCAGAAACTTTCATTTGGGCTCAAAAAACCTAATTTTTGGCTCGAAGCCAATTATTTTGGGCTCAAATCTAATAATTTCAGCCAAAAAATCTTGATTTTGGGTTCTAAGATCATTATCTTCGGGCTAAAATCGCTGAATTTAGACGAAAAATCAAAGCTTGTGAATCCTTGCTTCTGGATCTAAATTCGTGGTTTTCAGCTCAAAAACTTTTGATTGTTAGAGCAAAAATATTTACTTTGCATTGAAAATTACTGGATTTTGGCCTAAACTCGTGATTTCATGCATCAAAGCCTAAACTTTGACTCCAAATTTCAAATTTCTGCTCGAAATTCCGAACTCACCAATCTCAACATTACTAAATACAGCGTCTGATACAATATATATTTCTCCGGTTGACTTTTCTTCGCGGACTGTAATTTTCCCAATTTCCGAATACTTATCATCATGGGAATATACAAAGACGCAGAGAAAAATAAAAATAAAATAGTCCCGAAGTACACTCTCGTACAAATCACATCAAATTTATCCATCCGGCTATTTCCGACATACACCAGTTCACCAGTATTCCTCTGATTATCCATTATCATTATCACTTTTATAGTTCGATCCACAAAATTTACAATGAACACCAAAATGTACATTGTTTTCACTGAACCTGATAAAGCGTTCAGACATGATGTCAGAATTTTTTCAGAACTCGGGAAAAAATATAAAAGGAATCGATGGATCGCCAAAGCGGAGAGCATTAGGTTTTCCATCATTGTCACTGTTACGATTATATTGAAAAATACGAATATGATGGCGACAGCAGTGGCAGAAATGTAAGGGGAGGAGCTGGAAGTTTCAAACTTCGGAAAATAAAAAAATTACAATCTCACATTGTGTATTTAACGATAATCCAGAGGCACACGAAAATTACCAAGAAGCTGAATTCCATAAAATTAATGACGTAGTAGAAGTGTTTGAGGATGTAGAAAATTGAGGGGTTGGACTGGAAAATTGCGGGGATTAGGCTAGGTATACAGCTCTTAGTTCTAGGCATTGACAATTTGTCCAGGCACATTGCTTTTAGCCCTGACTAAGGTCCTAGGCATATGGGCCTGAACCAGATCTGATATACTAGGGCCCAATTGACCTGTTCGGTTCCGTCTGGTTCGATCAGATCTGACTCAACCAGGCCCAATCCGAGGCGTTTGGTATGGTCCGGTCTGGTTCGTACAGATTTGACCAGATTTGTTTCTAGCATGGCCGATGTGGCCTCCAACTCGCTAGGCTCGATTTGGCCCGTTCCGTCTGGTCCAACCTGATCTGGGCCTGTTGTTACCATCCGTACTGATTAACTTATCCCGTTTGCTCTGTTCGGACTCGTTCGGTTTAGTTCAGTACGATCCGGTACGATCTTTTGACCCGATTGCCCTAACCCTGCCTGATCTGGCCTGTTCGATTCCATCCGGATCGATCCCGCCCCTCTGCCCCCTTACCGACTGATCCCTCTCGCGATTCCTCCGAAACGACATCACATAAAACGGGTAAAGTACCACGATTGAAAAGAACAGAATCAAAATGATTAGGCTTACGGTGAACAGAAGAAAGTTGCACGAGTGTTCTCGACAGATTTTCTGAAGGTCTAGTTCGATAAGCATTTTTTTTCAATTGAAGGAGTAGGTGAAAAAATTGCAAGTGTGTATATATGTATGTACGGAATGAAAAGAGGAGGGGGGGGAAATGAAATTAGAAAATTTAATTTTCGGACTGGTGACGGAAATGTAAATGTAAACACAGAAAATTGGATTTTTCAGAGTGCTCTCGGAGCCAACAAGACCACTTTTGGAATACATACTGGTCCGTTTGGCTTGAATAAGCCTGATAACTTTTGGAACACATGTTCAGTCTGATCCAGCTTGATCCGACGCAAATTTGTCTTGATATAACTTTCCTGGGAGTCTTTTTCCAATACAAAAATGCTTCGAAATTTCATTCGAGTGAAAAAAAAAAACTCAATATCAATTATCAAATTCCTTCTTCTTCTCCTCCACATAAGCCATATACTTCTCCTGGTCCTCCTTCGTCTGAGTTTTCATAAACTTCTCCAAATTCAAAATCAATCTGGTCACATTCTCAATGGCATCCTGGAAATTCGGACATTTCCCATATTTCGTGGAGAACTCCGTGTAAGCATCTCCAGAGATTTTCAGGATTCCATCGATAGCAGGGGTAGAGAGACCAGCTTTGACGAGTTCGGCGCGGTATTCGTCGCCTGGAAATGGGAGAATGGAGAAAGTAAGGGGTAGACAGACTACAAAGACTACAAACTACATAACCTAAATAATGGTTAAGACATGGTGCATCGACCGGGTTGTAAAGGGGCACTTTTCGGGTTGTAAAGGGGCACTTTTGCACTTTTGGAAAACTACAAACTACAAGGACTATAAACTACAGATCCAGCAAACTGAAATGTGCAATCTCGTTACTAGCAGCTCCCTAGCAGCAAATTAAGAAAAAAAAATGACGGACTAGTTTTTGGTTTTCGAGGCTTCTAGGCCACTCTTAAGGTTTCTAGTCCTTACCTGTGGGTCTCGAAGGTGTTGCGCAGGCCAAACCGGCAATTACAGCCAATACAAGAGTTAACTTGAACATTTTTCAACGAATTGGTGATATCTCTAGAAGTCCCCCACCATTATATATCCTTCGAAACCGTGTCCTGTGAGTTGTGACGGAGGACTGTTTTGTCCAAAAAATCACAACAAAAATAAATTTTTCGATCCAGCTGACCAGGTGAAAAGTGTGTTTTGTGCCCCGTGATCACAAAACACAGGACACGGTTTTATGGGTATATAGTGTAGCTGAATGGGAAATGTTAAGATATTTTTTATTTTATTTTCTGTTTTTTTGAATTAAAGGATTAACTTTCTAAAATTAATAAAACCATGAATAAGAAATTTCCAGATTTTTTAGTGAAGGAAAATGTCAATTCCACCTCGTCTAACGGGTAATTTTTTTCTCATAAAGTTTTAAAAAATCAAGTACATTTCCAGGAGATGAATACCGGGCCCGTCTTGTTTCTTCTGGACTCTCATCCACTTCCATTGAAGGAATTCTGAAAATCTGCGCCGATGGAAATGAAAGTTTCTCTAAATTCGGAGCGACTCCAAGTTTCCATGATGCAATAGAATTCGTAACAAAGCTTTTTGTGGATTTGGAGAATTTTGTGAAAACTCAGGCGACGGAAGACCAAGAGGCTTATGGGGAGATGTGCGAGAGGAGGAAGGAGGAGTATAATTGATGACTTTTTGTGGTTTTGCTATGATAAATGGATTGGATGTCTGAATATACAGAGTGACAGACAGACAGATGGACAGACAGACTGACAGAGTTAGAGGCAATTAGGCATCTAGGTGGACAGTTGTCTAGATAGGTAGATAAGCAGGCATTTAGACATCTAGACAGTTAGACTTCCAGACCGACAGACAGGCATACAAACCTTCCAGCGGTTGAACAGCTAGACGAACAGACAAACAGACAGTCATAAATCCAAACAAGCGGGCACCCAGACACCTAAATGGAAGCATGTCCAAAAAGGCAGTCAAGCAGACAGATAAGAAAAGATCTTGACAGGCAGATATCTAGGCAGACAGACATCCAGACATCCGGACAGGCACGCAGACAGAGACCCAGACACCTAGGTAGACAGATATCCAGAAAGGCAGTCAAGCTTCCAGATAAGCAGATATCTAGATAGACAGATATCTAGACAAACAGACATTCAAACAAACAGCTACATATCTAAGCATTGCGCTATTCAGAAATACCGACACTCTAGGCTTCCGTACTTCTGGACATCCGGACATTCATTTATTTGAACAGACGACAAAAATGAACTGACGTCATTTCGCTTATCTATTTAAACCTTCGTGTTTGCTGTCTTTTCAATTTTTATTCTTTTTTTTCACCGCCTGAGTCTCTTCCCGCCGTATGATCCCTAGACATGGTTATGACACATCACATATTTTTCGATTCATTTAGTTTCCAATAAAAAATCGAACCAATTTTTTTCGTGTTTTATTATTCGTTATTACTAAATGGATAGTAGTATAGAGGGCAATTCCACCTCAAAAAAACTAAATAGTTGTCAAGTTTGTGGCCAGGAAGCCAATGGAAAACGGCACTATGGAGCGGTGGTTTGTCGAGCGTGTGCCGCGTTTTTTCGGTGGGTATTTTCTGAATTTCGAATTCCAAAAATTATTTTTTTCAGACGCTCCACATCCTTCAAAACCTCCAAAAAATGTCGTCAAAACGGAAAGTGTGATTTTTTGAAAAAGGGATTTTTCACATGTAAATGCTGTCGGCTTCAGAAGTGTCTGGCTGTGGGAATGACGTCGGAGAGTAGGTGGACAAACAGATTCACAGACAGACAGACAAATATTTTTTTTAGATTTCCAATTCGATCGGGATGGGTATAATAGGAAAATTCCTAGCACAATCGATATTTTTTGCGGAAAATCCAACCTGATAATTTTCCGAGCATCACCTGACGAATGTGAAGTTTCAAAAAATTTTATCGACCTTCAATTTTTAGTAGATCAAGCTGAAAAGTTGTTTTTGCAGGTGAGAAAATTTGGAAAAGAAATTATTTTTGGCATTTACAAAAAAAAGTTTTAGGGCCCCGAATCCCCTCTACAAACTAGGACAAGTCTTCAAAAACTGGCTCTGGGGCTGCATCCAATACTCGAGCCCAAAAATATCATCAGCCCGGACGCCAAGAAATACGGGAAGGAGGAGTCACTGGCGCAGTTGGAATACGATATTTTGACGGTGACGAAATGGTTGTGCTATTTTGACGAGTTTCAGAAATTGTCGATGGGGTTGAAGGTGGGTCTGTCTGCGTGTCCGTCTGTCAGCTGGTAAAAATGCCTAGGCGTCTAGAAATAAAGTTACGATGTCCGGATTTTTGTCTGGCTAGATGCTGGTTCGTCTAGATGCTTGTCTAGATGTTTAGATGTCCAGAAGCCTAGATGCCTGCCTGTCTGTCTATCTGTTTGTCTAGATGTCTGCCTGGTTGTCTGTCTAAATGCCTAGATTTTTGTCTGTTCGGATGTCTGGATGTATGAATTTCTAGATCTCTGTCTATCGGTCTGTCTAAATGTCTGTCTAGCTGTCTAGATGTTCAGATGTCCAGGTGTCTGTCGAGATGCCTGGATGCTTAGGTGCCTAGTTGTCTAGATTTCTTTCTAGACATCCAAATGTCCAGATGTCTAAACACCTGTCTGTCTCCCGGCCCTTCCAGATGTCCCTACCACTCAAATACCCTTTTTTCCAGCTCCAAATGCTCCAGGGAATCTGGCATGTCTGGTGGAAGCTTGAACGTATCGCCCACACAGCCCTCTCCATTCGAAAAAACATACATGACTCGGAACTTCGAAATCTGAAGAATGACCATTTATTCTATTCTTACGACAAAAATCGGATAGACATGTCGTGGCTCTCCAAGCATACTGTAGATGAATTGAAGTTGTGAGTTCGGTTTTTTTCCATATCTGGGTGCAAAACCTTGTGAAAAGTTTTTTTGTATTTAAGTTTCATGGAAATCAAAACCGAGTACCGTCTAGACACCCTAACCCGTTCAATGATTCAACTCTCCCCAACGGATACTGAGTTAGCATTCATGTTGGGTCAATTATGCTTCCATTATGTCGGAAAACGATTTCAAGGGGAGATTCTTCAAGTGTCGGACAGATTCCAGCAGATCCTTGCCGATGATTTACATGACTACTATGTGAATCAGATGAAACAACCGTATTATATAAAGAGGTTGCAGTCCATGATGAATATTAATAATTTGATTCAGGTAAAAAGGGCGTGAGGGGGTTACTTTTGAATTTTTTTTTTCAGAAAGAAGTTCACAAAAACCGGGAGAAAACAGAGTTGGCAATAGTGTTCGACATTTTTCATGTGGAAGTTTCGCATCCGGGAATTTTTATCGAAATTTGAAACTTGCTTTTTTGAAATTGATCTCTTTGATTAACTTTCCCAAAATAACAAAGAAGTATTACTGTTTTATAAATGATTTTTTTCCATTTTGTTCATGAAATTTTCTAGCATGATGAGATACATTTTTGTGAGATGTATGAAGTAACAAAAACTCTCTTTTTTGCATAGAATTTCATCCAAAAGTATGTACGACCGGTGCTACCCCGCATTAGAACTGTCCCGTTCCAGAACTTTCCGGATCAGAACCGGGCCATATTCAAGCTCCCAGTTGCGACTCGAGGCTGAATTTTCGTACAGAATATGACAGTGTGGCCCTAAACATTTCCTCAATTTATCGAGTTTCCAGATAGTTTGGAAGTACCCGGTTCTAATCCGGCCAGTTCTAATGCGGGTCAATTCTGATGCGGCCAGTTCTAATGCGGGGTAGCACCGTACGACCACTGCTCAGACAGTGCTGCTACCGGCTACTTTGGTAGCTCACTTTTCCAATTCACAGGGAACACAATTCTCAACGAACCCTATTTTTCAGCCAAGACACAACCTGTTTGCTCATCAAGAAGACCAGGATGCTCATAAAACATTTACAAAAATGGTCCCAAAAACCAAAATCAAAAAATATTTTATTTTTTTCCAATAAATTTCATACTTCTATAAACATCTCTGGATGAGATACATCCAAATGAAACATGTCGAAAACAATTGCCAGCTCCTTTCTTGCCTTGTTCTTGAACATTTCTTGCTGTATCAAATTATTAATGTTCATCATGGACTGCAACCTCGTTATATAATACGGTTGTTTCATCTGATTCACATAGTAGTCATGTAAATCATCAGCAAGGATCTGATGGAATCTGTCCGTCACTTGAAGAATCTCCCCTTGAAATCGTTTTCCGACATAATGGAAGCATAATTGACCCAACATGAATGATAACTCAGTGTCTGTTGGGGAGAGTTGGATCATTGCACGGGTTAGGGTGTCCAGACGGATTTCGGTGGGGATGTCCACAAAACTGAAAAACAAAAAAACTAGAGCTACCCTGTTATAAAACTGTCCGGATCAGAATTCTGTTAGGTCGGTCAAATTGGACGGGCTGGACCAGGGGAAATCAGACCAGAGCAGTCATACTAGGTTAAATCTAGCCGGGTCGTACCGGACCGTACCCAATCAGGCAAAAGAAACCTAACAGGGATAGATTACACTGAACCAGGCCAAATGGGCCGGGTTGAGCCGGGACAGACAAAATGGACCCACAGAACGAAAAAAAAATAGTTCGGATTCGACCAGTTCTATTACGGACAGTTCTACCCCCAACCGATCCATAAGGGCCACACTCACAATTTCAACTCCCTCGTCGTGTATTTCGAGCACCAGGACAGATCAATTCTCTCCGGCTCCCACTCGAAAATCAAAGAGTCCCTATCCAGATTTTCTGGAATTTCACCACTTTCAATCTTTGCTTTTATTTTCCGAGCTGTGTACGCAACTCGTTCCAACTTCCACCAAATGTGCCAGATTCCTTGCAGCATTTTTGTCTGGAAATTAGGAATTTTGGATAGATGGACAGACAGATATTCGGACAGACAGACATGCATCTAGACATTTAGATTTTCAGACAGACAGACATCTATGTGAGAAAAAATCAGAAATTTACCTGTAACCCCTGGGGTAAAAGTTGAAAATCTTCAAAATGGGTCAACCACCTGGTCACTGACAAAATGTCGTATTCCATTTGCCGTAGTGCGTCCTCTCTTCCATACACATCGATTTTTGTGGGGTCCGGGATCCGAGTTTTTTCTTGAATACCTTGTAGACTCAGTGCCAGTTTCCCTAGCTTTGTTGTGGAGGTCAGAGTGGTTGAGGGGCCTTCGACAAGGATTTTTGAAACTTGGTCCATCAGGAACTGTAGATTAATATATGGTTTCAGATTGCTATCTGATGGCGAAGGTGCTTGGAAAACGATTAGGTTGGATCGACCGCAAAATGTGTCCATTGACTGAAAATCTGCTCTATTGAACATTTTGAAAACTAAGAAAAAAACTTACAGGCGGAATTTTTCGAGCGTTGCACCGCGCAACTTGATAGCCATCACGGTCAAATTGAAAGTCTGAAATCAAAAAATTTATTTTTTAAAATCCAAAATAAAAACCCACTTTCTGAGGTCATCCCAACTCGAAAACATTTCTGAAGCCGGCAATATTTACATGTGAAAAATCCATCTTTGAGAAATTCGCACTTGTTTTTCTTCTTGCAACACGTTTTTGGTTTTTTTGATGAGACGGCTCGTCTGAAATAAGAGAAATCGATTGAAAAATATTTCTGAACACAAAAAAAAAAATAAACTGGCTCACCGAAAAAATGCGGCACACGCTCGGCACACCACTGCACCATAGTGCCGTTTACCACGGGCCTCGTGGTGACAAACCTGACAATGTGAAAGGTTTTCGTCCATTTTTTCACGTAAAACGTATAGTTTTTGGTCGTCAAAAAGCAAGAATTAGGTCTGGAGAGAGAGACGCAGATAGGGAGAGATGGGCATGCGATGATTTTTTACTCCCCGATAAGAAATGACGTCAGTGAAGGGAAAGGTGAAGGTGGCAGGACAGCAGAAAATAGATGGAGGGAAATTTAAACAGAGAAGCTGTAGCTATCGGATTTTCTTGCTGGGACCCCGAATTACAACTTAAAAAAAAGACCTACCCCTGTTCATACTCATTTGAACCGTCTTAACTTGCTGATTCCACCAATACAACTAGTTTTCTATAAAAATAAAAATTGCCTGAGATAAGGCAGTTTTTCGTTCTCACTGGTCAAAGGTAGGTGGTCATTTGATGTCTATATTAAATTATATACATTTTCTGTCAATTCTTCTCTTGCAGACTCTATGATTATGAGAGCAATCTAATCAAAAATATGGCTCAAAGATTATTATTTTGCCATTTTTAGGTCACGTGTCTGGAAATTTCTCAAAATAAAGTACTCTTATTTTGTTATAATAATTCGACATTCTTTCAAATTTTCAATTTTCATCAACCCGGAATATATAATTTGTGAGCACACATTGCTTGTTTCCTATTATGTTTTTTCTATTACTTCCTCGTTTCCTATAGTAACATGTTTTCATCTGTTTTTGCTCATATTATGATACTTCCAAATGTTAAAAAAAAAAGCGCCTTTTCATATTTTTCTGACAATAATAAGCCCTCATCACTTCCTCTTACCTCACCCCTTCCTCGTTTTTCATAACAAAATGTTGTCACATTTTCCACGCCCCGTCTGGAAAAACATTTCCAAACATGGTCACTTCCCGGTATTTTGACACGTTCGTTTTGTTGCTTTTTGTTCCTTGTCTCCACACCTTTTTTAAGGTTTTTTAGAGTATAAAACTAGGAAGATGATGGTCTGATTTCATAGTTTCTCAAATTTCAGTTGGAGGAACAAAAATGATGAAGGTAGCAGTGTTGTTATTGCTGGTGGTGGCGGTTGCTCAAACACAATTGTCCTCAGGTGAGTCGAAGCTATACTTGAAGGTTTACGGCTATTTGCAAATGTTGTCCAATTGAATACAAATCCATTAATCCTTCAACTTTCAGAGCCTGTCTGCAATGAAAATGAGACCTACATGACCTGCAGACCGGCTTGTGAGCCATCCTGTTACATCCAGCGTCCAATATTATGTGCTTTTCCATGTGTCAGTGGGTGCTTTTGCAATAAGGGTTACGTCAGAAATTCCAGCAATGACTGCGTTCGCGTGGAACAATGCGAAGAAGTCACAGAACATTCAGGAGTATGCAAAAACAATGAGACCTTCCGGATCTGCGGACCGGCTTGTGAGCCATCCTGTGACGTCCCGAGTCCAAAATGTCCAAAATACTGTAAGCCTGGCTGCTTTTGCCAAGAGGGATTTGTCAGAAAACGCGACGATGAATGCGTTTCCACGGATCAATGCAGAGCCCCACACTAGACGGTTGTGACATTCAGAAAGAAAAATAATTCACATACTGCTCTTTTTTTTCTTTTTTTTTCTGTAATATTTTTCTGGAATAACTTTTCTTTGAGTTCCTTGTTTTTTCCATTCCATAATAAATATCCCATGCACCTACCTATCGTTTAGTACACTTGATATCTATTTTCTGGAATTTCGCTGAAATTTCAGACGCATTATTCCAAATTTTACGCTTTCATATATTTCATGGTATTTTCAATGTAAAAAAGCGCCTATTCATATTTCTCTGACAAAAATAGGCCCTTACCACTTCCTCTAACCTCAACACTTCCTCGTTTTTCATAACACAATATTGTCACATTTTCCGAGCCCTGTTTGGAAAAACATTCCCAAACATGGCCACTTCCCGGTCTTTCCACTCTCATATTTTGTTGTTTTTTTGTTCCTTGTCTCCACCCCTTCTCCATGGATTTTTATTGTTATCGGACAATTGTATAAAGCCAGGAAACTGATGGTCTGATTTCATAGTTTCTCGAATTTCTGTTGAAGAAACAGATATGATGAAAACAGCATTGTTATTATTGCTAGTCTTGGCTGCTGCTCAAGCACAATTGCCCGCAGGTGAGTCTATACTAGTTGCAAGTGTGGTCCAATTGAATTCAAATCCATAAATCCTTCAAATTCCAGTCAAGGTCTGCAAAGACAACGAGACCTTCAAGACCTGCGGATCGGCTTGTGAGCCATCATGTGACGTCCCGAATCCAGAACACTGCATCTTTCAATGTGTCGTCGGGTGCCAGTGCGACAAGGGATTCTTCAGAAGATCCGACAAAGCATGCGTTACTAAGGATCAATGCGAAGTCGCCAGAAACAAAAGAGCACCAGTTGCCGCAATCCTCTTCTACGGGCCGGTGATTATGAATTCCAATGGAAAATGAGCTTATTTCTTGTACTTTTTCCAGAGAAAAGATTTTTCCAGAGGAATATGCTACAATGATTACTGTAGATGCCTTCCAAGATTCTTCTGCTACAATTCTAAAGAATGTGCTTGTGAAAACGATTGTGACCTTTTGAAAAGAAAATAATTCACACACTGTCTTTTTGTTCCTTTCATTTCTCTGTAAAATTCTTTCTGTACTTGTTTTTTATTCGAGTTTCTTTCTTTTTCCATTTCCAACTTGCCATACATCTATCTATCACTTGATACATTTGGGATCATTGTTTTAGGATTTCAGCTGTGATTTCAGACAAACTTGGGAACAAAAAAATTTTCAGACTACTCAGACACTCCTGCCCTAACTATTCAAGACACAAACTCCACCGGAATTGATAGTGGGGGTTGAATTCCAGATTTATAGTCCAAGTAACGCCACTATAGTAATATATTTTTCTTGTTGGGACCCGGATTACGAAAAAAAATTAACATTCAAAACCTTGTCATATTTATACTCATTCGAACCGTCTTCACTTGCTGATTCTGAAAATCTACATGTCTTTTTTCTTGGAGCAAAACAGACCGAGATACAGTAAATTCTGGATTTTCCCAAGTCTAGTCATGCTTACACTCATTTGAACCGTCTTGACTTGCTGATTCTAAAAATATATTTTTCAAATCATAAAAATTAAATTTCACTGAGATACAGTATTTTTTTATTCTGACTGGTCAAAGGTAGGTGGTCATTTGATGTCTATATTTAATTATATACCTTTTTCTGTTATTTCTTTTATTGCATACCCTATGATTATAAGAGTAATTTAATCAAAAATATTGCTCAAAGATTATAATTTTTTGTCATATTTTTTGGTCACGTGTCTGGAAATTTCTCAGAATAAAGTTTTTTTTATTTTTGGTGATATTTTGTTTTTTTTTCTAGTTTTCCATTAAAGTTTCAGCAATTCTTTTTATTTGATCAGAATTTTCAGAACATGAATTCAACATTTATTGAAACCACCATCATCAATCCAGATTTTATAATTTGTAAGAATTCGATGCTCCCTTGTTTCCTATTCGCCCTGATGTACGCGCCAATTCTGATGCTTTTTGTATTCTCGACCACTTGTATGTTTTACATTTATGTGCACGTGTCGAGGAGGAATAGCGAGAGGGATAAGGAGGTTAGTTTTCGTGGTGGGTTCCAAAAATCGGGTCTTGAATGGAAATTGAAGTCTAGTCCTGATTATACTCAATCAAACCGTCGTGATTTGCTGATTCTGAATATATATTTTTTATAGGTATTTGATGAAAACTAATCAAGATACGGTAGACTTTAGGTTTCCGTGGCAGGACCCAAATTCAAATTGTAGAAAAATTTAAAACCTAGTCATGATTATACTCATTCGAACCGTCTCAACTTGGTGATTATGGATACGTCAATTTCATTGAAGTCCGATGAAAACTAACCGAATTACGGTGGATTCTAGGTTTACGTGGCAGGACCCAAAACATAAAGTTTTGAAAAAAAAAATCAAAACATAGCCATGATTATACTCATTCAAACCGTCTTGATTTGCTGATTTTAAATATATATTTCTTATTGGGATTCGATGAAAACTAATCGAAATACGGCAGATTCTAGGTTTTCATGTCAAGGTCGAAATTTCAAATTTCCAAAAATTTTAAAACCTAGGTATGATTATACTCATTTGAACCGTCTTGATTAGCTGATTCTGAATAATTACCTTTCGCTGAATTTGGAACAAAACTGACAGAAAAAAGACCCAAAATCCCAAAGTTTGCAGACCTCCATCTACCATATTACTCGTCATTTCTACTTTGTCATTCAATTCATGCAAATTTCATTTTTCCTGGGGATATCCATCATTTTTGCAGTGATTTTGTACTTGTGAGTATCCATAAAAAATTGAGATCTAATCCAAAAATTAAATTTCCAGCAACGACTCCAATGCCACCTTCAAGGCCTGCGCTATTGTCCTTCTTCCCCTTACTTACTTTGTTTTCCTCACCGTAACCATGATTGAACACATCCTTTTATCCCTTCTGGCCATTCAACGTTGCTTCATTTTCTTCTTCGATTGGTCCTTGAGATATTTAACAGTCAGTGATAGGACCTGGTCGATATTGATTAGACTTCTTTATTTATTGCTTTTTTGTTCAACTGCACTTCGAAACTTTCGAGATTTTTGAAGACGCCAGAAGAAGTGTCTTATGGAAGAGGGTATGATGAGTTTGTGGAGAGGTTCAATGTTTTGAATACGGTAAGTGTTACAAGGTAATTATTTCCTCACGTGTGTTAGGAATTTTCGACAAATTGGTGGTCTGAAAGTTGATGCTACTGTGAGTGGACTTTGAAATTTCCAGCCCTCTCTGGTGCCTGCGAGTCTGGAAATCTTTATCTGAATATCTGGCCCCGCCCACTGTATTGACAACGTGGCAAATTCGGATTTAGATTTCCAGACTCTCAAACTCCAGTGAGGGCTGGAAAATTCAGAATCCACTCACAGAAGCACCTACTTTCAGACCATCAATTCATAGAAAATTCCTAGTCCACGAGAGAAAAAAATTCCTTTGTGAACCCTGTCTATGCCGGTCACCACTTCATCAAATTCCAGAGATTCTACTTCCTTATCAACCTCCTAATGATCATCTCTGCCCTTTTTTACATCCCTATGCTGGTCAAAATCAAAAAATTATCAAAGTTACAATCGGTGAAAAAGAACCAACCGGAACGATATGTGGTCTATCAGACAGTACTGTTGTTGGTCTTCAAATCGCTCTATATTCCATCTGTCCTGCTACTTTCTGCAGTTTTCAGTAGGCTGGATGAGGATATTGTAAGCAAAAAAAAAAGGCACTGGTCTAAAATCGAGGACCGAAAGAAAAAAATCGAGGACCGAAAAAAAATCGAGGACCCAAAATTAAAATCGAGGACCAAAAAACAGAATCGAGGACCGAAAAAAATAATCGAGGACCCAACAAAAATCGAGGACCGAAGAGGGGTTTTGAAAAAATCGAGGACCCAAAAATAAAAATCGAGGACCGAAAATGGAATGATCTGTAAACTGTGCCTACTTCAGAAGTGACTGATTTTTTACCATTCAAATCTAGTTTTCCATTCTTTCTGAACATATTCAGGTTCTGCTTGACTTGAGCAGACTCAAACTTATTCTTCAAATCAGATGGACCCTTGAGAGAAATCAGAAAAATCGGCTCTCGGCTCTTATCCGTAACCCGGGTATTTATTTCTTTTTCGGGACCCATGGAAACACCAGGGACCTTTGGAAATGCCCGGGACCCATGAAATATGAAGGACCCGTAAAAACGTTTTCGCGACTGAAAAAATATTTTTCGGGACTCATCCGAATCGACTTTTGCTCCAAATAATTCCGCCTGGGCTGTATGTTTCCTAAGCCTGGTTCAATAGTGGTGTTTTAGGCTTTCGAAGGTTCAATTAGTAGGCCCATCATCAAAATAGGCTTAGGAAACATAACAAAAAAGTTTTTTAGAGCAAAAAATCTAGTAGGTTCCATCCCGGAAAATATTTTTCAGGTCCCGTAAAAGTTAGTTTGAGTCCCGCATGTTGTATCTTTGTGAACGTGTGTGGAGAGAGACAGAAGAGGTTTAGACAGAAACCTTTATTTATACCAGAACTGACGAGAACTCATAAAATCCCTACTTATATACACAAATGATAACGATCTAACAGGTTACTGGGACACCCTGTTAGAACGTTGTACAAAGTTCACGGAAATAATAATAATTATGCAACACCGCATATTTCATGGGTGCCGGGTATTCCGACAAGACCCTCATCCAATATAAAATTTCCGCATAATTCCAAAGGCCCGGGTATTTCCAAAAGAGCCTGGGTCCATCCAAGTCTAATGAAGCCGGTTTTTCTTGTTACAACACAGTAGCATTATAACTCGAACGTTGAAAAAGTTGGAGGTTGGGGCTCCGGAAAGCATTAGTTTGAGTTTCTCTTTACTTAGCACAAATGGTAGGATAACAGAACACTAATTTTTTCAATTTTGTGAGTAAGATGTAAAGAAAATGCTAGACACTGACCACTCCATTGAAAATAGTTCAATTTGTGGTCCACGTTTTTTTTGTTTCGGTCCTTCATTTTCATTTTGGGTCCTTTAATTTTTATTTTGGGTCCTCGATTTTTCTTCGGTCTCTGATTTTTTTTCGGTCCTCTATTATTTCAATTTCGGTCCTCGATTCTGTTTTTCGGTCCTCGATTTTAATTTTGGGTCCTCGATTTTTTTTCGGTCCTCGATTTTTTTCTCTCGGTCCTCGATTTTAGACCAGTGCCAAAAAAAACTTGAAAAGAAGCCGGAATTAAGCCGGAGTTAAGCCGATTTCAGCCTGAAAAAGCATATAATTTCCAGATTTTCTTCGGAATGATATCCATCGACATCTTCACCACTCACTTCATCATCCAATGCTCCTATCTCATCTGCAGTCAACACAACTTAGCCTCTACACTGGTCTGCTGTGGATTCAGTCGGTATGCAGAGGTGGAGCCGGTCACAGTGGAGATGACTACCAATAATGAATAGACCAAAGTTTCTGGATGTGTTCAACAAATCATGTAACTCTGTTTGTACAGGTTTATTGGTTTTGGACTTTTTTTTTGAATGAAATGAAATTTTGTAACAGACAGGCAACGGCATCTGGATAAACATGTGGGTGTGATAGCTTCAAACTAAAATTGATAAGAAAGAAAATTTGAACTGAAAATCTTATTGAAAATCAATAAACACCTTCAGAAAATTCCGAAATTCAGAAAGCATAGAACCTTCCTAAAGACGGGCCCTCGGGCTCTCAGATATTCTGTAGCCTAGCCCAGTATGGTCACCTGTACAAACAGTTGTTAGGTGCATCTTGTGCACAAAAAAAAATGTCTGTTACAAAATTTCATATGTCCTCAAAACCAATAAACCATGACTAAAGATTGTGTCCCCAAACTACCTATAAAAGCACGCCTGCTCCCCCGAATCCTCACTTTTCCGCCAGCTTCAATTGTTCTGGTCATACAATCCGGCTCGGCCCCCTATTTTGAAGAAGAATGATTGCACTATTCTCCCTTATCCTCGCTTTTTTGGCACCACAGGCATCCGCTGTCATTGGAGGAGACTTGAATTGTACTAGCTACAATGGAACTGCTGTAAGCAGCTTGAAATTCTGAAAATCCCTAAAGATCCCCATTACAGTTCGTGTGGACCCCAGCTGCCACTGCATGCTCCAATGTGATTTCCGACTCTTCATGCGCCATCCTCTACCCAGCTCCAGTCGCTGCTGATGGGTACCCAGCACCAAACATGGACCAACAGAGACCACTTGCCTGCTACACAACTGCCACTGCTACCCCAGCAGCCATTGTTCAGGACATGAAGAAGGCCGCTATGGATAACTGCCCAAGAACCTGTGGATTGTGTTGTCAGACTAGTGCTTACAGTTGTCCAAATGCTAATTGTAAGTCCGTGTGTCTACGGCGCTTAGTTAGATAGAACTAGACTGTGCAGCTTGCAGCATGTTGCTCGATCAAAGGATTTTGGTCAGCATACTACTTACAGTAGCCATAAACTTTTGATAGCTGAACAACATTATACAGTTGTTCTCAAACTTTTTGTGCATAATAATGTAGTACCCTCACGTTATTTGCTCCTTATCCTCTGAATATTCTCAACAAGCCTTAGACGCATCTGCATCTTCTACCGTTCTAATGCTGCTTGTTAGTCATAACGGCGTACAAAGGTGCTCTTAGTGCTGATGAAATTAAAATAAACGGTTTTTCTAAGAGGACCTTAATTTCAATAAAGGTTCCGTCTTCAATAAAGGTTCAGCTCACTGCTAAACGCTCTTCAGACGCATTCTCCCAAACAAAACAATTTCCAGACCCACGTCTCAACTGTCAAACCATCACCAACTCCCAATGCCTATCTTCCCAATGGAGAACCATCATTGCTACCGACTGCCCATCCGCCTGTGGATTCTGTAACTCTGGAGGATGTGTTGACGCCGTTATGGACTGTGCTAACGACCGTTCCATTTGCAATGCCGTCGGACTCCAAGACTTTGTGAACACCTATTGCCAAAGAACCTGTGGCAGATGTGCCTCCTCCACCACCACCCGTTCTTCAGTCTCCACTGGAACATGCACCTCCTACATCGCCGACTCGAGCACCAACTGCAGAGCCTGGTCTCTCAACGGATTCTGTACCAATACATTCTACACTGCCGCACAGAGAAGATCGTATTGTGCCACCACTTGCAGAATTTGCTAATTGTTTTTCTCTAGTTTTCTTAGATTATTTTTTGACGAGTTTTTAGACGAGATATGACCAGAAATTATGACGGGTTGATTTGATGATGACGATGATTTTCAGTTGATGTTTTTCTTGAATTGTGCCTGACCAACATGTATTCAATAAATTATTTTCGACTGGGATATTTTGTGTAGTTTGATACTGTTTGCATGAATTTGACCCTACAATCTAGCAGATGTGTTTGTTCAGGTGCGGGAAAAATGCAAAAAAAATTTTCTGTGGGATTTTTTTCGCAAAAAATCCAAACATAGTAAAAACGGTAAGTTGCTCACACACAACGGCTTGTTGCTCAAAAGTTAGGCAAGTTGCCCGAACTTGCCGCAACTTGCCTTTTGCTTGTCGTAAGCATTCAGAATGCAATCGGCAAGTTGCGGTGCAATTGTACCAGCTTGCAGCTTGTCAGCAGATAAACGGCAACTTTTTGATAATTCCCTGATTATAATTTCTAACGATTCTGGTGTCTAAATACCGTAAGTCCTGAAATGAAGCGGACCATCCAGTACAATATGTCCAGAGCAGCATATCTCGACTGTCTTCAGAGCTATCGAGAAGTTTTCAAATGAAAAAATGTTCGAATTTTTCTGGTGATAACTTTATTAGTTGACTTTTTAAAAAAGTATTTTCAGAAGTAACTGAGTTATTCTGCTTTGAAGATACAGACCTTCATGACAGGGTTACGGTGTTGACCTAAAGGCTTTCCTGCGCTAAATTGAATTTTGGGCTGAAACTTCATCTGAAATTTTTTAACTGCAGAAAATTTTCTAAAAAAAATCAAAAAGCTGTAAAAAATTCAATCAAAATAATTTATTGAATCATGTTGGTCAGGCACAGTTCAAGTAAAACATTCAACTGAAAATAATTGTCATCGTCGTCAAGTCAATCTAATCTGGTCAAGTCTTATCTAAAAATCTGTCAAAAAATAATCTAAGAGAACTAAAGAAAAACAATTAGCAAATTCTGCAAGTGGTGGCACAATACGCTCTTCTCTGTGCGGCAGTGTAGAATGTATTGGTACAGAATCCGTTGAGAGACCAGGCTCTGCAGTTGGTGCTCGAGTCGGCAATGTAGGAGGTGCATGTTCCAGTGGAGATGGATGAACGGGTGGTGGTGGAGGAGGCACATCGGCCACAGGTTCTTTGGCAATAGGTGTTCACAAAGTCTTGGAGTCCGACGGCATTGCAAATGGAACGGTCGTTAGCACAGTCCACAACGGCGTCAACACATCCTCCAGAGTTACAGAATCCACAGGCGGATGGGCAGTCGGTAGCAATGATGGTTCTCCATTGGGAAGAGAGGCATTGGGAGTTGGTGATGGTTTGACAGTTGAGACGTGGGTCTGGAAATGGTTTTGATAGGGAGAATCAGGTGCAAATTCGTCGGAGGAGCGTTTTTCATTTTATGCAGGCCACTGTTAAAAGTTGCTCAAAACATTAAGACGACTCTAACCGCTAGTTAGGTAACAAAATAATTTTTTTAAGAAAAAAAGCTGAAAATGCACCTGCGACGCGCTTTATGTCCTGTTACTGCTACGAAAGATTAGAACAACTTATTAATCAAGCTTCTTTAGAAACACTCGCACAGCTCCATAGCTAAGCTCAATCCAACTGCAAGAGCGCCGTAGGCGCGCCGACTCACAAAGAGCATTAGCACAGTTGTAAGCACCAGTCTGACAACACAATCCACAGGTTCTTGGGCAGTTATCCATGGCGGCCTTCTTCATATCTTGAACGATGGCTGCTGGAGTGGCAGTGGCGGTTGTGTAACAGGCAAGTGGTCTTTGCTGGTCTCTGTTTGGTGATGGGTATCCATCAGCAACGACTGGAGCTGGGTAGAGAATGGCGCATGAAGAGTCAGCAATCACATTGGAGCATGCAGTGGCGGCTGGGGTCCACACGAACTGTAACAGATTTTTTTTTGGAAATTTTCAGAATCTCAAGCTCCCAAAAAGCGCTTACTGCAGTTCCATTGTAGCTAGTACAATTCAAGTCTCCTCCAATGACAGCGGATGCCTGTGGTGCCAAAAAAGCGAGGATAAGGGAGAATAGTGCAATCATTCTTCTTCAAAATAGGGGGCCGAGCCGGATTGTATGACCAGAACAATTGAAGCTGGCGGAAAAGTGAGGATTTGGGGGATCGGGCAGGCTTTTATACCGTTAATTGCAGTGGAGGGTGGGTACGAAAAGTTTTTCTTTGTTTATTTTTCCATTCGTAGTTTATTGGTTTTGAGAACATATGGGAATTTGTTACAGACATTTTTTTTAGTGTGGGAGCATGATGCACCTATTATCTATTTGAACAGATGGGGGCTACAGTTTAGAGTGTCCTAGAGCAAAATAGTTCTAGATTCCTAGAAATTTGAAAATTCAAAACGATTTTCAGACTTGCAGAAGGTTCTCCCAATTGATTTATCGATTTTCAAAGATTTTTCCAATTTCAGTTTCCAATTTTTGTACTAAAATCTGTAGTTTGAAGCCATGACACCCACATAATTGTTTATACAGATGCCGTTATGTCTGTTACAAAATTTCATTCCATGAAAAAAAAACCCAAAACCAATAAACCATGTGCAAACAGTGCTACATGATTTGTTGAACAATTTTATTTTGGAAACTTTTATTTATTTTTGCAAGTCACTAGTCATCTGGACTGTGATCGGCTCCACTATTGCATGCCGAAGGAAAGAATTTGGATCCGCAGAGCAGACCACTGTTAAGGGTAAGGTGGACTGCAAATGAGATTGGATGATGAAGGTAGAGAACTTGAAGGATCTGGATATGGTGCTAGCGGTCCTGGAGGTCCTTGGCGAAGTGTTAGAGGTCCTGGAAGTCTTGGAAGCTCTGGATCCAGTGTTAGAAGTCCTGGGGGCTTGGCTCTATAATTGAATAGGTTCTACCTGATCAAGGAGGTCTTGGGGGCCCTTTGAGATCACCTGGGATTCCTGGATCTGGTTATCGAGGTATTGGGAGTCCTGGAACTTTGGCGAGAGGTTTTGTACCTAGCTCTGGTACTGGAGGTCTTGCAGCCGGCTTTAGACATCCGGGAGGTTCTGAAAAAAACTGGATCCGTTGCAGGAGGTCTTGAACGTCCTAGATCCTGCTCTAAAGGTTTTGAAGGTCTTGGACTATATACAAGAGGTCCTGGAACTCCTCGATGTCCTGGTCCCGATACTAGATTGCCTCTTAGTCCTAGTTCCAGGGCTTGTGGTCCTGGAGGTCCAGGACCTTGGAACTCACCACCAACAACCATGTGCTCAGATTTCTTGAACTATTTTTGTTACTTTAGTTGTTACCTCCCCCCCCCCCCCCTTCTTTCCTGTCCACTTGCACCTAACACGTACAACTGATAACATAGATCATTGCTCTCTTCTCGCTATTGTCATCACAACTCTTATCACTATTATTTCTACGTCATTCAATCTTTGTACACGCCTAGACCAACCTTTATATTTCACAATTTCAGTTCAGATTCCCAGATTGTCATCATTTCAAGCTCTCTAGAAAATGCTGATGATGACAAATAGATTTTGTATATATACACACGGAGGGGAGGTTAGTTATCATTCCAAATTTTCACTAGCTTCATTTTATCCAGAAAAAAAAACTCATTACTGAAAAATTAATTTCCAGAAAAAATGGTCTCCTACAAGCTTACCTATTTCGATGGACGTGGTGCCGGTGAGATTTGCCGTCAAATCTTCGCGTTTGCCGGACAGAAATACGAGGATCAGAGATTGACGGATGAGGAGTGGGAGGAGTATAAAGCGGCTGGAAGTGAGTTTTTTTAAAAAGAAATTTGTTTTCCGAGAGAGATTTCGGCCTGTTTCTGATAGTTTTAGGCTTTTGAAAATTCTGAAAATGACTTGAAATCTGATAACTGCCTTGAAATGACCTGGAATAGCCTCAATCGTCAGGAATTTTCGAAATTAGTCTTAAAATCTGAAAATGGTCTGAATCTCTAAACATGGATTTTTAGTCTTGACCCTACCAGGCCATGTTGACTTGTTCGGTCTAGTTTGGCCTGATTTGGTCTAGTTTGGCCTGATTTGGTCTAGTTTGGCCTGATTTGGTCCAGTTTGTCCTGATTCAGTCCAATTCATTCATTTTTGACTTTACGAGATCCTTTCAGTCTTACTCCGCTTGGTGTTCTTAGTCACTCTTCAATCTATCTAAGCCCAATAGACCCGGTCCAGCTTAATTAGGCCCGAAATAGCCCGTTTGGCCTGATCAGACCCGATTTTATTCAATTCAGCCTAGTTCGCCCAGTTAGGTTTCATAAGTCCAGTTTTGACCTTACTCAACTGCAATCGATTAGGCTTATTTGGCCCGTTTGCCTAGTTATAGCTTATTTAGGCCCGGTTAGTCCCGTTCTATCCAATTCAACCTGACTTGGTTCCAGTGCGGAACAGTTCTTCCAGACATTTCCAGAGATGGCTTTAAATTCAAACTAGAGCCCCAAATTCTAAGTAGATCGTGAACTTTAACCGGATCTTGATTATAACCTAAATTCCCTACCTCTCAACTTAACCCTCCCCAATTTCCAGAAGCCCCATACAACCAACTCCCAATGCTGACCATTGACGGAAAGCCTCTTGCCCAATCCCATGCTATGGCTCGCTACCTCGCCAGAGAGTTCGGAATCAATGGAAAAACTCATTTTGAAGAGGCCCAAGTCAACTCTTTGGCTGATCAATTTAAGGATTATTACGCTGAAGCTAGACCATATCTTGCTGTAAAAGCCGGATACATTGAGGGAGACGCCGAGCCACTCTATGCCTCTCTTTACCTCCCGGCATTCGAGAAACACTACGGATTCCTGGCCAAGTCCTTGAAGGCAAGTGGAAAAGGATTCCTGGTCGGAGACTCGTTGACATGGATCGACTTGTTGGTTGCTCAACACTCGGCGGATTTGTTGGGAAGAGAACCAGCTGACTTGTTCGATAGTGTGCCAGAAATGCGTGAACACTCGAAAAGAATTCAGGAGATTCCACAGATTAAGAAGTGGATCGAGTCAAGACCAAAGTCTGATTGGTAATTGTTTTATGATGTTGAAATAAAATGTTTTATTGTTGCAAGAACTCTTCTATTGGAAACAAAAATTGAAATCAACTAGTAAAATCCGTTGGGTAGACCTCCTTCTTGACCCTTTCCATATACTCTAGAAGTTTCGGGAAGTCATTTTCCAAGACATCAGTGATATGGTTACGGAATGGGTAGTAGACGGTGGCAAGTTGACTGAATACGGTTGCGTCGGCCTGGAAAATTGGGAGTTTAGGGAGATTTTTGGAATCCTAGGCTGGCTCAAGCTATCCTGAGCAGTCCAATGGAATTCTGGGTCTTGGTTTGAAGTTTTGGACCAGATTTTAGACTTCTAGGCTGTCTATTTGAGTTCTAGGCCCGCTTCTGAAGTTCTAGGCCATCTTTCGAGATTCTTCGCCATTTTTTGAAATTACAGGCCTATTTTTGGGATTCCCAGTTATCTTCTAGATATCTAGTTATTTTTTATACACCGGGGCTGGCTAATGAGATTTCAGGTTATTTTTTTTTCAGAATTCTGAGCCGTTTTTTGGAAACCGACCGTTTCTATGAATCCTAAAACATTTTTCGGCACTCTAGGCCAATTTTTGGAATTCTAGGTCATGTTTTGAGGTTCTAGGCCACCTCTTCCAATTCTAGACCCTAGTTCCCACTCACCGCTGTAACTTTATCCCCAAATAGGTACTCCTGATCCCTCAATGTCTCCTGAATCACTTCCAAATCCCGATGCAACATCTCATCAAGCTCCGCCCACTCGAAATCTCCGATTGCTCCAACACATCGCGTGTAGACACTCTTTCCGACAATTGCCTTCAGAAGAGGAACAAACAGGAAATTTAGAGCAGGTGGAGCGCCAGCTCCACCAAGAAGGGTCTTGAAAAATGCGTCGACAGCGATTTTGAAGCGGATCAGAAGGAAGAACAGATGATGATCGGCCATTTTGCACAGCGCCATGGATTGGGCTTCTAGGTTTTGCGGAAGGTTCTGGGAAAAAAGTTCAGACAGTTATAGTAACTTCAGACATACCGGAATCTTGAAATGAGACCTCAACCTCATTTCAATTAAGGCGGAGTCTGCAATATGTTCCCCGTTGAGCTCGATGAAGGGGAGGAGTCCGTTACGGGAGCGCATTGTGGTGCATTCGATGATCTGGAAATAGTGGTCTAGAATTTTGAGAGGTGGCCTAGAATCTGGCCTAGGATCCCAAAACTGATCTGAGATCCTGAAACTGGGCTAATATCAGAAATCTGGCCTAGAATTCCAAATCTGGCCAAGAATCCTAAACCTGGCCTAAAATTTGAAACTTGGCCTAGGATCCCAAATCTAGGCTGGAATCCAAAAACTGGCCTAGGTTCTCAAGCCTGGCTTATGACCCCAAGGCTGGCCTAGAATCCCAAACCTGTTCTAGGACCCCAAATCTGACCTAGGATCTCAAAGCTGTCCTAGGGTACCAATTCTGACCTAGGATCCCGAATCTGGCCTAGGATCCCAAACCTGGCCTGAAATCCACTATCCTTACCTCATAGGGAATGTTCCAAATTCGACACAGCACCTCGATTTTCATACAGAACGGCGACAGATTCGGACAATTTTTGAGCCGCCCGAACTGATAGAGGTACACCCGGTCCTTCTTGAAATCCTTCTTTTGAATCTGAAAATTTTCACAATTTTGGACATCCGGACACCCCGACATACCTCAGGCTTTGGCTTGATTTTTGGGGTGGAGAAGAAGCTTTTCAGGTAGAAAATCACCCCGATCACCAATACTCCAGCAATAATAGAGAGGGAATCTGTCATTTTATTTTGCGAACCGATAGAAAATAAAAATGTTGGGTGTACCCCCTTTTATACTAGACGAATTGATAAGAAAAACGAGAGATAATGGGTGTGTTTGTGTCAAGTGTAGTGGGCGAATTGTAGGGAATATTGTGGAGAGAGTGTGTCGAATGTAGGTAAGAAATTGTTTATTTTTTTTCAAATTTTAGGAGTTCAAAATGTAAAATCATTGGGATAGACCTCCTTCTTGACGCGCTCGACGTATTCCAATAGTTTCGGGAAGTCATTTTCCAGGACGTCAGTGATATGAGTGCGGAATGGGTAGTAGACGGTGGCGAGGAGACTGAATACGGTAGCGTCGGCCTGGAAAATTGGGGGTTTAGGGGGGTTTCTGAATTTCGAGACCATAGCTTGGAAGTTCGTTGTCGGTAAATTTCCCGACTTATTCACAATTTTTGGATAGTTTTGGATAGAGAAATCCGGGCGGTCTTTCCGAAAACCTAGGCTATTTTTGAAAGCTCTGGGCTATCCGATGGAGCTCCAGTTCATTTTTTGGAATTCTGGGTTTTTTTTTTGGAGTCCTTGGCCAACTTTTGGGATTCTATGCCGTGTTCTTAGAATTTTAGGCCATCTTTTGAAATTTCAGGACATTTGTCAAGCCATTTTTAGCATTTCTATACAATCTTCCAGAAATTTGAGTCATACTTCAAAAATCGAGTTCACTTTTATAACCAAGAGTCTTTTCCCGGAAATCTAGGCCATCTTTTTGAGTTCTAGGTCATCTTTAGGAGTTTTTGATCATGTTTTCAGATATTTAGGTCAATTTTTGAAAATTTCAGACCATCTTTTAAATTCTTGGCCATTATTCGAACATTTGGGCCGTTTTACTTCTGATTTAAGACCCTGGTTCGTAATTATAGGCCGCTTTTTCTATTTGTATCTCATTTTTTGGAATTTTGGGCCATTTTTCACAATTCTGAGTCATCTTCTAGGAGATCGGGTTATTTTCAAGAATCCGAGGCCAGTTTTCAAATTCTAGGCCTTTTTCCAGAACTTTAGACCACACTTCCAACTCACCGCCGTCAATTTGTCTCCGAAGAGGTACTTTTGATCCTTCAACGTCTCCTGTATCACTTCCAAATCTTTGTGCAAAAATTCATCGAGCTCGGACCACTCAAAATCCCCAATTGCCCCCACATTCCGTGCTCGAAACCGTTTTCCAACACTGGCTTTGATGAATGGCATGTAGAGGAAAGAGAGTGATGGGGGCATGTCCAAGAGGCGGTAGACCGTTTCGTAGAAGGCGTTTTCAGAGGTCTTGTAGCGGTAGATGATACTGGAAAAAGGATTTTTTTGTTGTTGTTAGGCTGGTCAAATTTGGGATTTTGGGCTATTTTTTTGGATTCTTGGCCATGATCAAAATTCTAGTCCGCATCTTTGGGTTCCTAGGCCACGTTTAGAACTCTCAAACATTTTCGGGTTCCTAGGCCACAAAAAAACTCTAGACCATCCCTCTGCCTTTCTCTGAATTTTTCAAGACATTTCCCCCATTTTTCAAAGTCTCAACTTACTGAAAAAGATGGAAAAATGTCATCTTGCTCAGTGCCACCGAATGGGTTTCTTGATCGCCTGGGAGCTTCTGAAACTTTAAATTCTTTTCCAAAAAACAAATTTCTGAGTCTCACCGGAATCTTAAAATGAGACTTCAGTCTCATTTCGATCAGGTCAGAATCAGAAAAGTGTTGTCCATTGAGCTCGATGAAGGGGAGGAGCCCGTTACGAGAGCGCATGGTGGTGCATTCGATGATCTGGAAATAGTGGTCTAGATTTTTGAGACGTGACCTAGAATCTGATCTTCAATTCTATTTCTGGCCGAGGATCCCAAATCTGGCCAAGGACCCCCCAAAATCTGGCCTAGAACCCCTAATCTGGCCAAGGACCCTGAACCTGACTAAAGATCCCAAATCTAGCCTAGGATCCCTACCCTGGCCTAGGATCCCAAATCTGGCCTAGAATCCCGAATCTGGCCTAGAATTTCAAATCTGGACTAGAATCTCAAGACTGGCCTAGAATCCCAAACTTGGCGTAAGAACCCGAATCTGGCCTAGAAACCTGAACCTGGCCTAAGATCAGAAATCTGGCCTAGGTTTCCAAAACTGGCCTAGGATCCCGAATCTGGCCTAGAGTCACAGATCTGGCCTGTAATCCTTAATCTGGCCTAGAACTCCAAATCTGGCCTAGAAACCCAAATCTGGCCTAGAACCTCAAATCTGGCCTAAAAACCCAATCCTTACCTCATGCGGAATGTTCCAAATCCGACAGAGCACCTCGATTTTCATACAGAACGGCGACAGGTTTGGACAATTTTTGAGCCGCTTGAACTGGTACAGGTAGACCGTGTCCTTTTTGTAGTCCTTCTTTTGGATCTGAAATTAGTTTTTTGAGTTTAAGACATCTAGACATCCGGACGGACCTCTGGCTTCTCCTTGATTTTATCCGGGGTGAATAGGTCCTTCAGGTAGTAAATGATCCCACCAAGTATTACGGCAACCAGGATTGAGAAGTAATCGAACATTTCTGGAGAAAAAAAAATTTATAATGTGGTTACAGACGAACCAAAAGTCACAAAAATTCAACTAAAGTGCCTTTTTTTGTCCTGAAAAACCGTATCTAGGAAAAAAGGAAAAAAATACAAAGAACATTTTCTTGCATTCCCCAACCTTGTCCCCCTTTTAAAACGAGAACAGATGATGACAAATAGCGATAAGAAGAGAAATAGATGGTCGAAGAAATCATTGGACTTTGTAGTCGCCGGCGGTGGATGTTGTGTTGATGGAGGGGACAATAAATGGTCGCGTTTTCTCTTCTAATTGTTCTCAGTTCTTCTTTTTTTTTGGAGGTTTTTAGTGTGTTCATTTCTTATTCTAAATTCATGAGAAAATTTTGAAATAAAATTTTTCTTTGTAACCGTCAAGGCTGTCAAATAGCCGGCCGTCAAAAATCCCACAACTGACGAGTTACTGACCTTACAAGGTCCTTGATAGTGCAAATTTTTTCCAAGGCTGTCAAAATAAGAAAATACAAGTAAAATGCTTTATAAAGTCATATCCAGAACTGCCCGCCGATTTCCAAGACTTGCTGAGGACAGACAAACCGACAGACAGAAAGCTAGAAGAAAAACGTTGAAATTTTATGAGTTCACAATGTTTATTCCACATGCTTCAATCATTTACATAACATAAACAGTGACAATATCCATTCGATCAACATAATATTCACCGGCATCCAGTTTGCGTGCCTTTGGGATCACCAGCTTATTGGTCTTCTTGTTGAAGTTGGTTTTTGGTCCCACTTTTTGCTTGTTCTGGAAAAAAAAATACTTGCATGGGGATCTGTAAGTCTGTCTGTATGTCTGTCTACATGCCTCTGGGTTGGTGAGTCTGTGGATTTGTCTGTCTGTCCGTCTGTACAAGTGCCAGTTTGTACTGACAGTTTCTGGACACGTCATTGGGTTTCTCTGTAGGCTTGTCTGTCTGTCTGTACGGCTGAATGTCTGTTTCTATGTCGGAACAACCAAAAATCCGCCTGGGGCTTTAGTGCCTCCGATATGATGGTTTGTCTATCTGTCTATCTGTTTATCTGTCTATCTGTCTATCTGTCCCCTTGTCTATCCGGATATCCCTCACCTTCACATTCTCCCAGAATCCACACTTCTTCTGATTATTCCCATTACAAATCCGATACACATGAGTTTGCTGAACATCCTTCGCATTATAAACTTGTCTTGTTATATTCTTAGGGGTCTCGTAGAAATCGATTTCCAGTCTTGCGCCAGGCTGAAAAAAAGTACAAAATTTTGAAAATATATTTGAAATTACTGGAGTACCTTAGCGAAAGCCATTCGTCTAGACACTGAACTCGACAAGATTTGAACGAAAAATAGGAGAAGAATCGCGAGGACGGGGATTATTCTCACCATTTTTTCTTGTTGCGAAGAATGAACTTTTGAATTGGGGAAAAAAAGTTGGAGAATTTAGAGAAGGTGTGAAAAAAAAACGCGGAAGTGAATGAAAAAATTGGCGATTAAAAGTTTAATGTTTACTTAATCCCCCCGATTTTTGTGGTGCAGATTTGTAGGTGATGGCCGGTCTGGTAAATTTTTTTCTCGTTCTCATACTTGGAAAATTTTGGGCCACCGGGCCTGGAAAAAAAAGGTTGAATGGAAAAAAAGCGGAAAAATAAATTTTTGAAAAATTCAAAAAAATCCAAAAGAAGATGAAAAAAAAAATTAAAAAAAATTTTTCTTGCAAAACCTATCCAAAAAAGTTCAACTTTCACACAAAATAACATCATGAAAGGCCATTTCATGCCAAAAATCGCCTATTGAAAAATAAGCTCTGAAAAAAACTGGTCGGGTCGATGAAACTAACCAGACGGCCGAGGCCCGACTTGGCTCAACTCGTTCCAAGTATACTGGTGATGAATAAACAAATTTTCAAGTATAACAGTTTATTCATAAAAGGAAAATCAAAAAATTTGAACATAAACTGTCAAATAATTGGGTCCACGATACACTCCTGCATCCGCTTTTTTGGCTTTTGGGAGTGTCATTATCCCCTTCTTCTTGTTGTAGTTTGTGACGCGAGCCACTTTCTTTTTGTTCTGAAAATATATAAATTGAGTAAATTATCTGTCTGTGCGTGTGCATGTCTGTCTGTCTCTCGTCATAGCAGATCCCTGAGACTTGGTTCGGTGAGTCTGTCTCGGAATCTCTGAGCTTTAATTCATGTGAGACCTTGTGAAGTCTCTAGACGTCGCAAGTCTGAAAGTCTGTGAGTTTGTAGGTGCTTGTCTGTCTGTGCGCATGTTTATCTGTCTAACTGTGTGTCTGTCTAGGTTGCCTGTCTGTTCATCTGTCCCCATGTCCATCCAGATATCCCTTACCTTTGTGTTCTCCCAGTATCCACAAGTCTTCTTATTCTTCCCATTACAGACCCGGAACACTTGCTCTAGCTGCACATTCTTCGCATTATAAACGTATCTCGTGATCTTTGTGGCATTTTCGAAAGGCAATTCGAGTTTCTCTCCTACCTGAAAAAGTTGTTTTTAGATAAGAAAATAATAATTTTTAACTTACGTTTGCAGTAATTGTTATTTCTGGGACGGAGTCAGACTGAACTTCAGCGATTTGAATGAAAAACAACAAAAATATGGGGAGTATGGAGGACATGAAGTGAATCATTTTTGAATAATGTTGCAACAAAAAGTGTAAATCCGGTATATTTATATGTAGAGAGGGGTAGGAAAGAGGAAATGAATTTTTTTTTGAATTGAAATATGATGTGTAATCTAGCGAATTTTTGAAGTTTGATCTGTCGGAAACTAGTAGAATGATTTTCAAGAAGTTGCAAAAAGTTGTAAGTTGGATTTTTGCGAGTCAGGATAGTTTGAATGAGAATAGACATGGCTTAGTTGGTTGGCACAGCAACCGTATTTCAGTCAGTTTTGGTCCCAGCTCCGTGAAATTGACACCATTAGAATCAGCGCGTCGAAACGGCTCAGAAGAGTCTAATCATGCCTTGGTTACAAACTAAAAACTATTTTCAGGTCCATCAAAAATTTGCAGGCCGCATTTCAGAATGTCTCAATTTTGACCATACTTATTCCAAGGCGCCGATCCCAACTAAAAAAAAAAATCAAAAATTACCTTCCATCCAACTCATCCATGATCTTCTTCTCCATCTGAGCACCTTCAACTCCCAACTTCCCCAATGCCAGTAAAGTGAACCGTCTCATTTCCGCCCAACCCTCACCAAGGAGGCCCAAGCCGTCTGGAATTTGTTTTATGACATTCCATAGAATGATCTACCTTTGATGTGCTCAAAAATCCGAGCCAACTAGTTATCCACACATTCCTTTCCATTCTTCACAAAAATCTCATGGGCTGTGTCGAAATTGGTGATGTTGAATGTGGGAATAGGTCCCAGCCAAATGGTGAAAGCGTTTCCGAAGTTCTGAAAAACAAACGCATAATTTTCAGACTAGCTGTGATTCTGAAAATATTTTTGGTTCACCACTTTCCTCCAAAAATACATTTGTGTCGAGTGTAGCCGCCTAGAGTGTGTCAGTTGTGTTCTTATCAGTTATAATGATAACACGTTCCTTTATAAAAGAGAGGCGCTGTTATCAAACTTCACTTTCAAAAAAAAACCATGATTTTCGTGCTTGCTTTCATTTTAATACTAGTGTTTTTTGTCTTTTTTGAAACTCGAAAGACTGGAAAATTACCTCCTGGTCCTACCCCACTTCCAGTGATTGGCAATATTCATCAGCTGGTTTATCGAGCATGGAAGGGGAAGGGGATTGTGGCAGCGTTGGATTTTTATAGGAAGGTAAGACCGTTCTGAATTCGTGGAGGAAAATATTGTATAAGGTTTGGTATAAATTCAAATAAAAGCTTAAAATTTGATTTTTTTTCTTCTGGCAAACTCAATTTTTCTTCAACTTCATAGCATTTTTATAGGGATCGATGGAAAACTTTTTTTCCATGTTTTCAGACCCCAGATTATCTGAAAACAATGCTTCTTTTCAGAAATACGGAAACGCGTTCACCGTCTGGCTTGGGCCCATTCCCACAGTCAACATCACCAATTTCGTCACCGCCTATGAGATTTTTGTAAAGAACGGGAAGAAGTGTGTGGATAGGCAGTTGGCTCCGATTTTCGAGCATCATACGGGTAGAGTAATACATTTTAGAAAATAATTCAGGATCCATAACACCTACAAAAAACACAGCGTGAGAAAATTTATTGAAATGTATGCAACTAGTGGACATTACTAGTTTTTCGTGTGTTTTCTCAGGTTTTACACATTCAAAAACTGTATTTTTACCATAATTCCAATTGAATGATTTTTCCAGGTGGCTTGGGCCTCCTTTCTGCCAACGGTGAGAATTGGGCAGAAATGAGACGGTTCACTTTGTTGGCATTCAGGAAATTGGGAGTTGGAGGTGCTCAGATGGAGAAGAGGATCATGGATGAGTTGGATGGAAGGTAATCTAGATTTGGATTTTTTAGTTGGATTTAGCTCGTCAAGGCGGTTCGATTGGGTATAATCATGACCAAAGTCATTCTGAATTGCCGCCTACCACATCCTGGACCTGAAAAACTTTTTTTTTTGGAAGCAAGGCTTGATTATACTCTTCTGAACCCTTTCGACGCGGTGATTCGAATGGTATCATTTTCCGTGAGCTCGGACTAAAATTGACTGAAATACGGTAGCTAGGGCAACCAACTAGGCCGTGACTAGACTCATTCAAACCGTCCTGACTCGCTGAAAAAAATGGTACCAATTTTGGAAAGATCCCACCAAAACTGATCTAAATAAGGTAGTGTCAATTCCCAAATCAACATTAAAAGGTTCCAGATGCTCCGAACTGAACCAAGAAATCTCCCAAACTGGCCGTGCCATCGTCCCCGTTCAATTTTTCGACTTGACCGTGGGAAGTGTCATTAACACCCTTCTGGTCGGAAAACGATTTGATGAAAACACGAAAGATGATTTTTTGAAAATCAAAAAATTGTTCGACGACTCCACAGAAACCTTCAACTTGTTCGATCTAAATGTTCCAGTGTGGCTACTGAAATGGTTCTTCCCATGGAGATACAACTTGACTTGGAACGCCAGGCAAAATATTCTGAATCATGTGGGGAAGGAGGCAGTGGAGCGGTTGGAGCGGTTGGATTCTGGAGAATTGGATTCAAGGGAACAGGAGGAGCCCAAAGATTTTGTGGATGTGTTTTTGAAGAAAATGAAAGAGGAGCGGGAGAAGGATGGAGGAGGTGATAAGAATTATAGGTGAGTTGTGAGGATCTAGAGGGGGGGGGGACGCTCCCAGGAGGTCCGGTGCAAACTGGTCAGGCTCTCAAGAGGATCGTGCCTGCTTGGGTTTGGTTCTAGGCCCACCAGGCCATGACAACAGGCTCCGGCGCAAGCCCGGGTTTCCCCAAGATTGCCCTATTCTCATATTTTTCCAGCATGTCCTCCCTCAAATTTGTGCTCCACGACCTATGGCTCGCAGGCCAAGGGACCACTGCCACCACCCTCTACATCGGTTTCATGCGTCTAGCTGTCCACCAAGAAATCATGCAAAGAATCCGAGAAGAGCTCTGGAAAGTCACCCAGAACTCAAGGCCACTCACCCTCCAAGACCGTCCCAACACCCCTTATCTCAACGCCACCATCGCCGAAATTCAAAGGCTTGCCTCGATTTTGAATGTGAATTTTTGGAGGATCAACAGTGAAACGATACATTTAGATGGGTATGAAGTGGCACCGGGAGCCATGATGACTGCTCAATTGGGGGCTCTTCATGTTAATGAGGAAATGTTTGAGAACCCGGAGAAGTTTGATCCAGAGAGGTTTTTGAGGGATGAGAAGTTGATCCAGCAGTTGATTCCATTTGGAATTGGGAAGAGATCTTGTGTGGGGGAGCAGATTGCAAGGAGCGAGTTGTATTTGGTGAGTTCGAGATGGAAATGAGAAGTTTTTGAGCAAATGTTAGCTGATTTCATACCGTTTTCATCTAGATTTCGGTTGATTTTCTGCCATTTTTAGCTAGATTTAAGTAGATTTTCAGCTAGATTTAAGTTAATTTCCAGCCATTTTCAGCTAGATTTAAGTTGATTTTCAGCCATTTTCAGCCAGATTGAAACTAGATTGTTACCGTTTGAAGCCGGGAATAAACGTCTTTCAAGCTGCTTTCGAGCGGTTTTTGAACTGAGTTTGAGCTATTTTCAAGTTTGAGCTATTTTCAATCCGTCAATAAGCCAATTTTAGGCTTTGCTTAAGTCTTTTACGGCTGGATTGGAACCGATTTCAAGCCAATTTCGAAGCGGAATCAGCCGAAAAAAATCTGGGAATCGAGCATTTTTGAACGGGTTTCAAGAAGTTGTTAAGCCATATTTGAGCCAATTTCGAGCCGTTTTCAACAAAATAAGCCAAAAATTCAAAATTTCAGGTCTTCGGAAACATACTTCTTCGCTATGACATCAAACCTCATGGCCCGATTCCTTCTAACTTCGATGTTTTCCCGTATAGTTCGGCAAAACTTCCGGACACTTCTGGGAAATTGGAGTTCACTAAATTATGTTTTTTTTCCGTTTTGTAAATAAATTTTTTGATCTGAATTCACATTTCGATCTCTGAGTTGACAGACGCTGTTGTGTAGTTTGTGGTCTTTGTATCCTTATCATTCCAGGGGTGGACGTCTAATGATAAGAGAACGAGAGTAAGAGACAATCTTATCATTTCACTTTTCCACTTTCATTACTTTTTTTTGTTATTCGTTCTCAAAAAAATGACCAAAAAAGGCACTATTCAAACCTGTAAAGTCTGTGGAGACACCTCTAACACTATCCGGTTTGGTGCGGTTTCTTGTAGGTATGTTTGATGAAATTAGGCCTCGAAAAGACTTTTTGAGCAAAAATTATTTCATTTAGACCTTAAATCTGTCTTAACCATGCCCACGACATTCTAGTTCAGTTCACAATTTTTTTCAGAGCCTGCTCCGAATTTTTCCGCCGAAACGTTCTCTCCGGGTCTCCGAAAACTCTTCAAAACTGCACAAAAAACTGCCAAATCTCTCACAAAACCCACAGAAAATCCTGCAAATATTGTCGTTTTCAAAAATGCCGAGACATCGGGATGCTGAAAAAACTAGTGTCGTCAAGGAGCCCCGTTGAAACGGATCCCGAAATATCAAAAAGTTTGCTAGATGACCTGAAAATCGGCTACCTGAGCTTGGAAAGTGCCAGGAAAAGAGTCTTCGGAGAGCCCATAACACCTGCAAAGTACTGTAATCACCAGAAATTTGACGAGGTGTTCTCCAAAGATATCGATTTGATATTGGAAAATTTTGTGTCAGTTTTGAGGAAAAAATCAGGTGGAAAATTGGACAAAAATCAAGAGGAAGTGCTGGCAGACCATTTTACTGTTCCGTTTGTTCAACTGGAAACAACGTATCGGTCACTGGGTGAGTATGGGGAGGTGACATCCGGATGAACAGGCATTGGGATGGACAGACATCTAGACATCTGGGTGTCTCGGAGGGCAAAGAAGCAAATAATTAGACAGAAACCTTTTTAGATAGTCAGATGGACATCTAGATAGACAGAAAATTGGATAGACAGGTGTTCAGGAAAAGAAATCTAGACAGATACATCTAGACTAACAGACAAAAAGGCAGACATTTGGACCAGGAGTGTGCGAAAAATTTTCGAAAAATTCGAAAAAAAATTTTAGAAAACATGTTCTTACCGCATTTTCACCCATTTTTCATTGAAAAAAAAACGAAAAATTCCGAAAACTCATTTTAAAAATTTTTTTTCACCCTAAAAAACTCGAAAAAATTTTTCATCGATTTTTTTTGGAATTTTTTTTCGAACAGCCCTGATCTAGACGACATCTAGACATGCAGACACACCCTCAGACAAAACCAAACAATTTTCCAGACCACCCTTCCTTCCTCCTTCCCAATGGTAATATTTTTGACTCCCATCACCTCAATGAGCTTTATGAAACTCAGGGGTATCAGAACGATAATTCTAAATTGTAAGATTTTTTTTGTGTTTGCGTACTCCACAATAGACCTTACGACATTTCAGAATCCTGGAGCCCCTCTGGCTATCAAACTGCAAAATGCTCAAAGATTCATTTGCCTATGTACAACCGGACCTAGAGGAGATGCTCTTTTTAAGTGCTCTGATTTATTGGGATTTCGGGATTCCTAAACAATCTGATGAGTGTATTCAAGTTTGCCAAAAAATAAGGAGCATGATCAATCAGGAACTCATTGATCATGAAAAATCAAAGCTCTGTGGAATCTCAGACCATTCCTTTCGAATTTGTGAAGTCATGAGTGTTCTTCAAATACTGGAAAAAGCAGCGAATATTATTAAGAATTGTGGAATTATTTCTAGGATTTATGATTTGAAGGGGAAGAAATGTCCTTTGTATGATGTGTCGGATGAATGAATATTTTTTTGGAATTGTGAAATTTTAGAAATGAAGTTTTAGAATCGGTTGGTCTCATGATCGTTTCAATTATGTCAGGGAAGTTTGATGTCTGTATGTCCAGATGTCTGTAAATTGGTAGGTCTCTGGGATTCAAGATCCGTTAGCCGGGTCTGTCTGTCGGTAAGCCGGTTAGTCTGTCCATTGGCCCAAGTCTGTAATTTTTTATCTCTGTGTTTTTTGTCTGAAGCCTACTTGTTTTATTTTGATCTGTTACTCATCAAGTCTGTCTGTCTGTCTGTCTGTCTGTCTGTCTGTCTGTCTGTCTGTCTCTCGGTATTTTAGTTTTTCTGTTGATTGGTCCGTTGATCTGTCTGTCTGTCTGTGTAGCTGAATGTCTGTTTGTAGGCCCGTTGTTTTATTGGTCTCTGACTCAGCAAGTCTGTCTGTCTATCGGTAAATCAGTTTGTCTAATCGTTGGTCCGTTGATCTGTTTGCCTGTTTGCCTGTTTACATGAATTTATTTGTATATTTTTTCTCTAGAACTCCTGATTCAAAGAAGAAGATTTTTGATCAACTATTCTTTTTCCTCTGACTCATTCCACTGCGAATCTTCTGGAAAATCCAAAAATTTTGATTTTATCTCTAATTTCTCTCGATATCCCACACTATTTCGTTTTGTTATAAACAATTCTAGAATGTCTGCGTCCTCTCTTCTCTCGTCCTTGACCATTTCTCAGTTTTTCGATTCATTTGTTCTTCCTGGGTTAATCGGAGTTGACCGCTGGTTTTTCTTCGGAAAAACCTTGATTTTCTGTAATTTTCTAGTATTTTTTCCTTATCAACTAGATGCGTAGTAATTAATAAAGGTGAGTTTTATATATTAGGAAAATAGCAGGTTACTATGCGCTCCATTGATGATGACGTCCGCGCAAGCAAGCGCTTCCAGCCGAAAAGGCCTAGCTTTTTCACGGACGGCGTCATCAATGAGGCGAATAGTCATCTGCTAGATGAAGCTTATAGATTTTCATAAAAATATTTATTTTTGATTTCCAGTAAAATGGCAGCAGTAGAAAACACTCGGTGTGGATCGGTGGATCGATCAAATAGTGTGAGGATTTCAAAAGAAGAGTACGATGACGATGATAATTTTAGTTTTCTTTTCTAAATAGTTTTTCAATAAATTTGTAACTATCTCGATTGTTATTTGAAACTTTTTTTTTTCTTGCGAATTTTCGAAACTGAGAATAGGACGGAATTAAGCCGGAATTAAGCCGGAAATTTGGTTTTTTCAGTCTTTGAGAATTAAAAAAAATCAATAAATAACCAAGTGGAAAATCGCTATAAACATCTGAAGAAGTTTATTATTTCTCCGTGACACTCTGGAAAAAGGTCTCTCCAGAAAAAAACTTTCCGTTCTGGGAAAACGTGGAAATTCGTCATTATTGATTATTCCTTCAAAAAAAGTTATCGAACACACCACTTCGTCGCCGCGATATTTCAATTTGAAATTGTAAAGGTATGTTTGAAAAGTTAAAAAAGAATAAAAAAGTGAAGAATATCAGTTTTTCAGAAATTCGAAAAAATAAGAAAAAAAAAGAAAAAGATGAACCCGGCTCGAAATCCACCAAAAAAGAAGGGATCGAAGTTTTTGTTTCCGAAGACTTCCGGAGACAACTGAATGAAAAGAAGGCCATGGTCGACTATGTAATCGAGCGTCTGAGTCTTGTGGAAGACTACAATGAGTTGAAGACGTCTGGAACCGAATTCTGGTCAGACTTTAAGAAGAGTGGATACGACTCTAAGGCGTGCAACAGGGATGTGCAGTGCCTCATAGCACAGTGAGTTGTTATAATGACGATTATAAGATTTCGAGACATCCAAATTTCAGGTGGAACCGGCAGTTGATAAAGAAAAACGAAATCCACAAATTGCCATTGGACATTGAAACGATGATGAATCTGTACATGAAGATTGGAATAAAGATGGACAAAACTACACAGTTCAAGTGAGTTCAGAGAAATAAAATAACTTCCGATGTCAGAGCTTATCAAGTTCCAATAACTTCATGAAATGGTAGCTTCTGGATACACAATATATACTTTTAGGATGGAACAGAAGCACATGCTGAAAATAACAACTAGAGATGGGAAAGTGCTAAAATGGAAGAGACAACGGAATGCAAAAAGAGACGATGACAGTGAAAGTGATAGCGAAAGTGATGAAGTGAGGTCAGATGATACAAGTGAGAGGTAAGATTATTTGGTTTTTTTTTAAATCTTTTGAAAACTTATTTTCGATGTAGTGAAGCCTGTTGCATGCAAAATGTTAGAGTAGGTGTCATTTTTGTTGTTGAACGGTCCAAATTTTAATTTTATACGGTAAACCCTAATTTTCTCATTTCTTTTCTAATTTCCAATTTCATATGATATGGCTAAAATTTTTATGGCTACTGTAAACCGATCTTGGCTTTGCGGCGCCAATTTTGAAGTGTTAAAATCATTGTGAGCTGAGATAAGATGAGAGTTTTGCACAACCTATTTAAAATCATTTCGAAATTTCAGAGAAGAAGAAACAGTCAATGAGTCGGATGGATGGTCCGTTGTGTCGTCAAGAAGGGATGATGAGTCAGAGCGTACTTCTGAAGCTGATGGACTGGCTGTTGTAGTAAGTACTAATTTCAAAAATAGCTGATATTTATTATGTGTTTCAAGACGGCGGCTGTTCTTCCTCCAATTTCGTTGGCAGAGACGATTGATGACTTAATGAAGCAGGCCACATCGATAAGAGAAGCATTTCAAGACATGGACCAGATTTATGTTGATGTTGATGTCTCATGGAAGAAGTCTCAAACCGCTGTTCCGAAATCCGAAGATCGAAACAGTGGAGGAATGATTGACGTTTCACTGAAGAAATCTGAAATCTGTGTTGGAAAGTCCGAAGTCCGAAACTCTAGAGAGTTTGTCAGGAACCAAAAAAAAAAAGAGATCTTTAAACTTTTTCTTATGCTTCATAATAAAGGTTCGCTTTATATACAATCAATGTTCTGCGAGAATTCATTTTGACAGATTCTGTTTGAAGGAGGAGTCCGCTATTGTAACTTTCAATAGACAAATTGTCGCAAAATTCTGAGAGATGTATCAGAACGGATTCCAGAGCTCCAAACAAAGAAATCATAAGTATTCGTATTCATGAATGATGCTTCACTATTTGAAGCTTTGCTTTGCGTCTTCAATAATCTAATTCAGATAATGGATTACTTGTGGACTGGAAGGGAAAACAAGATGCTGAAAGTGAAAGTGACAGTGAAAGTGATGAAGTGAGATCAGATGAGAAAAGTGAGAGGTAAGATTCTTTGGTTTTTTTTAATCTTTTGAAAATCTAATTTCCGATGTAGTAAAGCCTGTTCCATGCACAATGTTAGAGTAGGTGTGTCATGTTTTGTTGTTGAACGGTCCTAATTTTCTACCTTCTCTTCTAATTTACAATTTCATATGGTATGACTAAAACTTTTATGGCTACTGTAAACCGATCTTGGCTTTGCGGCGCCAATTTTGAGGTGTTAAAATCATTGTGAGCTGAGATCAGATGAGAGTTTTGCACTTTATTCAAAATCATTCTGAAATTTCAGCAGCGAAGAAACACTAAATGAGTCGAATGGATGGTCAACGGATTCCGTTGTGTTGTCAAGAAGGGATGACGAGTCAGAGAGTACTGCTGAAGCTGCTGAACCGGCTGTTGTGGTAAGTACTAATTTTAAAAATAGCTGATATTTATTATGTGTTTTTAGACGGCGGCTAATCCTCCTCTTCCGGTTTCGTTGGCACAGACCTTTGATGACTTGTTGAAGCAGGCCACATCGATCAGAGAAGCATTTCAACACCTGGACCAGATTTATGTTGATGTCGATTTTTCATTGAAGAAATCTCAAACCTGTATTCCAAAATCCGAAGATCGAAACTCTGGGGAGTTTGTTGATGTCTCATTAAAGAAATCTCAAACATGTATTCCAAAGTCCGGTGTTTTCAAAAGGTCTCCTCTATGAATGAAGTATTCATTAGAAGCAACAGAAACAGTGAAAACAAGAAGTTTGTGTCAAAATACAAAGCTTTGTAAGTGTTTGTTTGAGTCGTGAGATTTGTACAAGTAACAGTTTGGACCCATAAAATGAGGGGTGGGGAAAAGAGGGAACAAGGAAAAAGAGATGAGGTTTTTTGGTTTTGCAATTTTGGATTAAAGGAGGATTACGGGGATTTTGTTCGACATTTGACTGTGAGTGACCACTTCTGTGAGGCCTTCATTTAATGTTATTCGATGAGTTGACAAAAATCCTTCTGAAAAATTATCCATTTTTTCACTTCATAATAATAAAAAAACTACTATTCATAACAATGAGCACCGGAAGATTAACGATTTGTGGTGGAATCGATAAGAGTGAAGGAATTTAAGAATTATGATGAAAAATATACAAATAGCAATCCTGTCAGTCGATTTTTTTCCTTATTAATTTTTGAACTTGTTGGGCTTGACTTTGTATGTCTCCGTCTTATCACAATCGTATTATGTTTTTTGTTTCATCAGTGCGACAATGAATTTTGAAACTGCTTGATTCTTATTGAAAAAAAGTTTCTACTTGAGTTGAATGGACCCAAGCCGATCATCGAATCCTTACGATTACACTGCCTCGAGATCCTCCAAAAACGAAGGGACTGAAATTTACACCAAATGAAAAGAACGCGATGGTTCGCTATGTATTTGATCGTTTGAGCCTGCTTCCTCTCAATCTCTAACACTATTTCATTTTGTTATGAATAATTTTAGAGTGTCTGAGTCCTCTCTTCTCTCGTCTTCGACCATTTCTCAGTTTTTCAATTCATTTGTTCTTCCTGGGTTAATCGGAGTAGACCGCTATTTTTTCTCCGGAAAAATCTAGATTTTCTTCAATTTTCTGTTATTCGCTTCTTATCAACTAGATGCTTATCAATTAATTAAGGCGAGTTTTATGTATTAGGAAAATATAACAGTCATCAATGAAGCGAATAATCATCTGCTAGATGAGGCGGCTCTTATCCGAAACCCGGGTATTTATTTCTTTTTCGGGACCCATGGAAATTCCAGGGACTCTTGGAAATACCAGGGGCCCATGGAAATACCCGGGACCATTGGTAATACCCGGGACCCATGAAATATGCGGGACCCAAAAAAATTATCCGTGACTGAAAAAATATTTTCCGGGACTCATCCGAATTGACTTTTGCTACGCTTGGTCCGTGTGTTTCCTAAGCCTGGTTCAATAGTGGTGTTTTACGCTTTGAAAGGGTTAATCAAATGGCCCACTATCAGAAAAGGCTTAGGAAACATAACAAAAAAGCTTTTCAAAACACAAAACCGAATAGGATGAGTCCCGGAAAAGGTTTTTTGGGTCCCGCATATTTCACGAGTTTTTTTTTATTTTTTATTTTTTATTTTTTTTTTATTTTCATGCGCCCCTGCTCGAGATCCTCCAAAAAACGAAGGGACTGAAATTTACACCAAATGAAAAGAACGCGATGGTTCGCTATGTAATTGATCGTTTGAGCATGCTTCCTCTCAATCTCTAACACTATTTCATTTTGTTATGAATAATTTTAGAGTGTCTGAGTCCTCTCTTCTCTCGTCTTCGACCATTTCTCAGTTTTTCAATTCATTCGTTCTTCCTGGGATAATCGGAGTTGACCGCTAGTTTTTCACCGGAAAAATCTAGATTTTCTTCAATTTTCTGTTATCCCCATCTTATCAACTAGATGCGTGTCAATTAATTAAGGCGAGTTTTATGTATTAGGAAAATGAAGCAGGTGACTACGCGCTACATTGATGACGCCGGTGAAAAAAAACTTGGCGAGCAACTGCTTCCAGCCGAAATGACCTAGCTTTTTCACGGACGGCGCCATCAATGGGGCAAATAGTCATCTGCTAGATGAGGCTAATAGATTTCCATATAAAATAATTATTTCCGATTTTCAGTAAAATGACAACAGTAGGAAATACTCGGTATGGATTGACGGATCGATCGAATAGTGTGAGGATTTCGAAGAAACAATACGACGACGGTGATAGTTTTAGTTTTTTTTTAATCTTTCAATAAATTTGTAATTATCTCGATTGTGGGTGTTGGGATATGCAGAAAGGCAGACAGACATCAGGACAACGCATCTGACAGGCAGACACAAAGCCGTAAATCTGAGCAGGAAATAAGCCGGCATATTCCCTTCCTAATTCTTTGTGGCTTCTAGGTATTGTAGGACATACCTCTATGTCTAGAACCCACAACAGACACTCAATCTGTCTTTAGATATGCTTGTAGGACACTATCATCCGTCTATTTCCCTAAGTGTTTTTCCAAGTGTAAAAATACAGAGAATAATTTGATCTCAGTTATTTCGGACCTGATTTTTGGTAGCAGAAAAAATTCATTCTGTTTTTCTCATTTCCGAAAATATCATTCTTATAATAAAAGAACGACGTGAGGGATGTGTGTAAATATATTTATTTATATTTTGTCAGTCTCGGCAGCAAAAGATTCACGGATTCAGAAAAGTAACGCGACCTTTCCCTGAATAGTGAGCGGCGAAGCCGCGAACATCATTTTTCAAAAAGTGAGCCGCGAAGCGGAGAAAAAAAACAAGACTGAAGGCGCGGCAGTCTTGTGTTTAAAAATAAATCAATAAATAGCCACGTGGAAAATCGCTATAAACATCTGAAGAAGTTTACTATTGGATAGACAGACATTTGGACAGACAGGTATCTATCTAGGCAAAAAGACATTTAGACACATACACCTAGACTAACAGAAAACTGAACCGACATCTGGACATCTCACAATGCAGACACAACTTCAGACAAAACTGAGAAATGTTCCAGGCCACCCCTCCTTCTTTCTTCCCAATGGCAATATTTTTGACTCCCATCACCTCAATGAGCTCTATGAAACCCAGGGATCACCGGACAATAATTCTAAAATGTAAGATCTCTCGGTGCTTGCGTACTCAACACTGGACTTTACGACATTTCATAATCCTGGAGCCCCTCTGGCTGTCCAACGGGAAAATGCTCAAGGAGTCCATTGGCCATGTTTGACCGGATTTTGAGGAGATGCTATTCCTGAGCGCGCTGATTTATTGGGATTTCGGAATCTCTAACCAGTCGGATCAGTGTATTCAAACTTGCCAAACAATGCGTAGCAATTTCTATCAGGAGCTCATTGACTACGGAAAATCGAAGCTCTGTGGAATCTCAGATCACTCCTTTCGAATTATTGAAGTCATGAGTGTCCTGCAGATTCTGGAAAAAGCGGCGAATATTATTAAAAATTGTGGAATTATTTCTAGAATTTATGATTTGAAGGGGAAGAAGTGTCCATTATATGATGTGTCGGATGAATAAAGATGTTTTTTTTTGGATTATGAAATTTACTAAAGGTGTCGGTATATCAGTTTGTCTCATAATTGTTCCAAGACTGTTAGTCTTGATATCTGTGTGTCCGGATCAAGGATGTGCGATAAATTTTCGAAAAAAAACTTTAAAAAAAAATGTTTTTACCGCCTTTTCACTCCTTTTTCATTGAAAAAATCAGAAAAAAAAATCGAAAAATCCCGAAAAATTCCAAAAAATCATTTTTCGATTTTTTTCGCCCTGTAAAATCCAAAAAAAAGTTTTTCGCATTTTTTCAGACCAAAATTTTCGGAAAAAAAAATTTCTATTTTTTTCGGAATTTTTTTTTTCGCACAGTCCTGGTCCGGATGTCTGTAAATTGATAGGACCTAAGGATTCTAGATCTGTTAGCCGGGTCTGTCTGTCGGGTCGGTAAACCAGTTTGTCTGTCCATTCGTTCGATTTTTTCGCATTTCAGTGTCTGAATGTCTGTCCGTAGGCCTGTAAATTTTATTTGACTGAGACGAATCAAGTCTGTCTGTCTGTCTGTCTCTCGGTATGTTAGTTTTTCTGTTGATTGGTCCGTTGATCTGTCTGTCTGTGTGAACGAATGTCTGTATGTAGGCCTGTTTTGGTCTCTGACTCACCACGTTTGTCTGTCTGTCTGTCGGTAAGTCAGCTTGTCTGATCGTTGCTCAGTCGCTCTGTGTATCTGCTTACATGAATGTATTAATATATATTTTTTTCTAGAACTCATAAGAAGATTTTTGATCGACTATATTTTTTCCTCAGACTCATTTCATCTCGATTCTTCTAGAATCCAAAAAAAATTGATATTATCTCTGATTTCTCTCGATCTCTTACACTATCTCATTTTGTTATGAACAATTCCAGAACTTCTGGGTCCTCTCTTCTCTCGTCTTTGACCATTTTTCAGTTTTGCAATTCATTTGTTCTTCCTTGGTTAATCGATTTGACCGCTGGTTTTTCTTCGGAAAACCCCTGATTTTTATTTTAATGCCGGAAATCTGAGCAGGAAATAGGCCGGAAATAAGCCGGGAGTTCTATTTATATATTTATGATTTCTTGATATTGTAGGATATGCTTCTATGTCTAGAGAGCACAACAGCCACTCAATTTGTCCTTAGAAATGATTGTAGGACACTATCATCCGTCTACTTCCCTAAGTGTTTTTCCAAGTGTAAAAATACAGAGCATAATTTGATCTCAGTTATTTCGGACCTGATTTTGGGAGCAGAAACAGCTTTGAAAATTGAAAAAAAAATCAATAAATAGCCACGTGGAAAATCGCTCCAAAAATCTGAAGAAATTTATTGTTTCTCCGTGACACTCTGGAAAAGGTCTCCCCAGAAAAAAATTCCGTTCTGGGGAAACGTGGAAATTCGTCATTATTGATTTTTGCTTTAAAAATAGTTATTGAATACACCACTTCGTCGCCTCGTCTCTATCCGGATATTCCAGTTTTGAAATTGGATAGGTATGTTTGAAAAGTTAGAAAGAATCAAAAAATGGAAAATATCAGTTTTTCAGAAAAAAGAAAGAAAAGCCTCGCTGAACAAACGAAAGGATAGATACAATGAGTTCTCATACTGGCCCAACACCAACCGAATGTCAGAAAATCTGGAGATCCATATATGAGTAAGAACGATTTCAGATTGTAAATTTGAAGAAAATTCAATTTTTCAGGCAACTAAAAGAATCGAATGAGAAAGTTGCAGAAGAGAAGGAAGTGGAATTGCTAAGAAAATTCCTCAATGCGAACAAGCTGGAGAGAAAATTCTCTGCTAGGGAGCTCACAAAACAGTAAGTGCATCAATAATTGCAAATTTTGAGTAACTTTAATTTATTTTTCAGTTTTCGAGAAGTCATGAAAAAGAATCTCTACCAACAAGACGGTTTGAAAAAGGAGGAAATCTTCTTTTTGTACAAATGGATGGATATCGAAATGACTGATGAAATGGCGACAGTTTTGGAGGAGAGATTTGGAACAATGATAATTAGGAACAAGTTGAGATTCGAAACAACATATACGGATATGCTCAATACTCTGCCTGCACCTTGTTCGGAAACCCATCGTCCAATTCGTCAAATTCAAAGTCAGGATCCTGGGCAAGATCAATCTTACACCGGATGTCGATGCCAGCTCCATCGACATGAACAGGATTCGACAGTCCTAACATGTGATTTGTCAAACCTGACCCTCACACCCAGTCAACAACCTCCGAAAAAGAAGGGACTGAAGTTCTCACAGCATGAACAGCACGCAATGGTTCTCTATGTCAATGATCGTCTAAACCTCGTCCAAAGTTACAATGAGCTAAAGACTTCTGGACCACAATTTTGGTCAGACTTCAAGACGAGTGGATACAATTCTGACGCGTGCGACCGAGATGTTCAAGTCCTCATTGCACAGTGAGTTGTTATAATGACGATTATAAGATTTCGAGACATCCAAATTTCAGGTGGACCCGCCAGTTGATAAAAAAGAACGAAATCCACAGTTTGCCATTGGACATTACAATGATGATGGATTTGTACATGAAAATCCGAATAAAGCTCGACAAAACCACACAGTTTAAGTGAGTTCAGAGAAATAAAAAAAACCCGAAAACGAAACAATATTTTGAGAATTGAAACGAAACACAAAGTCGTTATCGAGACACTGGATAACGTGGTAATCGGGTGGCGAACGAAGAGTCCTGGTGGAGACCAGAAGCAGTGCCGGTGGAGACGCGTGACAGAGTGGGAATTTGGATCGGAGTGTGACATCAAAAGAAAATAATATTCAAATTTATAAGAACTCTTTTCTACTAGATAAAAATGAAGCATTCGGTTACTGAAATTCTTCAAAAACTACATTTTTGACTTCGCGACATGTAAGGTGGTGTCAACGGTTGGAAGACACTCTACTCTAGAGCGACCTATCCTTCCTTTCACATGCTTCCCTAAGGGGTCTAAAACTATGAAATATAGAGACGAGGCACCGACTCCGCGATGGGTGTGTATGAGGAGGCTTCATCCGGATGGACAGATATCATGACATGCGGAGTTGGATATCTTGACATGCGGACACACCCACAGACAAAACCAAAAAATTAGGAATGGTTACTAATGCTTCTTTCGGTTTATCACAAATTTGGCAGGACAAAAAAAGGATCAACGGCAGGACAAAAGAAAGCTCTTGTGGACACTGGGAGAATATATAGACAATCATGGATCCAGGCGAGCCGAAAAGAACACTGGCTGGATTGTAGCCAAAAAGGAAACAAAGACTGACGAACAGACAAACTGGTTTACCGACAGACAGACCCAACTAACAGATCTAGAATCTTTGGGACCTACCAATTTACAGACATCCGGACACACAGACATCAATACTGACAGACTTGGAACAATCATGAGACAAACTGATATACCGACACCTTTAGTAAATTTCATAATCCCAAAAACAATCTTTATTCATCCGACACAACTTACAATGGACATTTCTACCCTTTCAAATCATAAATCCTAGAAATAAATCCACAATTTTGAATAATATTCGCCGCCTTTTCCAGGATTTGAAGAACACTCATGACTTCAATAATTCGAAAGGAGTGATCTGAGATTCCACAGAGCTTCGATTTTCCGTGGTCAATGAGCTCCTGATAGATCTCGTTCCGCATTGTTTGACACACTTGAATACACTCATCAGAGTGGTTAGGAATCCCGAAATTCCAATAAATCAGAGCACTTAGATATAGCATCTCTTCGAGGTCCGGTTGTACTTGGCCAATAGACTCTTTGAGCATTTTTGTGTTCGACAGCCAGAGGGGCTCCAGGATTCTGGAATGTCATCAAGTCTAGTGTTGGGTACGCAAACACCAAAAAATCTTACGTTTGGGAACTATCGTTTTGAAACCCCTGGGTTTTATCAAGTTCATTGAGGTGATGGGAGTCAAAAATATTGGCATTGGGGAGGAGAAAGGAGGGGTGGCCTGGAAATATTTTTTGGTTTTGTCTGGAGGTGTGTCTGCTTATTTAGATATCCAGATGTCTGGATGTCTAGATGTCCAGATGTCTAGATGTCTGTCTACTTGTCTGTTTATCTAGATGTCCATCTGACTTTCTATCTTTGTCAAGATGTTTGTCTGTCTAAGTAGATGTTTGTCGAGTTTGTCCTCCTAGACAGCCAGATGTCTGTCGATCCGGATGTACCCTTCCCATACTCACCCATCGATCGATACGTTATTTCCAGTTGAACAAACGGAACAATAAAGTGATCTGCAAGAACCCACTCTTGATTTTTGTCCAGATTTCCACCAGCTTTTTCCCTCAAAACTGACACGAAATTATCCAAAATCAAATCCATATCTTTGGAGAACACTTCGTCAAATTCCTGGTGATTACAGTACTTTCGAGGGATTATGGGCCTTCCGAAGACGCGCTTCCTGGCACTTTCCAAATTTAGGTATCCGGTTTTCAGGTCATCTAGCAGATTTTCGGGCGGGCTACTTTCAATACTGGCTCTTGACGAAACTAGTTTTTCCAGCATCCCGATTTTCGAACATTTTTGAAATCGACATGTCTTACAGGATTTTCTCTAGGTTTTGTGAGAGATTTGGCAGTTTTTTGTGCATATTTGAGAAGCTTTTTGAGGTCCAGAGAGAACATTTCGACGGAAAAACTCGGAGCAGGCTCTGTAAATTCAGAAATTAATCCAAAAAAATCAAAAAAATTTTCAAACATACCTACACGAAACCGCACCAAACCGGATGGTATTAGAGGTGTCTCCACAGACTTGACAGGATTGAATGGTGCCTTATTCCGTCATTTTCAATAACGAATAGCAAAAAAGTAAGGAGAGCGGAAAAGTGAAATTTATATCATTAGACCCCCACCTCCGAATGATAAGGACAGAAAGACTTCAAACTACAGAAAATTCAATGGGAGTGACAATGTAGTTCGTCAATTCGAAAAATGTTTTCAGAAAAAAAAATTTATTTTTTCATAATTTAGTAAACTCCAATTTCCCAGTGGCATCCGGAAATTTTGCCGAGCTATACGGGAAAACATCGTAGTTAGAAAGAATTGGACCATGACGTTTGATGTCGTAACGGAGGATTATGTTTCCGAAGACCTGGTAAATTGAGACTTAACCTTTTTTACGACTTAATACCGGTGAAAGTTTGAAATGAATGTGACTTAATTTTAGCTTAAAGGAGGAGCGAAGGGAATTTTGACCATATGTTTTTATTAATTTAGAAGAGAGCAGGACCTTTGAGTAGAATACCCACATACACTAAACAGTCAGCAGATCGCTTATATCCAAACTCTAGAAAACTCAAAAAAAATTTCAACGTATCCCTATACATGAGTTCAGTTTGAAGAATAGTTTGTAGAATGGTAGAACGTATAGCTATACATGGAAATTAATTTTGAAACTCAAATTTTGAGAAAACTGGACCGAGATGGATTGTCTTATATGGTGGGTTGTACTATCCTTGAGCAGGCATATCTTTTAAGACAAACTTATTTTTTTCCCTTCCGGCCTCCTTTAAATTTTACTCAAGTTTGACATGAATTTGATTTAAATTTGGCTCAAATATGGCTTAAAATCGGCTCGAAAAATGCTTCATTCACGAATTTTTTTTCTGGTTTTTTCCGGCTCAAAACCAGATTGAAATCAACTGTATATGTCTTAGGAAAGCGCTAAAATTGGCCTATTGACGAATAAAAAAAAAGCTTAAATTCAGCTAAAAAAAATCGCTCAAAATCAGCTAGAAAAACGCGTTGCCCCGGCTGAGAACGGTTTACATCTGGCGTAAGTATAGCTGAAAATGGCTTCAAATCAACGTAAATCTAGCTAGAAATGGCAGCAAATCAATTCAAATATAGCTGGAAATGGCTGAAAATTAACTTGAATTCAGCTGAAAATGGCTGAAAATCGGTTTATATCTAACTGAATACGGCCTAAAATCAACTTAAATCTAGCTAAAAAACTGCTAATTTCTGTCTCAGACTCACCAAATACAACTCGCTTCTTGCAATCTGCTCCCCCACACAAGATCTCTTCCCGATTCCAGATGGAATCAACTGCTGGATCAACTTCTCATCCCTCAAAAACCTCTCTGGATCGAACTTCTCCGGGCTCTCGAACAACACCTCATTGACATGAAGAGCGCCTAGTTGGGCGGTCATCATGGCTCCCGGTGCCACTTCATACCCAACAAAGCCTATCGTCTCATGATTTATCCTCCAAAAATTCACATTCAAAACTGAGGTCTGCCTTTGAGTTTCGGCAATGGTGTGTGAGAAGATTTCGTGTCACTTTTGAGAGAAAAATACTGTGGAAAACTGGACGAAAATCAAGAGGAAGTGCTGGCAGATCACTTTATTGTTCCGTTTGTTCAACTGGAAACAACGTACCGATCAATGGGTGAGTGGCTACATCCGGATAAACAGGGATCGGAATGGACAGACATCTGGGTATCTAGGAGGACAGATTGGACAAAAAAACATCTTGACAGAAGTACTTCTAGATAGTCAGATAGACATTTACTATTGGATAGACAGACATTTGGACAGACAGGTATCAAGGCAAAAAGACATCTAGACACATACACCTAGACTAACAGAAAACTGAACCGACATCTGGACATCTCACAATGCAGACACAACTTCAGACAAAACTGAGAAATGTTCCAGGCCACCCCTCCTTCTTTCTTCCCAATGGCAATATTTTTGACTCCCATCACCTCAATGAGCTCTATGAAACCCAGGGATCACCGGACAATAATTCTAAAATGTAAGATCTCTCGGTGCTTGCGTACTCAACACTGGACTTTACGACATTTCATAATCCTGGAGCCCCTCTGGCTGTCCAACGGGAAAATTCTCAAGGAGTCCATTGGCCATGTTTGACCGGATTTTGAGGAGATGCTATTCCTGAGCGCGCTGATTTATTGGGATTTCGGAATCTCTAACCAGTCGGATCAGTGTATTCAAACTTGCCAAACAATGCGTAGCAATTTCTATCAGGAGCTCATTGACTACGGAAAATCGAAGCTCTGTGGAATCTCAGATCACTCCTTTCGAATTATTGAAGTCATGAGTGTCCTGCAGATTCTGGAAAAAGCGGCGAATATTATTAAAAATTGTGGAATTATTTCTAGAATTTATGATTTGAAGGGGAAGAAGTGTCCATTATATGATGTGTCGGATGAATAAAGATGTTTTTTTTTGGATTATGAAATTTACTAAAGGTGTCGGTATATCAGTTTGTCTCATAATTGTTCCAAGACTGTTAGTCTTGATATCTGTGTGTCCGGATCAAGGATGTGCGATAAATTTTCGAAAAAAAATTTTTTTTTGGTTTTTTCGGCGAAAAGTTTTTTGCCATTTGGAACCGAAAAACTTTTTTCTCTGAAAAAACAGAAAAAAAATCCGAAAAAAAAAATCGAAAAATCCCGAAAAATTCCAAAAAATCATTTTTCGATTTTTTTTCGCCCTGTAAAATCCAAAAAAAAGTTTTTCGCATTTTTTCAGACCAAAATTTTCGGAAAAAAAATTTCTATTTTTTTCGGAATTTTTTTTTTCGCACAGTCCTGGTCCGGATGTCTGTAAATTGATAGGACCTAAGGATTCTAGATCTGTTAGCCGGGTCTGTCTGTCGGGTCGGTAAACCAGTTTGTCTGTCCATTCGTTCGATTTTTTCGCATTTCAGTGTCTGAATGTCTGTCCGTAGGCCTGTAAATTTTATTTCACTGACAAGGGAATCGTTTTTAGACATGGGTTGGGAATTTTCTATAAATTGGAGGTCTGAAAGTAGAGGCTTCTGTGAGTGGATTCTGAAATTTCTAGCCCTCACTGGAGCCTGAGAGGCTGGAAATCTTCATCTGAAAATCTGACTCCGCCCCCTGATTTTAATGCATTGTCGACGTGGCGATCACTCTCTGCGCGTCGTACTCTCCTCACTCCCCTGCAAGGCTGTAGAAATCAAGCGTCGGTTGGTGGCGGGGTTGTGGTCTAGGATGACGTGCGGGAGGTCTGGGGTTCGAATCCACTTGCTTTTTTTTCTTTTTTGAATTTTTTCTTCGAACCTTCAAATGGTTCAAAAGTTGATTTTGACCCTCAAAAACAAACTTCCTTCATTCCGAGAAATCAGTGAAGTCATATAAAAACATTTTATTAATTTCAATTTTTTCAAACTTTCTCACTTTCTTCATACCCAAACTCATGAAATTTTTTGTGAATTTTTTTTTCCAAAAATTCTCTTCAAAACATATGGAAATATTGATATTTAGTATATGTCGTGTTTCTCTTTGTTTTAATGAGCGTATTTGAACTAACTCTTGATAATTCATCAATTCGTTTGGTTCAAAGCATACATGTCCAAACTTGGGCCCGGCCCGGCTGTGGGCCGGGCCGGGCCGGGCTGGGCTGGGCCGGGCTGGGCCGGGCCGGGTTCAAAAAATTTGATTTTTCGTAGCCAAAAACTTTGAATTTTTAGTGAAAATTCATGATTTTTCTGACTGAAAAATGTATTAAAATCATCAAAAAACACACTTTCTTTCTCAGAAAACCTATAACTCAGAGAAAAACTACCAAAATTGACTAAACTTTACAGTCTTGCATCGAAACGGACCATTTGGTCACTGAAATCGACTCTTTTCAGTCAAAAATTCTTGTTTTTGATTTAAATGAATCGAATTCAGTTGAAAACTATCCCTAATACGCGAGAAATGAACATTAATAACAAAAAGACAATAAATTCGCCGAAAAATGGCTTGTTTTCTTATGCTTCCAAAATTTAGTACTGAAATTCCGGGCCCATGGAAATTCTGGTTTGGGCCCGGCCCGGCCCGGCCCGGCCCGGCCCGGCCCGGCCCTGGACATGTATGGTTCAAAGAGGTTCTTTCCGAATGTTTCAATGATCTTCGTTCTCCGAAAGACCTACACAAACACTTCGAAGTTGTTTCAGTGTATCTTTCCTGTCATTGTAAACCACATACAGATGTTTTGAGGAGAATTTTCGGAAAAAAAAGTTTCACAAAAAATTTCATGAGTTTGAAGAAAGTGAGAAAGTTTGAAAAAATTGAAATTCATAAAATGTTTTTATATGACTTCCCTGATTTCTCGGAATGAAGGAAGTTTGTTTTTGAGGGTCAAAATCAACTTTTGAACCATTTGAAGGTTCGAAGAAAAAATTCAAAAAAGAAAAAAAAAGCAAGTGGATTCGAACCCCAGACCTCCCGCACGTCATCCTACACCACATCCCCGCCGCCAACCGACGCTGGATATCTACAGCCTTGCGGGGGAGTGAGGAGAGTACGACGCGCAGAGAGTGATCGCCACGTCGACAATGCATTAAAATCAGGGGGCGGAGTCAGATTTTCAGATGAAGATTTCCAGCCTCTCAGGCTCCAGTGAGGGCTAGAAATTTCAGAATCCACTCACAGAAGCCTCTACTTTCAGACCTCCAATTTATAGAAAATTCCCAACCCATGTCTAAAAACGATTCCCTTGTGAGACGAATCAAGTCTGTCTGTCTGTCTGTCTCTCGGTATGTTAGTTTTTCTGTTGATTGGTCCGTTGATCTGTCTGTCTGTGTGAACGAATGTCTGTATGTAGGCCTGTTTTGGTCTCTGACTCACCACGTTTGTCTGTCTGTCTGTCGGTAAGTCAGCTTGTCTGATCGTTGCTCAGTCGCTCTGTGTATCTGCTTACATGAATGTATTAATATATATTTTTTTCTAGAACTCATAAGAAGATTTTTGATCGACTATATTTTTTCCTCAGACTCATTTCATCTCGATTCTTCTAGAATCCAAAAAAAATTGATATTATCTCTGATTTCTCTCGATCTCTTACACTATCTCATTTTGTTATGAACAATTCCAGAACTTCTGGGTCCTCTCTTCTCTCGTCTTTGACCATTTTTCAGTTTTGCAATTCATTTGTTCTTCCTTGGTTAATCGATTTGACCGCTGGTTTTTCTTCGGAAAACCCCTGATTTTTATTTTAATGCCGGAAATCTGAGCAGGAAATAGGCCGGAAATAAGCCGGGAGTTCTATTTATATATTTATGATTTCTTGATATTGTAGGATATGCTTCTATGTCTAGAGAGCACAACAGCCACTCAATTTGTCCTTAGAAATGATTGTAGGACACTATCATCCGTCTACTTCCCTAAGTGTTTTTCCAAGTGTAAAAATACAGAGCATAATTTGATCTCAGTTATTTCGGACCTGATTTTGGGAGCAGAAACAGCTTTGAAAATTGAAAAAAAAATCAATAAATAGCCACGTGGAAAATCGCTCCAAAAATCTGAAGAAATTTATTGTTTCTCCGTGACACTCTGGAAAAGGTCTCCCCAGAAAAAAATTCCGTTCTGGGGAAACGTGGAAATTCGTCATTATTGATTTTTGCTTTCAAA